>CM077089.1:153737363-154142363 GCA_039513925.1 Platanthera zijinensis
AGTGTCAGTGGGAATAAGGGAAGCTTGGGTGCAGGTGTATGCAAAATGATTAGCTGGCTCTAAGAGAATAGAGAAAATATTGCTAGCATTCATATGTGCTGAGGCTATGGTGGCTCTGCTCTTAATTTCGACAATGTCACATACATTGGGTTTGAACTCTACTTTAAAACCTCTTTTGAGTAACTGCCCTACACTTAACAAATTTTGTGTTAGGGTGGGGACAAAGTGTACATCTGATATTATTTTAGTTGTTCCATCTGGGGCCTTTACTGCAACATTTCCTCTACCCTCTATAGTCTTTCTTTTGCCATCTCCCAGTGTCACTTCAGATTTCAAGTCTTCATTGAGTGTTATAAAATAGTGTCTATTATTGGCCATATGATTGGAGCAGCCACTGTCAATGAACCAGTCAAATGGGTTGTCTGATTGTGAGGATGTGTTACAGGTAAACAGGAACTGATCTGGGTTGGTTTCAGTGGTGTTTGCTTCTTGTTTAGATCTGTACCAGCATTTTCCTGCAGAGTGATTGGGTATTTTGCAGTTTTTACATCGCCAAAAGCAGTCTTTTGATTCATGATTTATTTTTTTGCAAATGATACACCCTTTATTGCCAGTGAAGGTCTTTTCTGGTCTTTGTGTTGAGTTATGATTTCTGCTTTTGTCAAACTTATCATCCTTCTTCTTTTCTCCTCCCCAGTTCTGTAATGATAGCTTTGTATGGAATGCTTTTTCTAGGTGTGACTCCTCATGGCTAAGCAAGTCTTCATGGGTTTGCAGTGAGGCCATTAAGTCATTGACAGTTAGAGTGTCCAGATCGTGGGCTTCCAAGATGGCAGAAACGATGTGTTTATGTGTATAAGGCAGGGATCTTAAGATCTTTTCTACGATTTGTTGTTCCTCAATAATACCACCAAGAGTTCTAATCTGATTCACTATTGTAATAACTTTGGCAAAAAATGTTTGAACCGTTTCTCCCTCAGTCATACATACTGTATCAAAACTGCGCCTTAATGAGTAGAGTTTTAGTTTTATTACCTTTCGAGATCCTTTGTATTCAGCTTCTAATCTCTGCCAAGCTTCTTGTGCTGTTTTTGAGCCCATTATCCTTGGATAGATAGTGGGAGCAATCCCCTGTTGGATGAGGTGAAGTGCCAAGGCATCCTTCTGAAGTTCTTCTTTCTTGTATACTATCTTACCGCCTTCTGCCGCTTTGCCATCCGGTTGTGGTCCTTCACAAACAATGATCCAAAGATCCTGTGATTTTAGTAGTGTCTCCATTTTGTCACTCCAAAAATCATAAAGCTCTCCATTAAAGATTGGAATACTGGTTTGGGAATATTGTGGGGTAAGGAAGGTAGATGATGAGGCCATGGCAGAGAAAGGTGATCAAGAACAGATCTCAGGAAAGGGAAGATGGGCTCTGATACCACTGATAGAAGTTGATAAATTAAAATTTTCTGATTTGATTTTAGCAGGACTTAGCAAGGGGGAAAGCAAAGGCACAGGAAGAGGAATAACGGCTAAGTTTTACTTGTTCTCACTTCTTAACTTCTCATAATACAGAGTACATTATATAGAGGGGATTAGCATTAATTTAGCATTTAATTAAAAGCAGTTAACTGATACATAATAAGTTCTAATTAATTCTCCTCATTTCCCAGGCGGGTTAGGGCAGCTGCGTCGTTCTCCTTGGGAAGCAGGTTCCAGCGCTTGTCTTTTTCTTGGGGCAGATTTCCTGATTTCAACAGATTTGAATGCTTCGCCTGCTCAATGAAGCTTCTCCGGAGTCGGACGGTGTGGAAGAGGCGTTCGGCAGGACTGGCGAACAGGAACCGGGGGGGGGAAGAATTGGTAGTAAAATCACACTATTATAAACATGCTCAACTGAAAACGACGACTTCTTCGTTCATTCATTCATTCATTGCATAAAACAGTTACATTACACACCACGCAATCTGAAACAGTAACATTACATCTGTTGGAAACGATAGCGCGCCCACTCTCTCTAAAAACACCCAGCGAGACGCAACAATCACAACTTCTCCACGAGCTCCACACTACACGGCGAGACGACACTACTCCGGCGAGATCACCCTCGGCGCGAGCAGCAAGGTCCGGGCAAAACTCCTACACGCGAGAACAACTATGGCGAGAACCTACTCCGACGAGATGCAAGGTCCCGGCGAGACTACCACTTCTCCGGCGAGACTATCCCAGCAAGAAGACTGCTTCCGCGAGAGCTAGTCCGGCGAGAAGATTATTCCGCGAGAGATACCCCGGCGAGAAGACTGCTGTGAGCTTCGGGCGGCGGGAAAAACAACGCAGCAATGAGAAGAAATATGTTCCTGCGGGAACAGTTTACTCTCTCTCTAACTCTCTCTCTCTCGCCAATATCTCTCTCCCGCTGCAATACTCTCTCTCTCTCCCGCCAATATATCTCTCTCGCTCTCTCTCTACCTCTCGCAGCTCTCTCTCTCTCTCCTGTCCACAGAAGAAACAAAACAAAATGAAGGAAAAAAGACTTTTTTTTTCAACTGCACACACAGTTACAAAGCAACTATACAAATATATATATATATAGAAATAGCCACCCAATGATAAACCGCCATGTGGCCAAACTTAGCATCCATCATAAATGCTCCCAAACACAATCTCTCTTCCGCCATCACCTCATATAATATTTATTTGATTATATGGGTCAACTTAATAACGCCAGCAACATCAACTGAAATAACTGCGCTTAAAAACAGTTTTTAAACATAAAAAACACAATTAATTAATTAATTAATTAGAAGCAGCGGTTCAACTTGTTGTCTCGCAAGCTTCGTCCCCAACAATATTTGTATCATAAATGAAAGGTTTTTTACTGTAACGAAAATATCCACTTCCATAGGCTTGGTAGGCAATTACTCGCGGAATGTTTTGAATGATGTCCCAATGAGAACCTCCTTTCAGGCATTCACGTAAAGCCTTCTCAGTGCAGCACAACTTAAGCAGGAAGTCATAAAATGTCTGATTTTGCAGAAGATTCAGCAGCCACTCAGGAAGGCTCTCCATTTCAACATCGTCAAATGTCAAGTGCTGCAATGCATCGAGGCGTTCAACACATGACAACGCGTTGCATTTTATGACGCGGAGTATCCTTAACGTGGGGAGATGACAAATCTTCAACAAATTTGGGTTCATAAGTATTCGAAGTTCCTCGATTTGGGAGGGGAGATTGCCCAATTCTCTCAGGCTACCAACTCCCCATATTACCAGTTCTTTCATAGCAGTGTACTTCAGGCCTTGTGGGAGTTGCTTTAACAATGGGGTATCAAAAATATATAATTGTTGTAAGCATGGCATCAACTTGAACCTGGTCGCTCCATTCTGCTCCAGTCGTTCACCAAAGCACCACTCTTCCAATTCAGGCATGGAATAGAATTCAAGGAACTCAAGCTTGGGGAAAGCAATCAATGTCGCTGAATTTTCACCACCACCGAGAAATTCTTCCCCAATTTTCTTGACTGCGGACAAATTTGCAATGACAAGCCGTTTAAGTTTAGGCAAGTGGCCCAACGGAGGGAGTTGGGTGCATGATCTTACATCTATTAACTCTAGTCGTGTCAAAAATGGAGTGTTTGCTTCAAAAGTAGACAATGACATCCAAGTTGGGAAACGACGGCCGAAGAAGTCACATATCTCGAGTTCTTCTAGGCTTCGCGGCGGTATTAGCTCGTCAAAGAGCTTCTCCACCGTGTTCTGGTCTTCCATTCGAGGAGGCTCGGATTTAGAATCAAATTTGGTGAAAAATAACTTCAAGTCAGAAAGTTGAGGTAGTTCTCTAAGAATCATTGCTCCACTCTGAGCTCTCTCCAATCCACGGATGCTCAACATTCGAATTTGTTTTAGAGAATTCAACTCTTCCAACTTGCTGCTGATCAAGTTATCATTGGAGACCACAAAACCGCTCAGTTCATTAAGTTGTTGCAGCTTTCCTATTCCTTTTGGTATGAAGATGAGCGGTGTATCATCGAGACGAAGGCGCCTTAGATTATGTAACCGAGTGATTCCATTAGGAAGCTTCGTCAAATTACTGCATTCGCAAATGTTTAAGAACTGTAGGTTTGTTAGGCGTGCGATCGACTCTGGTATGGCAGTTATGTTAGTGCGATCTAGATGAAGATATCTCAAATGCACCAGATTTCCTATGGAGTCGGGGAGTATTTCAATAGGCGTGGATTTAATATACAGTACACGGAGATGTGAAAGCCGCCTCAATCTTTCTTCATTCAATGTTAGATTTGCATCATAAGCGAGCAATGTTCTCAGGGCTCCTTGCTCTGCAACTGAATCAAGGATTTCTGCAGCCTTTTTATTATGTGAAAGCGATAGACGACGAATCTTTGTGAGTGTTGTGCTGGAGGTCTTCACACTCGCTTCTCCGCAAAAAGATTCATCATTTGACAAAAGAAGAGCAAGAGACCTGAAAAGATCGTGCATTTTGCTTAAAGCACCGCCACGTCTGTACGGAATCAACAGATTTCTCCTCACTAACTCGTTGAAATAATCCTCTGCTAAATCCTCCATCAACGAATCTTTTCGCTCAGCTACGAATCCCTCAGCCACCCAAAGTCTAGATAACTCACTGCGATATAACTGTGCATCTTCGGGGTACAGAGAGCAGTACAGGAAACACTGCTTGAGATGTGAAGGCAGATCGGTAAAACTAAGGTACAGAGCACCTCTAAGTTCCTCTGGAAGCTCTGTAGTGGACCAGGCGTCATCTCTGAGAACTTTCTCCCACTCTTTGCTGGTACGATCTTTTCCGGCAAGAACACCGGCAATGGCTTTGATTGCAAGAGGGAGGCCTCCGCACCTTTCCACTATCTGTAGTCCAATCTGCTTCAAGCCACTATCCACAAGCTCCTCCTGTCTATCTTGGAAAACCCTCATCTGAAGCATATCCCAGCTGCGCTCTATAGAAAGCTTCAACACGGGATGAATTCGAGATGCATTCATTTCCCTTGCAACATTTTCTTTTCTAGTTGTGACTAGGATTCTGACGTTTGTCTTTGTGCTCTGCAGCGGAACTCGGAGCAAATCGACCCACACATCCGCCTTCCACACATCGTCTAAAACGAGAAAAAGGCTCTTCGCTGAAACAACAGAGTCTCTGAGTATGGTTTGAAGCTCTGATTTAGTAGCAGCATTCCCACTGCTCCCTTCAGCACCTCTTATGACTTGCTGCAGCAACTCAATGTCCAAGCAAGTCTCGGAGACGCAAACCCAGATCTTTAATTGAAATTCGGCTTGTATTTTCGAGTGGTTAAAAATTTTTGTAGCCAGAGTTGTCTTCCCGATCCCTCCCATTCCGGTAACTGCAAAAAGGCGGCATTTTTGTTGAACTTCCTCGGTGAGAAGAAGCTCGGCAAGCTCATTTGCAGACTCTTCAACCTCTCTTCCCACGACATATTCATCAACCAAGCAAGAAGTATGGCGTGAATTGACTAGAGTACTGTTTTGGGTCTCTGGCTTGGTGTTGATTCGCTCAAATTTAAACATTCTTCTATTTTCATAAATCTGCCCGAGTCTATCGTTAAGCTCTTTTACTCTGTTTCCAATCTCATGACGCAGCGGAACGCTTCGGAAGCAGGGGAAGGGAGACGACAAACCGCAACATACCGGAGAGGGTTTTGATGCCTGATTCTGATCGGCGAGGAGGAGGAGCTGGGCGCCCTCGAACCTGCAGAGGTCGATGATGTCGTCGGCGTCGTACATGAAATCTTTTAGCTGCGCAAGCCAATTCTGGACCGACGACTCGTCCAACTTCCTCTTTTCCGCATCCTTGAGCAGGCTTTGGATACTCGCCATCTGCTGCTGCAGTTTCTGAAGCTCGCCCTTCACGCCGAGGACCATGATCACCTCCTCCTTCACATAACTGGAGAGTGCCTGTGTGAATTGGCCCACAAAGGCATCCAAGATCATCGCCATTAATTAATCCCTGATTCAGAGGAAGACAGCTTCTCGCTCGCAGTCACACACAGATTTCTTCAATCACAGGAAATCAATGGGGGAGGAGGAGAATTGAATAATAATTGGCCGGCAAGCTCGTGGGAATAAAAGAGATTGAAAAAGACTTCAGTCTTTCTAAGATTCTTCATTATCCTCCGGCTGTTGGCACATGGATGAGAGCATCCGGCTCCAGTTTTTAAAAGGAATTTCAATCTCTTCAAAGTTTTATGTATTATAATTAGCTCATGCAAATTTTGTTTTTAAATGTACGCTCTGTTTCGGATACAAAAAGATTATTTTAAATTGTATTATTTTAAAAAAAAATATGCTGCTTTAGTGCTTTTAGTTGTTTTTTTTATAAAATATTATAATAATATTATACTAAAAGAAGACTATTTATTAAAAAAACCAGAGTTTAACTGCTTAATCCAATGATTTAATGAAAAAAAAGGACGGAATGGATTTATTTCTTGCATTTAATAAAACTGAGGGACTGAAATCCTAATAAAAAAGGCGCAGACTGCAATCTAAAAAAGGTACAAAATAAGGAACTTATTTAAAGTTTTTGGCTTTTTGCCTTTGTTTTTTCAAAGTGGAATTGTAGATTTTTCATTGCAAACAAATTAAAGTTCATTTCCTGTCACTAAATGTTCGATTTTGATCACTGATGATATTTGTGAACAAATTTATTTTGTCACAAAAACATCACGAAAGACCCGTCAAAATTACATTGGTAACTAAAACGTTTTTTAGTTGCCAACCATCGAGGAATGAACTAACGTTAGATGGAAATTTATTGATATGAATCAGATTCTTCTTAGTGGAAATAAAAGAGATTGAAAAAGACTTCTGTCTTTCCAAGATTCTTCTTTTTCACATGATCAACTCCATTATATAAAGAAAAAGTCTATTGAAAAGCTGAGATAGGGCGCCTTTATTATTGCTTGTGGTTGGTAGGGTTGTGCATGGGTCGGGTCGGTTCGGTTCTGCCCAGAACCGAGAACCGAACTATATAGTTTCGGTTCTAAATATTTGGAACCAGAACTGAACCGAGTATTTCTCACCAAGAACCAGAACCGTATTCTCGGTTCCGGTTCTAGTTTCGGTTCCTAAATATTAACAAATAGTCAGATATTCATCAAATCATTAGCACCGGGACGGAGCGGCGTCGAGTCCTGTCGAGTGCCGACTGCTGAGATCGTTTGGGATTCGGAGAACTGACGGGCTGGGCGCTGATGAAAGAGCACACCGGGACGGCGGGACGCGTAAAGCCTTAGGGTTTAGGGTTTTATTGTTTTAAATTTTAATGTTTTATTAAGGGGTGAGTTTGGGTCGGGTCGGTTCTGGGTAGAACCGACACCAGAACCGAGAACCGAGTTGTAACCCCGGTTCTTGGAAATTTAAGAACCGGAACCGAACCGGTAACCGATAGAACCGACCCAAATGGCACCGGTTCGGTTCGGTTCTTCGGTTTTCGGGTATTTATGCACAGCCCTAGTTGGTATGTCTATGCATCAGTTTACATTTTCTCCACTTTTAAGAAAAGTTGTTAAAGAATATAATAGAATTCAAGGTTAGTAATATATAAACTCAATTAAATATTAGGTGGGCTATGATTAACTCAGCGACTCAACCAGCGATTGTCCATGCTCTCTCTCTCTAGAAACCCAAACTTCTCCCTTAAAAATGTCGTGCTTTTTTCTCGCCGGTTCTCTCTATTGTTGCTTCCACATTGTAGCCACAGTCATGGAGCATGCCACTAGGTGTCCGGTGGCTCGATTTTTCTTCAGTTCTTTTGATTCCTTGTTGGATTCGATGTTGGTTTCGATTCAGACTAAGGCTCCGTTTGGGACGACTTGTTTTCATCGGTCAAGCAATTACGACCGCATGAATCAGACCTTAATTATTGTTGCGGCCAAACTCGGCGCTCCGGTCGATCTGGACTAATTTGGACCGCCTTAGCTCACGGAGCGGTCGAGTGCGCACACAGTCAGTTGAAGAGGGGAAAATGTACACAAGGAGTTTTAACGTGGAAAACCCTTCAACCGGGTGAAAAACCACGTGACCAGTTCGCTGCCAGTCAAAATCCACTAGATCAGGGCGATTACAGTATGATGAGTGAATCGAGGCGACAGACCGCTCCCGTTACAACTTGTGGGGAGAGAGGATGACTATAACTGCAGGCGGGCAACAGACTGCTCCGCCAAAGTGACTTAAATGGTGGAATGCGCGGGATGCTTCTGGCGCGTGCGCCTGGGGGCGGCGCGCTTGCGGGCTTCGACTGTCTCCTTCGCTCGGCTTCCTCTGACTTTGGGCGCCTCCTTGCTAACTGCGCGTTGGTGGGGTGTCAATAACCGATGGCGGGTGCTGATGGCCGCTGGAGGTCGTTGGTGGCCGCCGGTGGTTGTCGGTGACCGCTGGTGGTTGATGGCGAGCGGAGGCCGACCCGGTGGAGGAGGCGGGAGTTCTCTCACCTGAGGAAGAAGAAGGAGAATTGTAGGACGAGAGTTCGATGATTAATAAGAGACCCTTGGGGGTCCTTTTTATAGCCCCCAGGGGTTGGTTATGGCGGACCCCACCACTAAAGTGGTGGGGAAATGGGTAGTTACCCCCTTGATCGGACGGCAGGGAGGGCTCTCCCCTTGATCGGACGGCCGGGGTCTTCCCATGATGGCGGGCCGTCATGACGGCGGTGGCGGCCGGGCGGCCGGGCGGCCGGCGAGGGAGGCCGACCACGGCCGGAGCGGCCAAGGTCATGACCGGCAATGGCCCGGTGCGGCCATGGCCGAGGCGGCCAGGGCCGCGGCCGGCCCTGGCCGCGGCCATGGCCACGGCCATGGTCACGGCCGGCCATGGCCTTGGCCCCGGGGCGGCCGGGGCCGGGGCGGCCGGGGCGGCCGGGGCGGCCGGGGCCGGGGCGGCCGGGGCCGGGGCGGCCGGGGCCGGGGCGGCCGGGGCCGGGGCGGCCGGGGCCGGGGCGGCCATGGCCGGGGCTGGCCATGGTCGGGGCTGGCCATGGCCGAGGCGGCCATGGCCCCTGGTCGGCCATGTCTGGGGCGGCCATGGCCCGGGCGACCATGGCCGGGGCGGCCATGGCCCCGGTCGGCCATGGTCGGGGCGGCCATGGCCCCGGTCGGCCATGGTCGGGGCGGCCATGGCCCCGGTCGGCCATTGCCGGGGCGGCCATGGCCGGGGCGGCGGTTATCCCCATGAGGGGAGGGAGTGGGTCCCTCCTCCACCATCCCCATGAGAGATCATGGGGTGGGGCCCACCCATGATTTTCTCTCATGGAGATCATGGGGGGCTCCTTTTTCCTTATAAATTGAGGGAGGATCCCATCAAATGCCCCCCAAATCCCTTCGGTCCGGGAGCGAAGTGAGCGCAAGGAGGGATTTTCTTCGTTCTCTTCTCTCATGGGGAGTGCCGGCGAGAGTTCCGAGGTGGAGCGAGGTTCCAAGGTAATATGTTGTGCGGAGGTTTGGCGGCGGCGTGTGCATGCGGACGGAGGCCAGGCGTCAAGATGGCGTGCGCGAGGAAGGGCCGCAGGGGCGAGCGCTGGCCGCGCGTGCTGGTGGTGTGCGCCGGCCGTGCGTGCGCTGGCCGCACACGCCCCGCGTGCTGGTAGCGCGCGCGGGACGGGCAGGCCGCGCGCGCACGCCGCGCAGGCCGCGCGGGCTGACTGCGCGCGCAGGCCGCGGGCGCAGGCCGCGGGAGCAGGCCGCGCGCGCAGGCCGCGGGCGCAGGCCGCGCGCGCAGGCCGCGCGGGCTGGCCGCGCGGGCTGGCCGCGCGCGAAGGCCGCGCGGGCTGGCCGCGCGCGCAGGCTGCGCGAGCTGGCTCCGCGGGTTGGCCGCGCGCGCAAGCCGCGCGGGCTGGCCGTGCTCGCAGGCCGCGTGCGCTGGCCATCCGCTTGCGCGCGGGCTGCTGGCGTACGGTTTGCGGGCGCGGGTCTTGTGTGTACACTATGTGGGCGGATTTTGCAAGCGTAGGCCGTTGGTTGTGCGGTTTTTTCTTTTATGGTCATGTAACTGCGAACTGATTTTTTATTCTTCATTGCGTGCAGGCAACGAAGCGCTCCACTGGTCCGATGCGGTGCGCTCTTCCTTGACTGAAGACGGCGTAGAGATTAGGAGGACGAAGTACAGGCTTCCTGCTGACTTAGAGGTGAGGATTCCGCGGCCCGAGGAGCGGGTTCAGAATCCCCCTCGTTGGTGGCTGACGATTTGTGAAGTTTCCCTTAGATCCGGCTTATGGTTTCTGCTTTGCGATGAGGTGATAGAGATTTTGAAGTTCTGTGGAGTCCCTGTATCCCAGTTTGCTACGACTGGGGTCGTTCGAATTATGAGCTTGGTTACTTTCTTTTGTGAGCATGGGAGCTCGCTTTCTTTGGATCAGTTTCGGGACTGGTGCGTCGTGCGCTTTGATGGTGGCGAGCGGATTGAGGTGCGTAGCAACAAAGCTTGGCTGGAGTTCGAGGCTCGTAAAGATCGTCGTCACGGTAACACTTTGTTTGGATATGTGAAGAACTCTTGGGGTCTCCCGGAGGTGTGGAACGCGCTCCCTGACCGTTGTCGCCGTTTGAAAGGGAGAGAGCGGAATTTCTCCCCAGTGCTGGGATTCTCTGAGCCTCGTGAGCTGGCCAATCGCCTCTTTAATATATATATTTTCGTAGAGGAAAAGCGACTGCTGGGATGTGGTATTTCTGCGGGCGCGACTCAGGTGGCGATGGCTTCTCAAGGAGGTGGTCGTAAAAGGAAAGCGATGACAGCTCCTGTTGGTGACCTTGATGCTGTGGTGGTAGTCTCTGACGATCCGGTTCCAGAGGTGCGGTCGTCTGTTTCTCCGGTTCTTCCAGCACCTGTCAGTACGGTGGCTCCTCGGATGTCTTCTTCCTTGAGAGCGATGAGCGATGCGGTAAGGGGTTGACCGTCTCCTTTTCTTTCCATTTTTGTTTGAAAGTGGCTGATTGTGTGTCTTTTCTTTTGCAGATTGAGACTCGGGCGCAGATTGCGGTGACTTGGAATGATCATTATGTGAGCTTGAAGGACGGATATCTCGCTTTGCAGGAGAAGCTTCGGTTGTCGATGGGCTCACTTTCCTCACTGAAGGAGGAGCATGACCGGGATATTGCGCGGCTCCATCGAATTGGCTCAGAGCTGAAGTCCGAGTTGGAAGATTCGCGTGCAGCTTTGGACGTAGAGAGGGATTTGGTGGAGAGGACCACTCAGATATTGAAGCATGCGAAGGAGGAGACATCTGCCTTGGGGACCCAGCTGCACGCGGCGCGAGAGGAGGTTTCAGGCCTTGAGACTCAGCTTCGCGCGGCGAAAGCGCAGGTAGAGATGTTATCTTCGGATGACCATACATCAGAGCTGAAGGACGCGGGTCTTGCGGAGTACCTGGAGTCCCTGGACTACATGCGGGATCGTAGCCTGATCGCGGAGGAGGTTCGTGATGACATTTGGTCCAAGGAAGTAGAGCCTCAGATGGATGACATACGTGAACTAGCGCTCCGTCGCGGCGTCTCGAATGCCTTTGGCTTCGTAGGGAAGCGCCTTGGGTGTGACACCTCTAGTTTCAGCTTTGCGGATATTTCTGAGGACGAGCGTTCTGATGCCGAAGATGAGTAGTGGTTTTCACATTTTTGGCATTGCATGCTTTCATTTTACTGTTTAGTCTAGGCGTATTTTGCTCTGCCTCTTGTTTGAGGTTGGTTGTAGTTGTCCTTTGGCGCTGATTGTACTTGCACTGTTCCAGCATTAGTTTGTTATGACATTGTTGTTTTTTGTGTCATCTTGGCTGCTTGTTTGTACTAAGCTTGCTGCTTAGTAACTAAAGGTGAGCGAGGGATGATTGCGTCTTAGTTTGCACCATAGATGCTCGTGGCTTAGTTGCGTGGAGCTGGTCCACGACTTTGTACGCAAGGCTGGCTTGCGACTTGGTTGCGTGGGGCTGGTCCACGGCTTTTTTGTGAGGGGGGGGGGGGGCAGGCCCCCACTGTGTTGCGTGGAACTGGTCCATGGCTTTGTGCGTAAGGCTGGCTTGCGGTTTGGTTTGCACGAGGGATGCCCGTGATTTCTTCGTGAGGGGGGCAGGCCCCCACGGTGTTGCGTGGAACTGGTCCACGGCTTTGTGCGCAAGGCTGGCTTGCGGCTTGGTTTGCACGGGGGATGCCCGCGGCTTCTTCGCGAGGGTGGCAGGCCCCCACGGTGTTGCGCGGAACTGGTCCACGGCTTTAGTCGCACGAGGGATACTCGCGGCTTCTTCGTGAGGGGGGCAGGCCCCCACGGTGTTGCGTGGAACTGGTCCACGGCTTTAGTCGCACGAGGAATACTCGCGGCTTCTTCGTAAGGGGGGAAGGCCCCCACGGTGTTGCGTGGAACTGGTCCATGGCTTTGTGCGCAAGGCTGGCTTGCGGTTTGGTTTGCACGGGGGATGCCCGTGGCTTCTTCGTGAGGGGGGCAGACCCCCACGGTGTTGCGTGGAACTGGTCCACGGCTTTAGTCGCACGAGGGATACTCGCGGCTTCTTCGTGAGGGGGGCAGGCCCCCACGTTGTTGCGTGGAACTGGTCCACGGCTTTAGTCGCACGAGGGATACTCGCGGCTTCTTCGTGAGGGGGGCAGGCCCCCACGGTGTTGCGTGGAACTGGTCCACGGCTTTAGTCGCACGAGGGATACTCGCGGCTTCTTCGTGAGGGGGGCAGGCCCCCACGGTGTAGTGTGGAACTGGTCCACGGCTTTAGTCGCACGAGGGATACTCACGGCTTCTTCGTGAGGGGGGCAGGCCCCCACGGTGTTGCGTGGAACTGGTCCACGGCTTTAGTTGCACGAGGGATACTCGCGGCTTCTTCGTGAGGGGGGCAGGCCGCCACGGTGTTGCGTGGAACTGGTCCACGGCTTTAGTTGCACGAGGGATACTCGCGGCTTCTTCGTGAGGGGGGCAGGCCTCCACGGTGTTGCGTGGAACTGGTCCACGGCTTTAGTTGCACGAGGGATAATCGCGGCTTCTTCGTGAGGGGGGCAGGCCCCCACGGTGTTGCGTGGAACTGGTCCACGGCTTTAGTTGCACGAGGGATACTAGCGTCTTCTTCGTGAGGGAGGCAGACCCCCACAGTGTTGCGTGGAACTGGTCCACGGCTTTAGTTGCACGAGGGATACTCGCGGCTTCTTCGTGAGGGGGGCAGGTCCCCACGGTGTTGTTTTGATTAGCGTCATATGTGTTATTTGATTGTATGATCTTCATGTGGTCAAGCCATTTTCTTGATTCTTGTGCTGTCAAGATAGGTGAGGAGAAGAATCAATATAAAATGTATGAATGAAGTAATTTAAGAACGGTAGTAACATGCCCGGGGTTGATCCTACGGTTTAAATAGTTCAAAGCAAGATGTATGCCATTTGGATAGTTCTTACTTGCCCAGACTGGCGGTTTTTATAATGTTTGGTAAACACAATAATCGAATAAATGAAACGACTTAAGGATGGAGGTGGCGTGAGCAGGACTGGAAGACGTCCCAGAGTGACTGCTGGAGTATTGCTGTGTAGTCAGAATCAGCTTGGATGACGACGAACTGTTCGTCGTAGGATGTCTGTCGGTGTGCATCTCTGAGGGTGACTGGGAGAGTGATGGTGCCGATGATTGATACTGGGTGATCCCCGAGAACATGAGCGCTTACAGACGTTAGTTTGAGGTATCTGGCGGTGAGTTTGAGCTGAAGCAGAGTTGATAAGAATAGTATATTGGTGGTGACCTCCTTGTCAACTAGAACTTGATTCAATTCGGTAGGTGGTTCACCAATTTTGACTGTCGTGCATCTTATGCTCTGGTTGTTAGGTGATCTTCTTCTTGATAGGAATTGATCAACTGCTCCTAAGCTGGCCAGTCATTGGATTTCTTCTTTTAGTCCATTACATTCGTTGGTGCTGTGGCCGTGACCCCGGTGATATTCGCAGTATCTTGTCTGGTCTGCCTTGGGGTTTGGCCGCGGCGCTCTTGGTCGTTGAAATGACGGATCATTTTGGATTGCATACATTACATTAGTGCGGGTGGTATTCAGAGGGATATATTCTTGGAGCGGATGTTGCCCCCCATTCCTTGGGGACTCGTATTGACGGTCATCGCGGCGACTCCGATTCTGGCATCGTCCTTTTTGCATCGTGTGAGTGGGTTCATCTTCTTTCTTCCTTTTCTGTCTTCCACTTGGCCTCGGATTTTCTGGTGAGGGTTTTTTGGCCGTCATGAACCTTTTAACGAAGAGGGCAGCGAGTTCGATGTAGCTGTCGGTATCTTCTTTTTGTAGGGATTGAAGCCAGGTCCGAGCTTCTCCTTTTAGTGTTGTTGGAAATGCTCGGATTATGAGTTGGTCTGAGGCCTTGCGAGCGTGCATGATGGCTTCGAAATACTCCAGGTGTGCCAGTGGGTTGCCTGTTCCGCTGAAACTACGGATTTCTGCACCCATGATTGCCCAGGAGCTAGGTGAGTTATTGTTGGGAAGATACTCATCTAGTCTTTGCTTTGTCACAGAGGTGCCGGGACCTATTGTGTTTCCAGTGCTCTCTTCACAATGAGGACGTGCGAGGTAGTGATCGTACATCTCTTGGAGTGATGTTGCGGGCACGGAGGAGCTGCTTGTGCTTGTGAATTCATTCTCTATGTCGTATTCTCCGTGTAGGCAAGGCCTGGTGGAGGCAGGGAGTCCTTCTGACGGCAGTAAAACAACTTGTTTGAATGGATGAGGAGACTTTAGGCGGTGGAATGTCGACTCATTCTGTGCTGCATGGGTTGCGTCGGCGTGGGTGGTGTTCGGAGGGGAGTATCTTTGAGGTAGATGTTGCCCCCCAGTCCCTGAAGGGTTACGCCGACGAGGCACGGCTTGACGCCACCCTTCTCGTCCCGTGATAGTTTGCCCTTTTCTTTGTGGAGATTCTGGAGTTGGACTCTGATTCGGCAGTGATGGGGGAATGACTGGTGTTCCCAAGTTTCGGAGCAAGGTGAGCATTTCGGTTTGTAGCTCTTCCATCTGGCGGATACGTCCTTCCAAGGCAGTTGCAGGAGCTAGTGTGGCTTCCGCAGGCAGTGGTAGGTCTTCCAGAGAATGTGATTGTGCAGGCTGGGGATGTCCGTCAATTGCAGAGCCTTCGGCTGTGCGGGCACTTTTCTTTGCCATCGCGAGTGTAAGAATGGTGAACTTGCTCTGTAGAGGAGGTTGGGAATGTTTCCCACAGACGGCGCCAAACTATTGCGGCCAAACTCGGCGCTCCGGTCGATCCGGACTAACTTGGACCGCCTTAGCTCACGGAGCGGTCGAGTGCGCACACAGTCAGTTGAAGAGGGGAAAATGTACACAAGGAGTTTTAACGTGGAAAACCCTTCAACCGGGTGAAAAACCACGTGACCGGTTCACTGCCAGTCAAAATCCACTAGATCAGGGCGATTACAGTATCTTGAGTGAATCGAGGCGACAGGCCGCTCCCGTTACAACTTGTGGGGAGAGAGGATGACTAAAACTGCAGGCGGGCAACAGACTGCTCCGCCAAAGTGACTTAAATGGTGGAATGTGCGGGATGCTTCTGGCGCGTGCGCCTGGGGGCGGCGCGCTTGCGGGCTTCGACTGTCTCCTTCGCTCGGCTTCCTCTGACTTTGGGCGCCTCCTTGCTAACTGCGCGTTGGTGGGGTGCCAATAACCGATGGCGGGTGCTGATGGACGCTGGTGGCCGCTGGAGGTCGCTGGTGGTCGCCTGTGGTTGTCAGTGGCCGCTGGTGGTTGATGGCGAGCGGAGGCCGACCCGGTGGAGGAGGCGGGAGTTCTCTCACCTGAGGAAGGAGAAGGAGAATTGTAGGAGGAGAGTTCGATGATTAATAAGAGACCCATGGGGGTCCTTTTATTGCCCCCAGGGGTTGGTTATGGCAGGCCCCACCACTAAAGTGGTGGGGAAATGGGTAGTTACCCCCTTAATCGGACGACAGGGAGAGCTCTCCCCTTGATCAGACGGCCGGGGGGCTTCCCATGATGGCGGGCCGTCATGACGGCTGCGGCGGGCGGCCGGCGGGGGAGGCCGACCACGGCCGGAGCGGCCAAGGTCATGACCGGCCATGGCCCGGTGCGGCCATGGCCGGGGCGGCGGTTATCCCCATGAGGGGAGGGAGTGGGTCCCTCCTCCACCATCCCCATGAGAGATCATGGGGGCGGTGCCCACCCATGATTTTCTCTCATGAAGATCTTGGGGGGCTCCTTTTTCCTTATAAATTGAGGGAGGATCCCATCAATTATGATCTGATTCATGCGGTTGTAACCGCTTGACCTGTGAAAATAAGACCCACAAACGGAGCCTAATACAACTATGTATGAATGTCCTGATGTGTTTGTAAGCTGAACTCTTATTCTTTGGTTCAAATCATATCCTGCATTTTATTTCAATAACTTTCTTCTAGTTGGCACAAACCGCCAACTCAATGAGATCCGGCAAGAATGGTCTCAAGGCATATAGGAGAGACAAATTTGTATACAAGGAGAGAAATAAAACTAAAATATTAATATTCATGCTTAAATGCATATGCAAGGTAGAGGCGTAGAGCGGCTTGGCACAAATTAAAAAGGCTACATAGAACGCTATATAAAACCACATTATTATAAACTTTTGAGAAGACTGTAATTTCGGTATAAATCAAATATTTGTATCATAAATTATGGGCGACGCTATCCGCACCGCAGTTTTGGCTATTTGTACCGCACTTTCTCATAATTTTTCGCGTCTTTTGAAAATACGTTTTGTACATGCATTTTTAAGAAAAGTGTTCAACACGAAAGTTGTAGATCTCGACGAGATCTACAACTTTCGTGTTGAACACTTTTCCTAAAAATCTACGTGCAAAACGTATTTCAAAAAGACGCGAAATCTTGACGTATTTCCAAAGTACACATTGTACATGCATTTTTAGGAAAAGTGTTCAACACGAAAGTTGTAGATCTACAACTTTCGTGTTGAACACTTTTCCTAAAAATGCATGTACAAGACGTATTTCCAAAAGACACGAAAAATTAAAAGAAAGTGCGATGCGACTAGCCAAAACTACGGTGCAGATAGCAGCGCCCTAAATTATAGGATTCTTAATGTAATAAAGATATCCTCTATTACCAGTTGTTTCATGGGCAATTACTCGTGGAATGTCTTGAATGATGTCCCAATAAGAACCCTCTTTCAAACGCTAATTTTTTTGGTCCGAGCCCCTCACGAATATCGTTTGGAGCTTTCATGATTTTAACGGGTGGCAGCTTTTTCTTCTTCCTTTAATTTTTTTCTTAGAAATCACTCTATATCAGTTATTAAAATATGTATGCATCAAAAGTATTCATGTAAATAGCTAAGTATGAGATAAAATGTAATCACTCATGTAACTTTTATAATATGGTGAATAAAAATATAATCTAGACTATTCTCTATAATATATATATATATATATATATATAATAACATTTCCCTATATATATATATATATATATATATATATATATATATATATATATATGTCATGACCCCATCCGTTACATGACGTATAGTAGAGGGTCCGGTCGGGGCCCCATACTATATGACACGAACAGACGGCGAGGTCACAGGATAATATCAAACCACCAACGCATCCTAACTCAGAGCATGCTAGCGAAAGATTTAAGTTGCAATTTGAACTCTAACCAGGAATGTCCACGATATATATATAAACCACAAGTATATATACAACCACAAGGAATGTACAACAAATACCAAAGTTGGGCCTTAAGGCCTTACAGTTCCTCTTTAAACAGCATGGATTACAAACATCGGCGCGCAGGCCGGCCATACATGAATAAAAGCAAAACCATTTCGCTTAGCCTTCAAGGGCTAGCAGCAGCAGCAGAGACTTCAACCCTTCATTTACCACTTGGCTCTCCAACACCTGCATAGGGACAATCCACCCAGACGGTGGTAAACAAGACAACGGTCATCATTCAGCTGACCAAATTATAACAAGCTTACCCCCTACTCGGGGCAGTGGCATTCCTTTCCTGCATAGCATTGCATCAACAATATAGCATATAATGTGCTCTCAGGCACACTCAAGCCATCACAACCGTCAGCCACGCGGCCCGACAGTCCGTGCACTCCGGACACATTATTGGTGCACCGGCGAACCAGGGTCAACACCACCGTTTACACGGTATTGAGCATATAGTCTTAACGGCGCACGGGCCTAAGACTCTCATTATGCGCTCCAACAAAACCCATAACCAGGCTTACAAGTCGGACGGACATAACGCAGGTACGGATTAGCCACCCCCCGTTGCTCAAGTCGTCGTGCCACCTCGAATACAGAAGTACTCATGGCAATTTATAGGCGCGGGTCGGTTTCACCTTTCCTGTTCGGCAATCTGCCTTTTTATCCAGTTGTAGCCCAACGGCCCAACCTCACACAAAGTGGCAACTCACGGCCACAAGAGTTGAACCCAACTCTCATAATTTTCTGGACTTCCTCCAGTACTTCCTGCACCAAGCGACAGGTATCCACCACGGATTTCACGCATACAAGCAATAATCACGGAGTCTTCTCCGATATGCAAACAAGCATCACCAATCCAGACCAGTATGTCCAGATGAGCTTCACACAACATGCCTAGATTCGTACTCCAATTCCGGACTCTAACAAGGGGGACTTCACATATCTACCCCAAGGGATGCCACAACCCACCGCATACTCGCGAGGAAGGGTTTTCCCTATGCAAATGCAGGAAAGAAGGACTTCACATGTCCAAGAAGGAACTCGTTACCCTTGACGATCTCTTGGGAGCCATCGAAAATCTAGCCGGTGAGAAAGCACCGCAGCAGCTTTGCCTTCACAGAACTGGCCTCGGTTCTCGAATCGGACCACGGGAGCTCCGCCGGTGGCTTGATCTTCTCCTCCTTCTTCCTCCTCTCTCTTTCTCTCTTCACTTGTAAAAAGAGATGGCCAAATGAAGAATGATCTCTTCATCTCAAATCTGGAGATTTAATCCAGCATGAAATCATCTGAGCCCTTGGATCCAAATAGAGGAAATGGAACGGCCAAGATCTGCCCGAAATATCCAAATTTGGCCAACACGCCCTGTGACACGCCCGTGTACTCTTAAGCGGTACACGAACCGACTGAAAAGATACTAGAACACGGGTATTGACACGTCCGTGTCAAACCTGACACGCCCGTGTCACACAGTTACACGACCGTGTTACCCCTGTTACACGGTCTCCGACGATCGCCAAAATGACCCGAGCAGGACACGGGTAAGGCACACGCCCGTGTCCTTAGCCGTGTGCCAAACACGCCCCTGTGACACGCCCGTGTCACAGGCCGTGTTACATGCTCGACGCTTGCTATCTCAACGATCGCCGACCAAGATGAACACGCCCTGGGACACGCCCGTGTCCCAGGCCGTGTACCCAGACACGCCCTTGGACACGCCCGTGTCCAAGGTCGTGTCAGCCAGCCTGAACCTCAATTTGACCTTTTGAGATTTCTGGGGTGTTACAATCCTCCCCTCCTTACTAAAATTTCATCCCGAAATTTGAAGACAGCAGGGAGAAAACAACAAAACACAATAAGAGACATATATGTTTCTATTACATATACCAACGAGCGAACATGTTACGAAAATAACTCGGGAAACTCGGCTCGCATGGTCTGCTCGCGCTCCCATGTTAGCTCTTCTCGGCCACAATTGTCCCACCGAACTTTGACCATCCCGATCATTTTGTTCCGCAACTGTTTGTCGGCTCGATCTTCGATCCGAATGGGTCGAACCCTCGTCGTTAGCCCATACTCGACCGGTACCCGATCATTCTCGACTATTTGAGCTGGCTCCTTGACAGCTTTACGAAGTACTGAGATGTGAAATACATCATGCAATCCACTCAACTCTGATGAAAGTGCTAGTCGATAAGCAGCTTCCCCAACTCGCTCCACCACTTCAAATGGACCAAGGTATCTCGGACTTAGCTTTTTCAAACGCCGAATCCTGGACGCGCCTTTGAAGGGTTTGATCTTCAAATATACTCAATCACCCACCGCGAACTCCACGTTTCGGTGTTTGGCATTGTAGTACTTTGCTTGACGATCTTGGTCTATCAGTAGCCTCTCCCGAATAGAGTGTATAAGCGAGGTAGCTTCTTCGACTTCCTTTTTCCCCTTCAGCTTAGATTCGCCTGCTTCTTCCCAAGATAACGGTGTACGACATTTACGACCATACAGAGCTTCAAATGGTGTCATACTGATGCTCGTTTGGTAGCTATTATTATAGGCAAATTCCACGAGATAAAGATAATCTTCCCATCTCTTACCAAAATCTAGGGCGCACATGCGGAGCATATCCTCCATCGTCCTGTTGGTTCGTTCAGTCTGGTCATCCGTCTGAGGATGAAAGTCCGTACTGAATGCTAATTTTGTACCCAACATTTGATGAACTAGCCGACAATCATTCGATGTGAATCGCCCATCACGGTCACTGACGATGCTCCGGGGAACACCGTGCAGTCGAACAATCTGCTCCACATAGAGTTTGGCCAAGGTTTCCACTGAATCGTCCCTTTTGTTTGGAAGGAAGTGCGCCACTTTCGTCAACCGGTCCACAATCACCCAGATTGAATCATGACCGCGTTGAGATCTCGGCAACCCGTGCATGAAATCCATCGAAATGTCATCGAACTTCCACTCTGGAATGGGTAACGGCTTCAGGAAACCGCCAGGCTTCTGGCATTCCGCTTTCACCAATGCACAAGTATGGCATTCAGCCACATAACGTGCTATATCTTTCTTTAGTCCGGGCCACCAGAACAATTTCTTTATATCTTTGTACATCTTTGTGCTCCCTGGGTGAACTGAGTACTTTGCAAAGTGAGCTTCGTACATCAACTCTTCTCTCAATTTACCCACACTTGGGACGCACACCCGACCATTTTTTCGTAACAAGCCGTTATCCCAGGAGAATTGGTCATCATACCCATCGTTTGCATAGCGCTGGAGACTTTCATCAAGCTCCGTTGCTCGCCGAACTCTGTCTGTAAGGTCATATTGAACCTCCGTCCAGTTCAAGCATGCATCGGTTGAAGAACCCTTGTCAACACAAGATATCTCCAATGCTTCCAACTCCTGGATTAAACGCTGATCATGCCTCTGCAACCAGCTTGCCCGTACTGGAGTCTTACGACTCAAAGTATCAGCGACCACATTTCCCTTCCCGGGAGTGTAGTGAATCTCGAAGGTGTAGTCCCCAAGGAACTCCATCCATCTTCGTTGTCGCATATTCAGATCCTTCTGATCCAACAAGTACTTTAGGCTCTTGTGATCTGTATAGATGTCCACTTTAACGCCATAAAGATAGTGCCGCCACAACTTTAGCGCAAAGATTACCGCCGCCAACTCTAAATCATGGACGGGGTAATTCCGTTCATGCACTTTCAACTGGCGCGAGCCATAAGCAATCACTTTACCAAACTGCAGAAGAACGCAGCCTAAGCCGCTCCCTGAAGCATCACTGTAGATCTCATAGCCGTCTGTACCACATGGCGATGTCAACACAGGCGCTGTGGTCAAACGACTCTTCAGGTCTTCAAAAGCTCGCGCGCACTCTTGCGTCCAAACAAACCGTTGATCTTTTCTCGTCAACGTGGTCAGAGGTAAAGCAATTCGTGAGAAGTTTTCCACAAACCGTCTATAGTAGCCCGCAAGTCCAAGGAAGCTCCTGACCTCGGCCACTGAAGACTTCACTGGCCAATCTCGAATGGCACTTATCTTCAACGGATCCACCGCTATACCCTCTCCACTTACCACATGGCCTAAAAAGGCCACTGACGATAGCCAAAACTCACACTTTGAGAACTTGGCATATAGCTTATTCCTCCGCATGGTATGCAATACCAACCGCAAATGGTTTGCATGATCCTCGCCCGACTGAGAGTACACGAAGATGTCATCGATAAACACAATCACGAACAGATCCAAGTACTCTCAGAACGTTCGGTGCATTAGATCCATGAATACAAAAGGCGCATTACATAAGCCAAACGGCATTACCGTGAATTCATAATGACCGTAGCGTGTCCCACACGCCGTCTTGGGGATGTCACCTTCCCGAATCCGCAATTGATAATATCCCGATTTCAAATCCAACTTAGAATAGACGGTTGATCCTGCCAGCTGATCAAACAGGTCATTAATCCGTGGAATCGGATATTTGTTTTTCTCCGTCAGCTTATTCAATTCGCGGTAGTCAATACATAACCGCAAACTACCGTCTTTCTTTTTCACAAATAGAACAGGCGCGCTCCAAGGTGACATACTTGGGCGTATGTATCCCTGCTCCAATAACTCTTGCAATTGGACTTTCAATTCAGCCATCTCTTTTGGCGCGACGCGATATGGTGAGCGGGCCACAGGTTTTGCACCTGGCACCAACTCAATAGAGAAGTCAATCTCTCGCTGGGGTGGTAACCCAGGAAGATCCTTAGGAAATACATCGGCAAACTCCGACACAATCAGAACCTCACCTACACTGGCCTTTGGCTCAACAACCTGAATTAGCGTAAAGAATAACTCCGCGCCCTTCCGAACAACATTGACGACTTGGAGCGCAGACAACAAGGTCCTGCCAACTCCTCGCATACCAGCGAACTTCGTCACAAGCCCGGTATTCTGGCCCAGTGTGATCTCCTTGGAGTTGAAATTAATATAGGCACGCTGCTCCGAGAGCCAATCCATGCCAAAGATCACATCAAACTCCGATAGCGGTAGCACAGCTGCACTCAAACCGAAATCCCGACTTCCTATTTGAACTTTCACATCGCAAGCCCTCTTCGCAAGCATCACACAGCCATTCGGCAATAGTACCTTTATACTATCTATCGTCACATGACTCGGTACCCCAATTCGAGTTATGAAGTCCTTAGACAGAAAAGAATACGAAGCACCCGTATCAAACAGGGCTCTCGCCGGATTGTTCCGAATCAGGACAAAGCCTGCAGCACACACATCATGCACAAGCTCGATATAAAATATGTAATAGCACCTAAGCAAACAACAATTGAACTTGTACCTGTGACGACGTCACTTTGCTTAATAGCCTCCTGCTGGCCAAGATGATAAACTCTGGGCTGTGCCTGGGACGCAGAGGAATCAACCACTGCTTTGCCCTTCTCGGCATAAGACACACCCGTCTTCTTTTCCCCTTTGGGCTGAACAACCCGACAATCACGGGCTATATTCCCCACTCGACCACAGGTATAGCATGTACGAGACTCCGGCCTCGACGTCGCTCCCGACACAACAGTCGTAGAAACTTGCCCATACGGCTTGGACCTCTTGCCCCCTTTCTTCTGGTAGAACGATTTGCTAGGACGAGGTACTTTAAACTCTGGCTTTGACACAACCAAGTCCTTGTTACATTGTACCCGTCTCATGTCCTTCTCCAACGCACATGCAGTATCAACCAACGCCTGAAATCCTTGGTTCACCGAACTAGAAAGCAGGAACCTCAACTCATCCCGCAATCCTTCATAGAACCTATTCGTTTTCCTTTGTTCATCCGCGAAGATTGTTCCCGCATACCGTCCCAACCTTGTAAATTCATGCAAGTAGGTATCCACGCTACCTTCTCCTTGCTTTAACCGTTGGAACTCGTTTTCCATGGCAATGCGTTGAGCCGCTGGTAAATGTTTCGCCAAAAACATTCGAGATAACTCCTCAATCGATACTTGCGTTAATTGCCTGCCCGCCAAATGGTGTAACTCAACCTCGTCCCACCACAACCGTGCCTCTCCTTCCAACATGAAGGTGGCCAAGGTGACCTTTAGAGTTTCCTCCGCCCTGATCGCTGTCATTATTCGCTTGACACGCGATAACCAATCCTCTGCCTGCGTTGGGGATCCCAGTCCCGTAAACGTAGGCGGACTGAAGCTCATGAACTGCTTCAACTGTCAGTCAGTTGCTCGTGGATCCACAGCCTCAACTGGCTCGGGTCGTACATCAACACGATCTGGCACTACTGCCGGCTGCGCTTGCCCGGTCGGCTGAATCATGGCAAATAGAGCCTCAGCAACTAAGCGAACAGTTTCCGCAGATGGAGGAGGTGTTGGCACCTCAGCTGGTGCCGCACTCTCATCAGAGCGCTGGGGCTCAGACTGCCCAGCACCACTACGAGTCACCTATAGGTGGACAAGACACATATTAGCGACCGTACGCAAGCAAAAACAACAAAAGAAGAACGCGCAGATTCCTCAAACAAGTATATAGACATTCCTTATTGGACATTCCAGAGTTTATTAGCGTTACAGCAGATCGCACAAACACGAGCTCACCACCCCACAAAAGAATTCGACCACGAATTCGAAAGAGGAAGACCGAGCCAAGCTGATACCAAAATGTAACGACCCCATCCGTTACATGACGTATAGTAGAAGGTCCGGCCGGGGCCCCACACTATATGACACGAACAGACGGCGAGGTCACAGGATAATACCAAACCACCAACGCATCCTAACTCAGAGCATGCTAGCAGAAGATTTAAGTTGCAATTTGAACTCTAACCAGGAATGTCCACGATATATATATAAACCACAAGTATATATACAACCACAAGGAATGTACAACAAATACCAAAGTTGGGCCTTAAGGCCTTACAGTTCCTCTTTAAACAGCATGGATTACAAACATCGGCGCGCAGGCCGGCCATACATGAATAAAAGCAAAACCATTTCGCTTAGCCTTCAAGGGCTTGCAGCAGCAGCAGGGACTTCAGCCCTTCATTTACCACTTGGCTCTCCAGCACCAGCATAGGGACAATCCACCCAGACGATGGTAAACAAGGCAACGGTCAGCATTCAGCTGACCAAATTATAACAAGCCTACCCCCTACCCGGGGCAGTGGCATTCCTTTCCTGCATAGCATTGCATCAACAATATAGCATATAATGTGCTCTCAGGCACACTCAAGCCATCACAACCGTCAGCCACGCGGCCCGACAGTCCGTGCACTCGGGGCACATTATTGGTGCACCGGCGAACCAGGGTCAACACCACCATTTACACGGTATTGAGCATATAGTCTTAACGGCGCGCGGGCCTAAAACTCTCATTATGCGCTCCAACAAAACCCATAACCAGGCTTACAAGTCGGACGGACATAATGCAGGTACGTATCAGCCACCCCCCGTTGCTCAAGTCGTCGTGTCACCTCGAATACAGAAGTACTCATGGCAATTTATAGGCACGGGTCGGTTTTACCTTTCCTGTTCGGCAATCTGCCTTTTTATCCAGTTGCAGCCCAACGGGCCAACCTCACACAAAGTGGCAACTCACGGCCACAAGAGTTGAACCCAACTCTCATAATTTCCTGGACTTCCTCCAGTACTTCCTGCACCAAGCGACAGGTATCCACCACGGATTTCACGCATACAAGCAATAATCACGGAGTCTTCTCCGATATGCAAACAAGCATCACCAATCCAGACCAGTATGTCCAGAAGGGCTTCACACAGCATGCCTAGATCCGTACTCCAATTCTGGACTCTAACAAGGGGGACTTCACATATCTACCCCAAGGGATGCCACAACCCACCGCATACTCGCGGGGAAGGGTTTTCCCTATGCAAATGCAGGAAAGAAGGACTTCACATGTCCAAGAAGGAACTCGTTACCCTTGACGATCTCTTGTGAGCCATTGAAAATCTAGCCGGTGAGAAAGCACCGCAACAGCTTTGCCTTCACAGAACTGGCCTCGGTTCTCGAATCGGACCACGGGAGCTCCGTCGGTGGCTTGATCTTCTCCTCCTCCTTCTTCCTCCTCTCTCTTTCTCTCTTCACTTGTAAAAAGAGATGGCCAAATGAAGAATGATCTCTTCATCTCAAATCTGGAGATTTAATCCAACATGAAATCATCTGAGCCCTTGGATCCAAATAGAGGAAATGGAACGGCTAAGATCTGCCCGAAATATCCAAATTTGGCCGACACGCCCTGTGAGACGCCTGTGTCACAGGCCGTGTACTCTTAAGCGGTACACGAACCGACTGAAAAGATACCAGAACACGGGTATTGACACGCCCGTGTCAAGCCTGACACGCCCGTGTCACACAGTTACACGGCCGTGTTACCCCTATTACACGGTCTCCGACGATCGCCAAAATGACCCGAGCAGGATACGGGTAAGGCACATGCTCGTGTCCTTAGCCGTGTGCCAAACACGCCCCTATGACACGCCCGTGTCACAACTTGTGACACGCCCGTGTCACAGGCCGTGTTGCATGCTCGACGCTTGCTATCTCAACGATCGCCGACCAAGATGAACACGCCCTGGGACACGCGCGTGTCCCAGGCCGTGTACCCAGACACGCCCTTGGACACGCCCGTGTCCAAGGCCGTGTCAGCCAGCCTGAACCTCAATTTGACCTTTTGAGATTTCTGGGGTGTTACATATATATATATATATATACACACACGAGTGACAGGCACGGGCCTCTGGCCTGATGGCTACGGGCCACAGTACCCGACTGACGATGGAGGGCTTCGTCCGACCGCCCACGATGGCTACGCGCCACAGTACCCGGCTGGCGGGCTTCGCCACAGTAGCCAACCGCCTGTTTTTTATAATTAATTAAAAATAAAACAATTAATTAAACAATTTATATAAATATTAAAACAGACGGACCCGCAAGCCGGCAGGCCCGCAAAAACCTGCACGCCAGCCCGCCCGCCAATCAGAAACTCCGCAAGCCCGCCCGCAAGCATGCCAGCCCAAATTACTTCAAACAATGGATGCAGAATTTTCAATATATACCGAAAATTCCGCTCTGAACGGGCGGTGTGGGACTAAAACAGGCGGGTGAACAGTGCACCCGCCTGTTTTAGTCCCACACCGCCCGTTCAGAGCAGAATTTTTGGTATATATTAAAAATTCCGTATCTATTGTTAGAAGTAATGTGGGTTGGCAGGCTTGCGGGCGGGCTTCCAGAATTCTGTTTGGTGGGCTGGCTGGCTTGCAGGATTTCACGGGTATGTCTGCTTGCGGGTTTGCCTGCTTTTTACTGTCCTAGAGTAGGTTTAGGACTGTCCTAGAGTAGGTTTAGGAGGTCTATAAAAAAAGTCTTGAGAGAGGGTTGGTTTGATCCAACGGTTCATGATCAAAAATCTGAAATCCGACGGCCACCTAATTACCCTTGAATTTCAAACTCATGCTATCTGCAGGCCAAAGTATTTCTTTATAATATGGTATATATATATATATAATATCAGCAACTTAATTGAAATGAATATTTTTTGAGTTAATATTTATAATTTATATACAACTTAATGTGGTTCTCCTGAACGGGTTCGATCGAACCGTGGATCCAGTAAGGACAACCATAGTAATCTCTGGCAAAGAGCAACACCGCGGCAGAGCCACTATGTGGGAGACTCCTGCGCAGCAATCTCCCTACATGGAGAAGGTCGCGCAAGGGAGTTCCTCGCGTGTCGAGTCCCGCGCGCACGGCAATAGTCCTGCGCGAAGCACAATTCGCGCGGAATTAACGCCGTGCACTGTGCGCGCGAGATTAACCTCGCGCTCAATGTGCACAGGATTAATCCCGCACCCTGTGCAACATCACTTCTTCATTTGGCATCTCCCCCTACCTGGATTCAGTGTAAACTGGATCAAGGCACCCAAAGGAAGGGATTGCCTGAGGAGGATGGAAAGAAGAAAGCCTGGCAGATAACTCATTGATGGATTTGAGAAGTGGAGCCAAGGAGGTGTCCAGCAAGAGTGTTAGCCTGGGAGCTAACATCTCATAAAGCTTATATGCAAGGGCAGGAATGTCTATTTGCTCAAGAGATGCTTGAGTAGAGGTAGAGGAGAAGGTTGCAGAAGTTGATGGTATTGGAGGAGCTGCATAGATGTGGAGAGATGAGGTGGATGGCAGTGGTATGGATGGTTCTGATATGAGGATAGTGGTGATGGATGTCACTGGAATGGAGATGGATGGGGTGAAAGATGGTTGAGCCAGAATATCTTGTAGCAGTTGTTGGTAAGAAGTAGAAGATGATGGGGGCTCTAGAGGTGATGAATGAGAATCATCAATGAAGGAATCATCTAACAGATTGAATGATGGAAGATGGATGGATGAATCAATGTCAAGAGGGGGATAGTAATGTAGAGGATGGAATTGCTCTTGAGGAGTAGTTGGAGATGGAATTGAGATGGGAGAGGAAATTGAAATGGTGGATGTAGGGATGGTTGAAGATACAGGAGCTGGAGATGGTGGAGATGAGGAGGAAGCAGGCAATTCTTCTAGGGGGGCAGTTGTCTGAGGAGAAGTGACTAGAACAGTCCTTGTGCCTGAAGTGGTGGTAGCTGTAGGACCCCTGCTGGGTTTGGCAATCTGCCTGTCCCACTTTCCAAAGAGAGCACAAGAGAGTCTCTTGGAAGCATTTATGTGCATACCATTTGACACAAGCAGTTGGGGGCATCTGTCATGCAAAAACAGGGCTAATATCCTCCCAAAGTTAACAAAGTTCTTGTTAATCTTCTTCTTAATTAAATCAAAAAATATTTCTCCCCAATTCAGATGTTTCTTATCAACTATAACAGCCATTAAACAGAACTGATACTTAGAGATAGTATCATGGGTAGAATGTTTTGCTAACAGTACTTTTCCCACTACATCAGCCAAGAACCTAAACTCTACTGAGAGTTTTTTCTTAAGAAGTTTGTTAGGGTTTGCTGCTGAATGACCCATTCTATCTAACATAATAAAAAACTCTTATCCAGACAATTCCACTGTATCATGTCCATTACTTAATTGGAAAACTTTTGTTAGAAGTGCAGGAGTAAGGGATACCTGGGTTCCTGATATACTCCCGACCACAGTATTTTGGTCCAGGTTGTGGGCTGTGTACACCCATTCTTTTATTTCATCTGCAGCCAACTTCATCCTTGTAGACATGATTGTCACCAACTGTTCCTTGAAGAGTTCTAGAATGTCCTAGAAAATTTGATCACTGCCTTCAAACGAGTCCATATCGATGTCAAATCCGGTGTCAAATTTCATTGCGGCTAAAGTAGCAACTGAAACGACCATGATTTCCTGCAAAAAAAAAACAAACAAGACCAAGTGTAGAAGAGTTTGGAGGGAAAGAAAGCTCTGCAGAAAGTATGAATGCGCAAAAGGAGAACGACGGCCGAAAATGATTTTATATTAGGGTTTGATGCTGAAAAGGAAAGATCGTTGAACTCAGTTCGACGATCTGGGCTTCTAAAGGAATCTGAAAGGTCTTCAACATCGTCGATCTCCGTTCGACGACATTGGAGAGCGTCGAGCTCCGTTCGACGATCTCTGACCGGAAAGAGATAGCCTAGCACTAGCTGGAAAACGCTGAGCTCCGGTCGATGCTTTCATGAGAATGTCGATCTCTATTCGATGATCTTTAGGAAAAACGTCGAGCGCAATTCAGAGTTTAGAAAGAACCTATAGACACTAGAAAAATCAAGTTTTTAGCCTAGTCTTTGTCAATTTTAAGGTTTAAAAATCTTGGATCTTAATTTAGACTTTCTCCATCTAACATTCCTAACTGATTTAGGAAGAATGTGTGTTTCTTTTCATCCAAGGGTTTGATGAAAAAATCTTGTTGGGTATTGTATCCACAATTACCTGGATTTGAGGAAGCCTCCTGTCAAGCTAAGATGAATTCACAATGTATTTGATGCTCTGTCTTCAAGTTATGTTTGCAGTTATTCCACGCTAAGTACACACCAATGTCAGGGTGCAGTGGGTCAATATACACGGGTCTGCGCAACGTAATCCCTTGTTGAGCAGATCAGTGTGTTGGCTTACGTGTGCTCTCTCTATTGGAGTGTAATTACTTTCAAGCACATGGTCGAGATAGAGTTAGAGCTGAAGAGGAGCAAGGATGGGTCAAAGACCAACTCAGGGGAAGAAAGACGAAGAATCATCTAAGTTAGAATTGACGAGAATCACTAAGTGATTCTCGCCGATTCGACGAGAATCACTCGCCGATTCTCGCCGACTGCATCCGGCTGACTCAACGCTTGCAAAATTCACGCTAAGTCCGAATCGTCGAGAGTCATTAAGTGATTCTCGACGAATCATCGAGAATGACTCTGCATTCTCGCCGATTCGTCGAGAATGGATTGTGACTCTCGCTGATTCTCTCCGGATGGCAAGCCCTTCAGCTAAAATTCTTCTAAGGAGAATTCGACGGGAATCATAAGTGATTCTCGCCGATTCGTCGAGAATCACCCATGATTCCCGCCGAATTTGCCTTAGGCGAATTCCATTGGCTCGCTGGACCGGACCAAGTGTTCAGGCGCTGTTTGAACCGAAAATAGGGTTTCGTCTTGTGGGGCCCACAACGGTCATAAGGGGGTATTCTACAGTATATATACTCTCCTATTTTGAACTTACAAGACAACGAAGAAAACAAAAGAAACATCGGACGTCGCGGACGTGACCTAGCAGATCGCGGATTTCCTTCCGCCGCCGTCGCCGCTCGAAAGTTTGTCGCTGCCACTGATCGGGTTCTTCTTGATCTCTCGGCGACAGAAACTTAGCCAAGCAACGCGCCTCACGTTACTTCTTGAGATCCTTTGTCTCTTGGTTTGTTGAACGGGAATACTTTCCCCTTCCGAATCGATTGAGACGATCGGTCCAAGTAAGATCGTTGGTAGACCTTGCTATCTTTGTTACGAAGTTTGGATCTACAAAGCATCGCCGCCGCAATCCTTTGCCGCCGCCGATCTCGGGGAGATCCTCTCCAAGAGAGTGCTTAGGTTGTGGACTCTTCGTCTTCTTCAAGAACGTTTCATCGAACGAAGAGGGACACCAAGCGCTCCAAACGTAGTTTGTATTTTTGTACATTCTATTTTTGCTTTTGTTGTAAAGGAACTTTGTTTTCTCATTGTAAGGGTCGGGTGCAACCCGTGGTGGAGGAGTAGTGACTCCTTCGGGTGGAAGGGTTTCTTCCATAGTGTGAGGATTGGATTTCAATACGGTTGGTGAAGTGACCGAGTCGTCCCTTGTTGGGAGATAGGTCGAAGGGGGAAAGTGGACGTACCCAAATCGGGGAACCACTATAACTGCCTGTGTGTTTCTGTGATGTGCTTGTTTTGTTTTATTGTGCAGGTAAATTTTTAATTCCGCAAAAAGACTGCAAATCACCTATTCCCCCCCCATAGGTGAAGGTAGTTGACACTAGATTGACTTTCAAGTGGTATCAGAGCGAGGTTACTCATCAAAAAGGTTAACACCTTGAGTATAATCCTGCCTCTAGTGTCAACAAGAAGATCAGATTCAAGCATGGAGTTGTATTCTGAAGTCTCTCCCCTAAGACTCCCTGCATGCACAAAGGAGTATTATCCCATCTGGAAGATGAGAGTGTCATTTCATCTGGAGGCCATCGACCCTCGAGCATCACTCATCTTGGAAGAGGGTCCCTTCATTCCCATGAAGGCTTCCGGCTCAGGAAAGGATCTCCAAATCCCCAAGAGTCCTAAAGAGATGTCTGAGACCGAGCTCTATCTGTTCAACCTAGATAAGGTGATTCGTCAGATCATCACTGATGTCTGGTCTGGACCATCTCACTCTAGATTGGACAAGTGTAAGACTGCAAAGTCAATGTGGCATACCATCTCAGATCTCATGGAGGGATCAGAGACATCTCAAATCAGTTGCCAGTAAGAGGATGAAGCATACATGGGGGTCCTCATTTCTGAAGATGAAGGTCATGACCAATCTCTCAGTATCAGGGCTCCTGTGTCCACGTCCGAGACTGAAGAAGAAGTTGAGGAAAGCAGTTCTGATGAAGCTGACACAACAGTCACTGCCAATCTAAACGCTAACTCTGAACAGCAAAGTCAGGAGCAGGTAATCTCTTCATCATGCTCCTCTCCTCTTGAAGTTCCTGAAGACAGGAATAGTTCAGAGGGTTGTCCTTCTAGTGATGCAAGGGATATGGATAGCTTCAATCAAAAGATTGAAAATCTTGATTCCCTTGAGAGTGCCCTTCAGAAGAGCAACTTACTTGTGGAGGAGCAAGCTAAGGAGATTGATCAGCTGAAGACCTTGATGAATCTCCAATTGGAATCCGTCAAGGTAAAGGACTCAAAGATCTCGGATCTAGAGAGTCGTCTAGAGACCGAGAAGAAGATAGTTTCTAACTTTTCCAAGATAGATGCTATCAAGAGAAAAGCAGAAAATGGGTGGATCTCCCAAATCAGTAATTCATGGAGAAATGGGGAAACTGTGTTCAGACCCCCCACCCCGAGTAGGAAGGGCACACATCATGCTTTCATGTATGACCACAGGAACAACCATAGTCACTGCAAGAAAGATCGGCCCTCAGGTAGAAATGCCCACAGTGCAAGAGTTGTCATGGCTACCCATGAGAGAATACCCAAGGCTCATCCTGAACCCTTTGTATTCTCGGCCTCAGCCCCAACTCATCATGAATCTGCAGGAACCAGCTCTCACTGCATTAATCACCACCCTAGGACACAGGAAAGGGGGTTAGGAAACATGTAGTAAGTACTCGTGGGGCCCCTGGAAGGTCGCAGACTGAAAGGAAGGCACCACCTCCCAGGCCTCATGACACTCACCACATGCTCTCTATCCACCCTCCCACGTGCCACGGTGGAAAAGGCCAATTTGTGAGCAGAACCTATCATGTACAGTTTAGACCTAAGATCACGACTACCTCAGTCAGTAGATCAGGTCAGAAACGGCGATACAATATTCATGAGTGTTGGTGTTGTGGCAAGGTGGGTCACTTTGCCGTAGATTGTTGGCACAATCCCTCTGTGCCAAGGGAAAAAGTATGTCCATTTCCTCTGGGCAGAGTTAGCCTTCCTGACAGGATTCCTGTAGGAAGGCATTCGAGATTTTATGCTGACAAGAACCTAGGACCCAATACTTATTGGGTTCCTAAGGTAAGATAATTCTTTTTTGCAGGATAGTATAGGTTTCCGTAGATATAATGGGAACTAGACATGAGATGTTCCAAGAATGACATGGAACAAGTATTTGGGATAAGAGCAGTGCTAACTAAAATGGCCTACTCAAATTGGACACCTGGTGTACCTCAAATAGAAGATCTGAATGATCAATTTTATGATCCCAGGTACACACGTTCAGTTTCAATACTTGAGTCATACTATATTGATGTTTAAATATATATATATATATATATACTCATATATCCACACGAATTTGTCAATTCATACTCTAAAAGTAAATTGTTATATATATATATACACATATATGTTCACACACCAGATGAAAGGACGAAATTGTTACAATCTGAAGAATTCTGTGTAGTTACATATTTATATATTTGATGATGAATCTCAATGGGTGTAACAAGATTCTACACTTTTTCAACTAGAATTACTCTGTAAGTATGTCTAGGGTTAAAATACCGTTCAACTCTATCGAGGTTTCGTGATCAAGAAATAAAATGGGGGCAAAGGCTTGAAATTAACATGACACGGTTGAGCTGTATAGAAAATCCCGTGGACTTCCCCGGTTCGGTATATATATAAATAACATAAATCGCCATTTGACTCTTCATATCCCCAATCTCGCGAGCGTCCCGACGAATCCCCTAGAGCATCCCGTCGACTTCCCAGACTCCTCGCGTCTTCCCATCGATCGTTCGAAAGCTCGTCCCGTGCTTCGATCGCCTAGTGGTCTTCATCTCTCCTTTGGGCTTCCGTCGACAAAATCCCAAGGACGCAAGAATCGTGTTGTGTTCCAGTCGGCTCCGTGCTTTCGGCGTCTTCCCGTCGTGTTTCCCTCTCCGTCGACTTTCATTCCTTCTTCCCGCCAGGTGCTCCCGTCGGTTCCGTGCCTTACAGTCGCCTTCGTCCCGCCGAAAGCCATCTCATCGCTCGGCGCTAGGGTAACGTTCCCTCATCCTTGAAATTTCTTGTCTAGCGTAGTACCTATACTAGAAATTCTGATAGGGTTTAAACACTTGGACATTTCCTATTTAGGTTTGAAATGGCTCCTAGAACTACAGCAGGACTCCTCACCGGAAGTGAACTAGTTAGGACGGGCTTCTCTCATGCCTCCGATGAGTTCCTAAATATCATCATCATGCTTGAAGAAGCCGGGCTTTCCTTCATCCTGGAGCATCCTTGCAAGATCCTGGATAAGGAAGTGCTGGAATTCTTTGCAACGACAAAGCTACGACGTGAAGATACAGTGATTAAGAGTAAGATTGCCAGTGTACGGATCAAGGTGTCTGCAGGAAAACTCACACAATATTTGCAGCTCACCAGTTCTGATCAAGAGGACTATCTGGAGGAAGAGGATCGAGTCAGGACTCTCCTATTCTGTGGACTTGCTCGAGGAACTAAATCGATCAAGCGAAAGGAAATGAATGAGGAAGGGAAGCTCCTGTCAGATATCATTGGGAAAGTACTGATCTGCAAACCAGGTTCCCACGATCATATCTCTGGTGATATGTTCAAGATCTTGGTGGCTATTGTGTGTCGAAAAAGATACAACTGGGGCGCTATACTATTTGAGAAAATTAAAGATACTCTCCGAACCCCAAATTTTGGACGAATCATTAGCCTGTATCTCAACCAGCTGGATGGAGACAGGTTCGACAAGAGTAAGGGAGTTCCTTTACATTACTTGAAGAAAATGAATTCAAGCGTATTTGACAGATGGGAAAGAAGGATTGGTCAAGCAGCTGCAACTGAAGAACATGATGAAACCTTGGCTGAGGCCCATGGGAATGAAGACAATAGAGCTCCAGAAGACTCCGTGACTGAACCCAGTGGCGTTCCTGATCTGCTGCCTGCAGGAACTGAGGGGGAGTCTCTACCCGCTTCTACTGAAATACACAGGACAGATCTCTTAGTCCTGGATCATGCTGATATAGTTTCTGACATTTCTCAAATTGCAAAAGATGCAGTTGAAACCCTTGCCACAGATCAGGGTGATGAGGAGGAAGACGAGGAGGACATGGACGATGCTGCAATTGACAATGAGGATATGGAAGATGAGGCAACTGAAGAAGAGGAAGTTGTAAATGGAACAACCTTGAGGGAGATGGTGGAGATGGTGGAGCCACAGGATGAAGTTGATGTTCCATCTGAAAAAGGCCTCCAGTGGTAGGTCATGAGAAATCTGGTGCAACAATGGAGGGGGAGTCCTCTCAGCAAAAGATGATAAGCATTCCTGAGAAAACTACAGAGGCTGCCCCTATCCCCCCATTGGAGACTGTGCACGTATCAAGCTCCCCCAGTGATTCTGCTGAAGAAGAAGACCAATGCATGCCTCAGGGTTATCCACTACGACCAAATCTAGCAAATCACACCGTGAACATCATTCAAGGGATAGTGGATGAACTAAAAGCTTCTTTTGAGAAATCACACAACAAGGTACTAAAAAGAATTAAACAATCTGAGGAGCTAATGCTGAAGAATGTTGTAGAAATCAATCACAAGCTGGATCAGATAGAAAAGAAGTTTAATGCCAAGTATACAGAAGCTGGCACTGCAGTTACTCTTCTCATGCAAGGATTTCAGAAGAATACGACCGATCTCACAGTGGTAAATCAGAATGCACATGTTGTGTCCAACAACATTAAGTTGTTCGATGGAAACATGGTGACTCTCAACGCCAATCAACAATCCTTGCTAAATGAGTTTTCCAAGACTGAAAAGCATATAGATGAGTCATTGCATTCTTATGCAAACTCAATTGCCCTAGAAGCCAAAAAGGGGGAGGAAGAATATAAAGCTAAGATGGCAGGGCTACAGGAAATAATAATCGGAAACTTCGAACAGTCAAATGAATATGTATATAACAGTTGCCAGTGGCTTGTTCAACAAGTGTCAGGCACTCCTATTCCTGTTAATCCTGAGGTTAATCCTGCTGCTGAGATTAATATTGCTGATGATGAGGGGGCAAGTGTAGAAGAAGTTCCTCTTAGTGAAGCCGATGCTAAAAGGGCTGCTATGGCCACTGCCAAAGCTACTCTATGGGCCATGTTTGACCAAGAAGCCTTAGCGAAAGGAAAAAAAGAAAACTCCGAGAAGGGACGTCCAAAGAAACTCCAATCGAGAAGAAAGTAAGACTGAAGGAGGATGAAGTGAGAAATGAAAGATGGAGTCATGTTTCAAGGAGCATTATCTTGGATACCTTTACGCTACAGCAGAGGGGGGAAATCAATCAGAATGATGTATACAATCAGTATGAGTGGGAGCTGCATAAAGAATATGAAGCTAAACGGAATATCTTTTTCAGGTCCAACACCGTGGAACATAAAGCTCCTCCCCCCAGATATTATCCAAAGCCCAAGGAGTATTTTGAGAGACAAAGCAAGAAATTCTTGGCTCAACAACTAAAGGATGATTTAGCTAGGGAGAAATAGGCTTAGGATTATGGCTTGTCATTTCCTCAATGCATGTTTTTATCTTCATGTTGTTGTATGAACAATTCTTGTGGATATATATATATATATATATGATTTCATGATTGACTCAAATATTGTTCTGTTTGCCTTTATTTCTCTGTGTCTTGTCTCCCTTAATTTGCCTTGTATATTACTCTGGTTGGTGTAATTCATCTTAGCTAGTAGGATTTTGGCTTCTTCAAATAGGGGGAGATTGTTGGGTATTGTATCCACAATTACCTGGATTTGAGGAAGCCTCATGTCAAGCTAAGATGAATTCACAATGTATTTGATGCTCTGTCTTCAAGTTATGCTTGCAGTTATTCCATGCTAAGTACACACCAATGTCAGGGTGCAGTGGGTCAATATACACGGGTCTGCGCAACGTAATCCCTCGTTGAGCAGATCAGTGTGTTGACTTACGTGTGCTCTCTCTATTGGAGTGTAATTACTTTCAAGCACAGGGTCGAGATAGAGTAAGAGCTGAAGAGGAGCAAGGATGGTTCAAAGACCAACTCAGGGGAAGAAAGACGAAGAATCGTCTAAGTTAGAATCGACGAGAATCACTAAGTGATTCTCGCCGAATCGTCGAGAATCACTCGCAGATTCTCGCCGACTGCATCCGGCTGACTCAACGCTTGCAAAATTCACGCTAAGTCAGAATCGTCGAGATTCATTAAGTGATTCTCGACGAATCGTCGAGAATCACTCTACATTCTCGCCGATTCGTCGAGAATGGATTGTGACTCTCGCCGATTCTCTTCAGATGGCAAGCCCTTCAGCTAAAATTCTTCTAAGGAGAATTCGACGGGAATCATAAGTGATTCTCGCCGATTCGTCAAGAATCACCCATGATTCCCGCCGAATTTGCCTTAAGCGAATTCCATTGGCTCGCTGGACCGGACCAAGTGTTCAGGCGCTGTTTGAACCAAAAATAGGGTTTCGTCTTGTGGGGCCCACAACGGTCATAAGGGGGTATTCTACAGTATATATACTCTCTTATTTTGAACTTACAAGACAACGAAGAAAACAAAATAAACGTCGGACGTCGCGGACGTGACCTAGCAGATCGCAGATTTCCTTCCGCCGCCGTCGCCGCTCGAAAGTTTGTCGCCGCCGCTGATCGGGTTCTTCTTGATCTCTCGGCGACAAAAACTTAGCCAAGCAACGCGCCTCACGTTTCTTCTTGAGATCCTTTGTCTCTTGGTTTGTTGAACGGGAATACTTTCCCCTTCCGAATCGATTGAGACGATCGATCCAAGTAAGATCGTTGGTAAACCTTGCTAGCTTTGTTACGAAGTTTGGATCTATAAAGCATCGCCGCCGCAATCCTTTGTCACCGCCGATCTCGGGGAGATCCTCTCCAAGAGAGTGCTTAGGTCGTGGACTCTTCGTCTTATTCAAGAACGCTTCATCGAACGAAGAGGGACACCAAGAGCTCCAAACGTAGTTTGTATTTTTGTACATTCTATTTTTGCTTTTGTTATAAAGGAACTTTGTTTCCTCATTGTAAGGGTTGGGTGCAACCCGTGGTGGTGGAGTTGTGACTCCTTCGGGTGGAAGGGTTTCTTCCATAGTGTGAGGATTGGATTTCAATCCAGTTGGTGAAGTGACCGAGTCGTCCCTTGTTGGGAGATAGGTCGAAGGGGGAAAGTGGACGTACCCAAATCGGGGAACCACTATAACTGCCTGTGTGTTTCTGTGCTGTGCTTGTTTTGTTTTATTATGCAGGTAAATTTTTAATTCCGCAAAAAGACTGCAAATCACCTATTCCCCCTCATAGGTGAAGGTAGTTGACACTAGATTGACTTTCATATCTCTCCTTTGCAAATCAGTTGAGATATATTGAAGTTCAATTTTATTCTTTTCAACATTATCTCTTAGGAAGTGATGTCTAATCTCTATATGTTTTGTCCTACTATGGAGGACTGGATTTTGGGCTATAGAAATAACACTGGTGTTATCACAAAAGATTTTTGACTTATCTAAGTTGTAGCAATAATCTAGGAGCTGATTTTGAATCCACAATATCTGTGTGCAACAACTACCTGCTGTCATGTATTCAACTTCAGCAGTTGATGTGGACACAGATGTTTGTTTCTTACAAAACCAGGAGACAAGTCTGTCACCAAGAAACTGACAAGTTGCACTGGTGCTTTTCCTGTCTACTCTACATCCAACATAATCAGCATCTGAAAATCCAGTTAATTCAAATCCTGAATCTTTTGGATACCAGAGACCTAGATTTGGACAACTTTTCACATACCTAAGAATCCTTTTTACTAATGTTAGGTGTGACTCTCTAGGGTTTACTTGGAATCTAGCACAAATGCATGTAGCAAACATTATGTCAGGTCTACTAGCTGTAAGATACAATAAAGAGTCAATCATTGCTCTATATGTTGTCTGATCAACAGGTTTCCCATGTTCATCAGCATCTAATACAATATTAGTAGGCATAAGTGTTTTCATAGATGATGCTTCAGACATACCAAATTTCTTAACCAACTCTTTTGCATACTTGGTTTGAGAAATGAATATGTCATCAACATGCTGTTTGACTTGCAATCCTAGAAAGAAGGAAAGCTCACCCATGCTACTGATTTCAAATTTTGAATGCATTAGGTTGGAAAACCTTTTGCACAAGTTTAAATCAGTAGATCCAAAGATAATGTCATCTACATAAATTTGTACTAGTAGGATATTGGACTTATGAGTTCTAATGAAAAGAGTTTGGTCTACTCTACCCCTTTTAAAATCATTTTCCAAAAGAAATCATGTTAAGGTCTCATACCATGCTCTAGGAGCTTGCTTGAGACCATATAATGTTTTATGCAGTTTAAAAACATGATCAGGATGAGTAGGAGAGATAAAACCTGGGGGTTGTCTGACATAGACTTCTTCCTTGATATCTCCATTTAGAAATGCACTCTTCACATCCATTTGATATACTTTGAATCTCTTGTGAGCTGCATAGGCTAGGAATATTCTTATGTCCTCTAACCTTGTCACTGGTGCAAAGGTCTGGTCATAATATATTCCTTCTTCTTGAGAGTATCCTTGTGCAACTAGCCTTATATTATTCCTTACAATAATTTCTTGATCAGCTAGTTCATTCCTGAAAACCCATTTTGTTCCAACAATGGGATGATCCCTTGGCCTTGGCACTAGCTCCCAAACCTTGTTTCTTTCAAATTGATTTAACTCCTCTTGCATTGCAATGATCCAGTGTGGATCTTGTTCTGCATCTTGTATGGATTGAGGCTCAATTTGAGAGAGAAAGTAGGTGTGCATCAGGTTTTGGTTGACCTGATTTCTGGTTTGCACACCAGCTGAGATGTCTCCAATCACTTGGGAGATTGGATGATCTCTTGGTGTTACTAAATCAATAGGGGGTGTTGATTGTTCACCAACCTGTGTTGTTGTTTCCTCTTGTGGAATAACAACTGGCTCTTCAATGTGGTTCTCACCAAGATGTTGAGTGTCTTCTTCATCTTCACTGCTTTCACCCTTTTGTTGGATAGATGAAGGTGTTGCATCCTCTTCAATGATGTTTAACCTATTCAAATTCTCTGAAAGAGAATGTACCTGCAAAGGTTCTATGGTAGAAGTATTCTTCTCCTTATAAGACATGTTAGTTTCATCAAAAGATACATGTACAAATTCTTCAATTTTAAGAGATAACTTGTTATATACCCTATAAGCTTTACTGATCATGGAGTATCCCAGAAACACTCCTTCATCAGCTTTGGCTTGAAATTTTGCTATATATTTCTTGTCATAATTATGTATGTAACAAATACAACCAAAAATTCTAAAAAAGTCTACTTTAGATTTCTTCCCTTTGAGTAATCCATAGGGAGTCTTGCCCTTCAGCTTATGTATCAAACTTCTATTCAACACATAGTTTGAGGTGTTCACTGCCTCTGCCCAAAAGGATAGAGGAAGATGAGCATTTGTCAACAATGTAGTAGCAGATTCAATAAGGGTTCTATTTTTCCTTTCAGCTACCCCATTTTGTTGAGGAGTTCTAGGAGCTGAGAAAGTGTGCCCGATCCCTTCACTCTGACAGAACTCTTGCATAAGAAAAGAATCAAACTCTGTCCCATGATCACTTCTGATCAGGGCAATGTGAGTATTGAACTCAATCTGTATGCATTTGAGAAACTCTGTCAAACACTTAAAGTTATCAGACTTCTTCCTCAGAAAGAACACACATGTGAATCTAGAGAAGTCATCTACAATAACTAAAGTATAAGATTTCCCTCCTAGGCTTTGTACTGTAATGGGTCCAAAAAGATCCATGTGTAACAGATACAAGATCCTAGGTGAATCACTCTTATTAAGTGACTTAAAACTATTTTTAGTTTGCTTGCCTAATTGACAAGTCCTGCAGAGTCATTCGTTCTTGTAGGGGCCAGAAGGTAGTCCTCTAACAAGGTTGTCCTTGGATAGCCTAGCAATGGTTCTAAGGTTTATATGTCCTAATCTCTTATGTCATAGTTCATTTGGTTTACAAACAGAATTGAACAACCAGATATCTATCTTAGTTGAATGAAAATCTACAAGATAGATGTTACCTTTCCTTTTACCTGTTAACACAGTTGTGTTGTCCTCTGATTTTATTTTGCATGAGGATTTGTTGAATGTCACCTGGTAGCCTTCATCACACAGTTGACTGATGCTGATTAAGTTATGCTTCAGTCCTTCCACATAGGCCACCTTCTTGAATGTGACTGACCCTATCTGGACTGCACCATATCCCTTGGTCTGTCCAAAGTTTGAGTCTCCAAATATGATCTTGGATCCAAGTTTGGCTTTGAAGGATGTAAGATTATGCTTGCGCCCTATCATGTGCTTTGAGCACCCACTATCCAGATACCATTGCCGGTTTATTGTTGGATAGGTCTTCACCTGCATATATAACAATTTATTTGTTTTTGACCCAGTTTACCTTGGGTCTTGGTTGATAACCTTTAAAGTCTGAAATAAAATACATCCCTGGTTGACTCTTATAGTCTTCAGGATGATCTCCTAGGAGGTATTATCCATTCAGCATAAGGGTTAAAGCTTTGGGATGTAGGACCTCTGGGATTGAAGTTTGACTTACCCTTAAAAAAATTTTCAAAGCTCTGAGCTCTGTTCGACGATCTCTGAGCTGAGTTCGACGATCTTGGGTCAGATCGTCGAGCTCCGTTCGAAGATCGACTTTGCCAGAGTTCAGAGTTCAGAGATCGTCGACCTGAGTTCGACGATTCAGCTTGAGATCGCTGAGCTCCATTCGGAGATCGTCGAGCTCCGTTCGACGTTTTCTGTTGAACTTTGTTTTTCTTAGGTAAATCAGAATTCTTCCTAGCTACCTCTACAACTCCCTTTCCTTTATCTGAAATAAACTTAATTGGGGTTGTTAACACTATAGGTTGGCTGGATGAAGCACCCAAACCCAGTATACTATTAAGCCTTGAGTTCACTGTGCTTGTGATGTCCATCAGTTTGATGCTTCTCCCATTGAGGGATTCTTCAAACTTCTTTGCCTCAGATAGTTCACTTTTCAGTGAAGCTATCTGCTCCCTACAGCATTCCAACTCCTCAGAGAGTTTGAGGTTATCTGATTTTAAGGTGCTAAGTTCAGATAGTTGATTTCTGAGAGAGAAAATCTCTTTCTCAGACTTGAGTAGGTCTAAACATAGTGCCTTAAACTCAAATTTAAAGTCCTCTGAATTGAAATCAAAAGAATCTATTACCTGATCTTCTTCAGCTTCATGTTCAGATTCAGATTCCGACTCTTGTTCTGCATCAGAATTGTGTTGAGAGGCATTGATAGCCATCATGCAGAACTCCTTCTCTTGGGCATCATCTTCATCATCATTTGAGCTTGATGAAGCCTCAGATTCTTCTTCAGTCTCACTCCAGGTTTCAGCTACAAATCCTTTCCTGGTGTGTTTGTTCTTGCTGGAGGAGGATTTATCATTATTGTTTCTCCTGAAGTCTTTGTTTCTTCTCCTATCTTTCTTATCTTTCTTGTCCTTATTTTGGTTTTCTGGACAGTCAGGCACAATGTGGCCTGGCTTCCTGCATCCAAAACAGATAATCTCTTTATTATTAGATTTGTAATACCTTGACTTTTCATGGCTTCTGGATGACCTTTTCCTGAAGTCTTTTCTAGCCATCTTGTAAAATATTTTGGCTAGTAGGCTCATTAGCTCTTCATTGCCTGTGACCTTGTCTTCAGACTGTTCTTCTATAGCTTTAAAAGCAATTCTATTTTCCTTCCTTGTTGCTGGAGAAGCTGTCTTTTGCTCTTCCTCTCTATTTTTGATGAGCAGCTCATAAGACTTGAGCTTGCCCAATAGAGATTCAGTGGGGATCTCATTCAAGCTTCTGGCATCCTTGATTGGCCAGATCCTTGAGTCCCAAGTGCTGAGCAAGCACATTAGGATCTTATCATTGAGTTCAGTCAGTGAGATCTCCTTGTCCAAAGTTTTCAATTCACTGACAATCAGACTGAGTCTGTTATACATGTCAGCTACTGACTCAGTTTCTCTCTTCTTGAAGTTCTCATACTGGGTTATGAGATGAGATCTTCTATCCTTTCTCTCATCAGCAGATCCTGACACAAGCTCAGATAGCTTGTCACAAATTTCCTTTGCTGAGTTTCATTCAACTACTTTCTGAAATATATCATCAGACATTGTCTGAGCCAATATATTCATTGCCTTTGCATCAGCAACTTTCCACTTCTTGATGTCTGCATCTGTTCCTGAAGGGGGTGGAACAGCACTTGTACTTGTACTTTCTGGGGGTCTTGGACACACTGTCAAAACAGAATTATAGATGTCCTCATCAATAGAATTCATATATAATCTAATCCTTGCCTTCCAAAGTGCAAACTTAGAAAGATTGCACACTGGAGGTCTGGTGCTTGCATAATCTTTGTTCTGTGTCATGATTTTATATGAAAATAAATATAATAAAAGTAATAAACCTCTATTAAAGATTGATCTTATCAGAGATCTTTTGATTCAGGTGTTAGCCTGTAGAAACAACCAACCTGATGATGGTTTAGTTGTTGAATAACCAACCTCCCTCTGATACCAATTGAAAGTGAGGGTAAGATCTACCTTTACTCTAGAGGGGGGGGGGGGTGAATAGAGTATTTTAAAATAATTTTGCAAATTAAAATTAATTGGCAGTGGAAGACTTAATTTATTTATAGGTGTATTGTGCTTGCAGAGAATAAAACAAAATAAAACAAGATATAAAAGCACAACACACAGCAAATCAAACACAATAACCAGAAGACACAAGGATCTATAGTGGTTCCCCAATCAACCTGGGTACATCCACTCTTATACCACCCTAGGTAGGAATCCACTGCAGGAATAGTTGATCAGGTGTCCTGGGCACCAATGAGCTTTTGATAAGGTGCTCAAAAACCAACCTAGATTTTTTGATAAGGTGTCTTGCCACCACTGAGTTTTGACAAAGTCTCAGAAACCACTCACAAAACTTTTGAAGGGAGTTTTGAGTAACCATTTTACAGCAGAATAAAAGAAAAAGAAGGTGTAGTTGTTCTTCTCTGTCAACAGTCAAATAGAAGACTAGTGGATTGTTGTTGTCAAAGCTCCCCCTGAGATTTGCAGTTGTTCAGGAAGAGAAGCTTTGCACAGGGTGATAGGCCTTCAGAAAGATTGAGATCTCCAGCAAGGGATGATTTCAGCAATGGCTGAAATGTGATGTGTCTGGAGTCTTGATTTATGAAGCCTTGAACACTTGAATCAGAAATGAGATCTGAAAGAATAGAAAAATAATTCTAGTCTGTGTGTTGATCTCCTTCTCTGTTCTATATATTGTATTCTGTAAGAACTCTAACACTGTAATCCAGTAGTTCTTGTGTGTGTCTCAAAGAAAAACTATTCTCTTCATATGTGTCTCTATTGTCTGAAAAGATATATTAAAATTCGTTCTTCTAGATAGTCGTTGGCCAGTCATAAATGACTTCCTTAAATGATAACTGTCTCTAGAGGAAAGTCCTAAAAACATTCTCTTTTAGTCTCCTTGAAACTTGCTCCAGATTAATTGAAACGGCTACAAAATCCTTTGCATTAACTGTTGGATATGAATCAATTTGAATTACATAACTGACTGAATTTGAAATCCTGAAATCGTCGATCTCTTAAGAAAATCGTCGATCTGAGCTCGACTATCGTCGACCTGAGCTCAGAGACTGGAGGTTGACTTGAGACAGAAACGTCAATCTGAGCTCGGAGATTGTCGAACTGAGTTCGACGACTCGTTGAACTGTGCTCAGAGATAGTCGAACTGAGTTCGACGCCTCGTCGATCTGATCTCGACGATAATTGCCTTAGTCTTTCTGCACTTGTAATCTGAACTAGGAGGTCTTGGAGGCAGCTTTCAAACCTAAGTTCTAAGCCTTAGACCTATTCTAGTTTGACCTTTAAATTTATACAATGAGGTCAAGACACACTCCTATGGACATAGTGATCCTTACCCAAATCAGTAATAGGATGTTCCAACATACTTGATCTCTAAATACTTAGGATTTGCTAATATTGCAAGAAATAAGCACTAAATTCGTAACACCTCCCCGACAACGGCGCCAAAAACTTGATACTCCTGAAATAGATGTATATAATAACACAAGTGCACGTGCTAGATCAAGTAATATAAAGTGAGTTAAGATCGTTCACTCGGATAAGTGACTAATTTAGCGATCGCAAGTACTAGCTCTAACTTTTTTTAAAAATTCAAGCGGAATAACTAAAAGTGAATTCGAATTAAGGACAATTAAAAAGAAACAATAACACAACTAAATGACGCTTACTTAAAAAGACTTTTATCAAGTTGGAGAAGTAGTTTCGTACGTTGATTTCCCTTGACTATTGTGATGAGTTTTAAGGATGATCTTTCATGAAATGATTAGTTACTATCCTGCAACGACTTGAAAGTGGAAGCAATCATATCTCGATCTCAGAAATTTGTTTACCCTAATTCCCGTAGTTATCTCTAACTTAGGTAGAATGAGAATAACATAAAACACTCAAATCTTGCTAGCACAAGACAAAATCTCTTTCTTTTTTTATGTTATGTTGAAATTTATGCTACACTTATGTCACTCCTCTCTCGAATCTTGCAGCGAAGCATAAAGATGAAATTTTGGCTAAAAATTTACACGACTGCTCTCTCGAATCTCGTCGTGCAAAATAAAGGATTCAACTATAAAATACGTAACTTCTCTCTTGAATATCGCCACATAAGTTAGAAGAGGAATACTTGATTCAAAAATTCCACAAAATAGAACATAAAAATCAACAAAGATAGGTTCTCAAACAATCATAAAAGAAGAAATTACAAACACCACATCACAATGAGTCAAAGTACTCTTAACGTACGATACTAAAAAATTTAGTTCATGCTCGAAGGAAAAAACAACACAACAAGAAAAATCTTACTAGACATAATGTTTAGAAATGTAAACGCTGTAGGAATTTGTGTTCAAAATCCACTTTAGAGTCTTCTTCCTCCTTGTCGGTGCGTCCAAACCCTAGTCGTTTTTCTTCTTCTCCAAGATGATGGTTCTAAGATCTCCTTCTCTAATGAATTTTCGAATTCTCCTTTGAGGAATGATATTCTCCTGTTAAAAACGTGCAACCCTTTCGAAAGAGAGGCCTCTTTTCAATTTTTATTTTGGCGCAAAATTTGAATTTTGAATTTAAAATCCATCCAAAAGATGTTGCAACAATTTTTTTAGGTTGTTGGAACAACTTGTGCAAGCCAAAAACAATTCCAACTTTACTTCTCCAGATTATTTTTTTCGACATTTCTAACAAGAAAACAAAGAAAAATTAGACGTATTAACCATAAACAAGATGGATATGTTATATTTTTTTGCTTATTTACTTCATTTCTTTATCAATAAGATGAATATTAAAACAGAATAAAGCATTAGATAACTTCTTTTTATGAAGTTATCAGAGATCATCAAACTCGCTGGTGGAGAAGCGTTGCGGTGTGCCGGTCGGCCGGACCAAGTTGCCTGAGGGGGCCGAGGGGGTGGAGGGTTTGCAGGCGCGGTTCGCCACGTCTGCCCCAACCTACCGGTGAAATGCTGCCTCCCGTAGGTGGCGGCCGAGGAGACAAATTCGCCTCCACCAGATGGGCCATGTCGAGGGCGTCCAAAATCGTACGTGGATGGTGTGTGCGGAGCCAGAAGATGATGTTGGGCAAAAGGCCCTACATGAAGACACCGAGGTAATGGTCTGGCGGTAAGTTGGGAACATGGGTGACGATTGAGACATCAATGTAATCGTCCAGTAAGCCGGTCTGGCAAAACCCACACCGGCTTTCGATTGCGGATCCAAAGTAACGACTTTTGTAGCGGCAAATCATCTCATGTTTGATCTCTGGCCAAGAGATGACCGAGTTGGACTGCCGAAGCCATCAGGCCTAATGAAGTGCGGAGTCGTTGAGTCCTGCGACGGCGGCGAATACTTTATCCTGCTCCAGAGTGTGGTGGAGGTCAAAATATTGTCTGGTTTGGCGATCCACCCAATCAGGTCAATGTCGAAAAAGGCGGGAAGATCTAAAGTGAGGGCGGAGCGACCCGCAAGAGGCGGTGTCGAGGAGTCCTTGGTGTACGAAAAAGGTGCCGCCCTAAGGATGGACACGTCGATGGTCGGGCATGCATATCCGTTGGCGGAGGGCTGAAGGGCATCGAACTTGGCGTGAAGAGAGAGGAGGGAGGCGTGCATGAAGGCCACCATGGATTCTTGGGCGTTGACGCGGTGGAGGAGGGCCTTGGAGGCCTCCGGCGACGGTTCTGCAGCAGACCGGGTCACCATAGCCATGGCGTTGGCTAGAGGGGGTGCGACGAGCGGGGTCGGCGAAGCTGTACGCTCTGTGCGAACGGAATTCACGAACGGGCGCGCGGGAGAGCGCGGGCATGCGGGATCTAGCGGACGGTGCGTAGAATCGCGTAGGAACTGACGGACGGAGTCCCACACTATCACATGCGGATTTCGGTTGAGAGAAAACAGACAACATAACATTCATCCAAGATGTCCCAAAACGCAACATATGTTGCCCCTTATAGTAGTGCGGTGCAAATTAAGACGCAATAGCATGCCAAATATAAAATGCTGAAAATAAATAATAAAAATAACGACTAAAGCACGATCTCCTCCGTTGGCTCGGTGGGGTCATGCGATGTACGCGCTCGACGCTTGTAGACTCGCTATGATGGCTTGACATCGTGTAACTCCGTAACACACCCAAATACGATTTCGCCCTAGAGAAATACGTCTACATCCACGTATCAGGAAATAGATTGGGTAAGGGTACGATCTTGGAAGTTGGCGAATAGATGAGGAATCCTGGGACAAGCTCCGCTTACTTGGTGCCTTCCCTGAGAAGCCAAAGAAGTAATCCTGGGTTCGTTCGTTTCAACGACATTGATATTAAATTATTGGATTTGAGAAAATGAAAATCATTTCCGTTGTTTGTATAAACAATTGTAGAGTAGAATTGGTTTTCTGGTGGAAAGTCGTTAATATTCACCAAAAACAAAAAACTTATTGGTTCAATGACTATCTCAAAGTGTGGATATTGAGATTGTCAACATCAACTTTTAAAAAGAAGAGTAATTTTTTCTGCATGAATGCAATTTTTTTGGATCAGATATGATTTTTTAGCCCGAACGTGACTTTTTTGCACGGACATAATTTTCTGGCCAGGATGCTATTTTTTCGCCAGGATGCTTTTTTTTCGACCCGACATGTTTTTTTTCGCCCAGACGCGATTTTTTCGCCCGGGCGCGATTTTTTCGACCAGATATGATTTTTTCGCTCGTGGGTGTTACCTTCGCCCGGACGCAATTTTTTCGCCCAGACGCAATTTTTTTGCTCGGGCGCGATTTTTTTGGACGAATGCAATTTTTTTGCCACGAGGTGTTTTTTTCGCCCGTGGGCATTTTTTTTCGCCCGGAAGCGATTTATTGGCCCGGGCGCAATTTTTTCGCTCGAGCTCGATTTTTCACTCAGTCAATATTTTTTCGCGCAAGCGCGATTTTTTTTGCCCGGACACGTTTTTTTCGGCCGGACGCGGTTTTTTCGCTCATGGAAGTTTTTTTTGCCCGTGAGTGATTTTTTCGCCCGGGCGCGATTTTTCCGGCCGAAAGAGATTTTTCCGCCCGGGCCCGATTTTGCCGCCCGTGCCCGATTTTTTCGGCCTGACGCAATTTTTTCGGCCGGAAGCGACTTTTTCGGCCGGGCGCGACTTTTTCGGCCGGACGCAATTTTTTCGTCCGGACGGGACTTTCGGCCGGAGGCGACTTTTTCGGCCAGACGTGGCTTTTTCGCCCGGACACGACTTTTTCGCCCCGACCCGACTTATTCGCGTAGACGCGATTTTTTCGCCCCGAAGCGAAAATTTTGCATCAGGGCGAAAAAATCAAGTCCGGGCGAAAAAAATTCGCGTCAGGGCAAAGAAGTCGCGCCCGGGCGAAAAAATTGCTTTCATGCGAAAAAATCGCGTCCGGCCGAAAAAATCGTGTCCGGGTGATTTTTTCACGTCCTGGCGAAAAATCACGTCGGGTACATTGAAATTGCTTGATATGAATCTTTCATTGAAAAAGGGGAAGAAGAAAACCCCATTCGAAAATCGCGTTGGGGTGAAAAAAGCACGTCTAGGCGAAAAAAATTGCGTCCGGGCGAAAAAGTCTCATCAGGGCGAAAAATTGCGTCCGGGATTAAAAGTCGCGTCCGGGCGGAAAAGTAGTGTTAGAGCGAAAAATTTGAGTTCGGGCGGAAAAATCGCGTCCGTGCGAAAAAATTGCTTCTCAGTGAATAAATCATGTTCGGGCGAAAAATTTCGCGTTCGGGCCGAAAAATCTAAGCCCGGGCAAAAACAATGCGTCATGACGAAAAAATCGTGTTCGGGCGATAGAATTGATGTCAGGCGAAAAATCCGCGTTTGTTATTTTTAATTGAGAGCATTGACCAATGCCAATTCCTATGATTGAAAATTTTTCTGCAAACGAACAATAAAAAGTGATTAATGTCAATTCCTATGACAGAAAGTCATCATGCGGCCGAACAAAAGAATTGGATTTAAACTCAATGTCATTTTTCATGTGTAATGATATTGGATTGAAAGCCAATATTTTTATATCAATGTCGTTGAAACGAACGGATCATAAGAGACAATTGAAAGTTATCGATGAGCGGCACATGACAACATATTCCTTTGTAAGTCCGCAAGAAAGGTTGGGGAGAAATTTGGTAGTAAAAGCACACTATTATAAACCTCTGAGAAGGATGTAATATCAAAATCAATCAAATATTTATTTGAAATCAGGTTTTAAATAATTGGGAAAGTTTTAGAGCGATAATTAAAGCAGCAGAGGAAGAGGAGGAAGATAATGTCAAACGACGACTTCTTCATTCATTCATTCATTGCAGAAAACAGTTACATTACACACCACACAATCTGAAACAGTAACATTACAAACTGCACTTAAAAACAGTTTTTAAACATTAAAAACACAATTAATTAATTAATTAATTAGAAGCAGCGGTTCAACTTGTTCTTTCGCAAGCTTCGTCCCCAACAATATTTGTATCATAAATGAAAGGTTTTTTACTGTAACGAAAAAATCCACTTCCATGGGCTTGGTAGGCAATTACTCGCGGAATGTTTTGAATGATGTCCCAATGAGAGCCTCCTTTCAGGCATGCACGAAGACTCCTCTCAGAGCACCACATGTCAAGCAGGAAGTCATAAAATGTCTGATTTTGCAGAAGATTCAGCAGCCACTCGGGAAGGCTCTCCATTTGAGCATCCTCAAATGACAACAACTGCAATTCATCGCGGCGCTCCACACACGACAACGCCTTGCATTCCATGACGTGGAGTATCCTTAACGCGGGGAGATGACAAATCTTCAACAAATTTGGGTTCCTATGTATTCCAAGTTCCTCGGTTTGGGAGGGGAGATTGCCCAATTCTCTCAGACTACCAGCTTTCCATATTCCCAGTTTTTTCATAGCAGTGTACTTGAGGCCTTGTGGGAGTTGCTTTAACAATGGGGTATCATAGATAATTAATTGTTGTAAACATGGCATAACCTCGAACCTGATCGCTCCATTCTGCTCCAGTCCTTCACCAAAGCACCACTCTTCCAATTTAGGCATGGCACAGATTCGAAGGATCTCAAGCTTGGGGAAAGCAATCAATGTCGCCCCATTTTCACCACCAGCTAGAAATTCCTCCCCAATTTTCTTGACTGCGGACAACTTTTCAATGGTAAGCCGTTTAAGTTTAGGTAAGTGGCCCAACGGAGGGAGTTGGGTGCATGATCTTATATCTGTTAACTCTAGTCTTGTCAAAAATGGAGTGTATGCTTCAAAAGTCGACGATGACATCCAGGTTGGGAAACGACGACCGGAGAAGCCTTGGATCCCGAGTTCTTCTAGGCTTCGCGGCGGTATTAGGTCGTCGAAAAGCTTCTCCGCCGTGTTCTCGTCTTCCATTCGAGTACGCTCGGATTTAGAATCAAATTTGGTGAAAAATAACTTCAAGTCAGAAAGTTGAGGTAGTTCTCTAAGAATCATTGCTCCACTCTGAGCTCTCTCCAATCCACGGATGCTCAACATTCGAATTTGTTTTAGAGAATTCAACTCTTCCAACTTGCTGCTGATCAAGTTATCATTGGAGACCACAAAACCAGTCAGTTCATTAAGTTGTTGCAGCTTTCCTATTCCTTTTGGTATGAAGATGAGCGGTGTATTATAGAGATGAAGGCGCCTTAGATTGTGTAACTGAGTGATTCCATTAGGAAGCTTCGTCAAATTTCTGCATTTGCAAATGTTTAAGAACTGTAGGTTTGTTAGGCGTGCGATCGACTCTGGTATGGCAGTTATGTTGGTGCGATCCAGATCAAGATATCTCAAATGCACCAGATTTCCTATGGAGTCCGGGAGTATTTTAATAGGCGTGGATTTAATATGCAGTACACGGAGATGTGAAAGCCGCCTCAATGTTTCTTCATTCAACGTTAGATTTGCATCATAAGCGAGCAATGTTCTGAGGGCTCCTTGCTCTGCAACTGAATCAAGGCTTTCTGCAGCCGTTTTATTATCTGCAAGCGATAGGCGACGAATCTTTGTGAGTGTTGTGTTGGAGGTCTTCACACTCGCTTCTCCGCAAAAAGATTCATCCTTTGACCAAAGAAGAGCAAGAGACCTGAAAAGATCGTGCATTGTGCTTGTATCACCGCCAGGGTTCAAAATCAATAGGTTCCTCCACACTAACTCGTTGAAGTAATCCTCTGCTAAATCTTCCATCAACGAATCTTTTTGCTCAGCTACGAATCCCTCAGCCACCCAAAGTCTAGATAACTCACTGCGAGATAACTGTGCATCTTCGGGGTACAGAGAGCAGTACAGGAAACACTGCTTGAGATGTGAAGGCAGATCGGTAAAACTAAGGTACAGAGCACCTCTAAGTTCCTCTGGAAGCTCTGTAGTGGACCAGGCATCATCTCTGAGAACTTTCTCCCACTCTTTGCTGGTACGATCTTTTCCGGCAAGAACACCGGCAATGGCTTTGATTGCAAGAGGGAGGCCTCCGCACCTTTCCACTATCTGTAGTCCAATCTGCTTCAAGCCACTATCCACAAGCTCCTCCTGTCTATCTTGGAAAACCCTCATCCGAAGCATATCCCAGCTGCGCTCTCTAGAAAGTTTCAACACGGGATGAATTCGTGATGCATTCATTTCCCTCGCAACATTTTCTTTTCTAGTTGTGACTAGGATTCTGACGTTTGTCTTTGTGCTCTGCAGCGGAACCCGGAGCAAATCGACCCACACATCCGCCTTCCACACATCGTCTAAAACGAGAAAAAGGCTCTTCGCTGAAACAACAGAGTCTCTGAGTATGGTTTGAAGCTCTGATTTAGTGGCAGCATTCCCACTGCTCCCTTCAGCACCTCTTATGACTTGCTGCAGCAACTCAATGTCAAAGCAAGTCTCCGAGACGCAAACCCAGATCTTTAATTGAAATTCGGCTTGTATTTTCGAGTGGTTAAAAATTTTTGTGGCCAGAGTTGTCTTCCCAATCCCTCCCATTCCGGTAACCGCAAAAAGGCGGCATTTTTGTTGAACTTCCTCGGTGAGAAGAAGCTCGGCAAGCTCATTTGCAGACTCTTCAACCTCTCTTCCCACGACATATTCATCAACCAAGCAAGAAGTATGGCGTGAATTGACTAGAGTACTGTTTTGGGTCTCTGGCTTGGTGTTGATTCGCTCAAATTTAAACATTCTTCTATTTTCATAAATCTGCCCGAGTCTATCGTTAAGCTCTTTTACTCTGTTTCCAATCTCATGACGCAGCGGAACGCTTCGGAAGCAGGGGAAGGGAGACGACAAACCGCAACATACCGGAGAGGGTTTTGATGCGGGATTCTGATCGGCGAGGAGGAGGAGCTGGGCGCCCTCGAACCTGCAGAGGTCGATGATGTCGTCGGCGTCGTACATGAAATCTTTTAGCTGCGCAAGCCAATTCTGGACCGACGACTCGTCCAACTTCCTCTTTTCTGCATCCTTGAGCAGGCTTTGGATACTCGCCATCTGCTGCTGCAGTTTCTGAAGCTCGCCCTTCACGCCGAGGACCATGATCACCTCCTCCTTCACATAACTGGAGAGTGCCTGTGTGAATTGGCCCACAAAGGCATCCAAGATCATCGCCATTAATTAATCCCTGATTCAGAGGAAGACAGCTGCTCGCAGTCACACACAGATTTCAATCACAGGAAATCAATCGGGAGGAGGAGAATTGAATAATAATTGGCCGGCAAGCACGTGGGAATAAAAGAGATTGAAAAAGACTTCAGTCTTTCTAAGATTCTTCATTATCCTCCGGCTGTTGGCACATGGATGAGAGGATCCGGCTCCATTTTTTAAAAGAAATTTTCATCTCTTCAAAGTTTTATGCATTATAATTAGCTGTTCGGATACAAAAAGATTATCTTAAATTGTATTACTTTAATTTTAAGGGAATTGTTACCTGCACTAAACTTTTGGGTATGTGCATTTTTTTTGTTAGAAGTACCGCACCACGCTAAGTGCACACAAAACTGTTACATGCACCGCACATATTTTTAGCACCAAATCATTCTCACTATCAAACATTTCATTTCACCGTTGTATCATTTCATCCAAATAAAAAGTAATATGCGACCGAAGCATAAATTACATCCAGGCACCGATCCAATCGTGATCTCATATCCTAATGCGACACCACTTGATAGCTAAGGAGATAACCAACAAGTTAGTCAGCACTTACAATAAATAAGAAAAAATTAAATCAAAGAAATAATTGAAGAAATACTTCAAATCCAACATGGAAGAAATACTTCCCAATTCTTCCATTCATGAATCTTAAGGAAGAAAATGAAATTACCGGTATCTGCACCAAAACAAGAGCTGCTGCACATCAATCTTGCTCTTCTTCGTGAGCTTGAAGCACTCAAATGCCGAATACGCATATCCAAGTACCAATCTATAAGAAAATTTAGATCAATTTTGCTTTTAGTGGACACAAAACGTTCTAATTCCATGTTAAACTCAGAAAAATCAAACATCTCACAAAATCAAATGGGTAATCAACTCACGCTAGAACTCTCGTTACAAACACCCCTAACATAAATCAGATCTTACAAATCCCCCAATTCTGCACAAGAGTGAAAAAGAATTGAACTTAAACTCAACCGGTTTAGTGGAATAGCAACTGTAGAAACAAATCGATGGAGGAGGATATACCTTTCACGTTCGTGCAAAGTTTTTTGGGGGTTTTATAGAGGCGGGGGTGGCGTGGTTGGCGGCGGCGGAGGTGTGGTCGGCGGCGGCATGGTTGACCGCGGCGACTAGATCGGTGGAGGAGACAACGTGGAGAGAGGCGGACGCCATTCGCACTTTCAAATCCTCGCTTGCGGTGCACGTAGGAAAAAGTGAAACCCGGAAAAAACACTATTATTTTCTAAAATTGGGATCCACATAACTAAAACTGCAGTACATATAACAATTCCCTAAAAAAAAATCAGAGTTTAAATGCTTAATCCAATGATTTAATGAACAAAAGGACGGAATGGACTTATTTCTTACATTTAATAAATTTGAGTGAATGAAATCGTAATAAAAAAAGCGCAACGACTGAAATCTAAAAAAGGTACAGAATATAGGAAATTATTTAAAGTTTTTGCCTTTGTTTTTTAAAAGTGGAATTGTAGATTTTTCATTACAAGAAAATTGACCTCCATTTTAGTTACTAAGGCTCTGTTTGGTTGGGCTGTTGCTGATGAAAAGCTGCTGATGAACTGTTGCTGATAGAATAAGTGCTGATTCTGGAAAACAGAGTTTTGTTAAAAAACTGTTTGGGTGAAACAGAGTTTACAAAACGGAGTTTTCAAAAAGTTGTTTGGGTACAAAATGGAGTTTTGAATAAAAATTTTTTCCCCCAAATATAACACAAAATAAAACTTCATTCATACATTGCTGCAAATAAAATTTCGTTCATACATTTATCAAATTCCACGTAACGTAACACCCAACGCGGAAATTATGATCTAGATTCGAACACCTGATCTGCAATAATATCACGCAGTGCGATCATCTCTTCTACACCAGCCGCAGTGTCAGAGCAATCTTCTTCCCGTCTTTGCGAGGTCATCCCAAGACATGAATCCCTTTGTTCAGACTCAATGAAATCTATATCGACACGCGAAGGGTGGCGACGTATGAAATTATGCAGTGTCATCGTGGCGATCACGATACGTGCTTGTTTGTCGAAACTATAGCTTGGCATGTCTCGTAGTAAAATGCGTCGTTGGTCAATTCCCGAGTTCTATCTCCTTTATGCAAATATCGCAAAAGAGCATAACATCGGTATTATCCCACATTGCCGCAACACCACCATCTTTGGGTTTACCCATCTTTGTAAGGCAAATACAAAAACATCAAATACTTTATAAATACAAAGCTAAACATGAACACAAACACACACAACACACCAACACACAACATACACACAAACATAACACACCCACCAACATAACACACACACCAACATCACACACACACAAACATAACACACACATACACACACCAACACACACAACACACACACAAACATAACACACACAAACACACACCACCAACACAACACACACCAACATAACACACACCAACACACACACACCAACACACACACACCAACATAACACACACAACAACATACACACACAACATAAACATAACACACCAACACACACACAACACAACACAACACACACCAACATACAACATACACACAGCACAACACACCACAGCAATCACACATGATGAAACCCTAAAAAACAGTAGCAACGAAAAACAGGTGTTATACCTCAGAAAATCGAAATCGGCAGGGGAAGAACGAAGCCGGACGGTGATCTTCGATGGATCTGGACGCCCTTGCGCAGACGCCTTCGACTGGCCGGAGAACGTCGATGGGAAGGAATATCGCCGGTGGTCGTCGGTGGGGAAGAAGGATCGCCGGTGATCGTCGGTGGGGAAGAAGGATCGCCGGTGATCGTCGATGGGGAAGAAGGATCGCCGGTCGATGGGGAAGAAGGATCGTCGGTGGTGGTCGATGGGGAAGAACGACCGCCGGTGGTTGTCTCTGAGGAAGGAGGAACGCCGGTGATCGTCGACGATGCGGAAGAAGATCTCGCTAGGGTTATCGGGACGACGGATTTCGCGAAACAGCGGCTGGACGCGAATAAAAGTTGCGGATGAGGGGTTATAGAAAACGGCGGGATATAAAAAACGCAGTTTTCCTAATAAGCCGCGCCAAACGCAGCTTAAATGTTTTATTTTGATCACTAATGTCAAAATTGACCTCAAATTTATTTTGTCACAAAAACTTCAAGAAAGTCCCGTAGTTAAATATCTTTAGTGCTATAATATCCCGTCATCAAATTTTAATATTTAGTGACCAAATTACATGGCCACATGGGTAACTAAAACTTTTTTTAATGATCAAATTACATTGTTCACTAAACTTAAACTTAATTTAGTGACCAAAAAAATTCAGTCATTAAAACTTTTTAGTGATCAAATTAATTCAGCTCTGGAGAAACAGTTTCTGTGAATTTGCCCGATTGAGGCTGCGAGGTTTGGTAGGAATTGCTTGACGGAGGTCTTGTCGGCTTGGGGTAGAATGCGAGGCTTGGGATGTGAGTAGTTGAACTGTGTTATGTAACCATAGTTTGATTGGGGCAGTGACGACTGAACTTTGAGAATGCGGTGGTTTCGGTTTAGCAAATTCGGCTAAAGAAGGAACCTTTATAAAAAGAAAGGGTGCTGTTACTAGCAAATTCAATTTGGGTTTTTCGCAAACCATTACTATTAGCAAACCCTCATTTTTCAAAATGGCTATTTGAAAACCATTTTGTTACTAGCAAACCAATATAATATTTTTCGCGTCTTTTTGAACTGCGTCTTATACGTACATTTTCATGAGAAGTGTTCAACATGAAAGTTGTAGATCTCGATGAGATCTAAAACTTTCATGTTGAACACTTTTTGGATTTGAAGCAATTTAGATCACAGATTTGACCCCTGAAAAAAGTCAGGCCGAACATATGTACGGACGCCCGGGATCGGCGTGACTTATTTCGGAGGCTGAATCGGGGACTTAAACTGCTTCAAATCAAAAAGTGTTCAACATGAAAGTTGAGATCTACAACTTTTATGTTGAACACTTTTTGATTTGAAGCAGTTTAGACCTCCGATTTGGGTCTCGAAAATCTGTACGGACGACTCGTTCAGTGCGTGTCTTTTTTCGGGCCAAAATTGGAAGCCTAAACGGCTTCAAATTAAAAAATAATAAACATGAAAGTCTCGATCTACAACTTTCATGTTTATCACTTTTTCAAATGAGAAACATTTGAGACTCAAAATTTAAAAATTAAAAAAAACGAGATTGGTTTGTTAGTAGTAATTTTTGGGAAGAGAAAGAAATGCAAAAAATTGGCTGAATCTGTTTTTTCTGATTTGTTAGAAACGAAAGTGAGTTTGCTAATAACAACACCCAAAAGAAAACTACCAGAGAAGGATTCACGAAGCCCCTCTGATGTAGTTCGTTTGCTCAGACCTGCAATTCTCTCGATATTGAAGTGCATTGCTTGTGAGGGTAAACAAATTTATATAAAAAAAATTTAATTAAATCACCAGAGAACAGCTAGCATGATGCTGGTGACTCTATTGTGTTGAGTTGGTTTGATTTTTCAAACTCACATGATTCATGCTTTCACCTACCGACCGTTGATGTTGATTCTCCAAGTCACTCATATGTTTCACATGCGAGGAAGTTTCTTGGAAATAGGCAAATGCATGTGAAATGATCTTATAAAGGAGAGGAAGACAAGCTATGAACTTAACTGCAATCCGTAAAACGGACGCACAAAATTCGTATCAGAACGAACCTTCGCTGTCGTCAGACGACCAACCACCGCCGCCGCCACCACCGAGAAGAGATCCAAGTCAGGACTTTGACCTTGTCATGAACGTGCAGTCCGCCAACATCACCACTTGTGTACAACCACCACTGTCTACGAGCATGCAACCATTGAGCACCGAACACCTTTCAGCAGACCGCGAATCAGACGCCTTGCCGCTACCCGCACGCTTTCGCTCTTCGTTGTCGATGCAACCCGCAATCGGATATCGACACCCATCGTTGTCTTCGGTCGTGCACTACCGCTCTTCTCTTCAAGACTTTACCTCTCTTTGGTTTGGATTTTAGTGTGTGTTCACATGTCTTTGCCTATTTCCAAGAAACTTCCTCGCATGTGAAACACGTGGGCAGCTTAGAGAGTCAACATCGGCGGTCGGTAGGTGGAAGTATGAATCATGTGGGTTTGAAAAATTAAACCAACTCAACAATCACCATCTTGATTAGAATTTCAAACACCACATTCTGCACAAAGCATCATCTGCACAAAACATTATTTGCACGAAGCAATGTCTGCATGAAGCACCTGTTGAAACCAAAAATCGATCTCTCGAGGAATTCACCCTTGGGGAAGGGGTGGTCACACACTTACTTCGTTCCTGCAAGGAAAACAACAAGGGAAAAGAGCAAAGGACTAGACCAAGGGCCCGACGCGGAGGTCTAACCACACACCCGGAAGATCACTGAGCGCTTCCTCTCCTTAGCCAAATGTCGGGCTAAGATACCTCCGAAAGCGCTAGAAGGCTGGAAGACAAGTAAGCGTGCCTTTCTGAGGTACCCCTTGGGTCCTATTTATAGATTTCTGAAAACGGCCTGCAAATAGCCAACCTCCGCTGTTCTGAACAGCTATGTGCAACCCAACTGGGTCTGCCAACAGCGTAACTCCGCTGTTCTAATTGGCTATGGGCAGGCCAGCGGGGGCAAAATGGTTAAAATACATCACAACTGAAGGGGCGAGTTACCCTATGATTGCCTCTACTCGGCAAGGGCGGCGAGTACTGGATGGAGCTGGTACTCGCCGCCTCAGCTCGGCACTAGGCGAGCATGGGCTCGGCTGGCCCTACCCGCTCGCTACTTGCCGAGTACGGGGGCCAAAGAACCAAAAGGCGTTGAGTGGAAAGACATCACTCAACACCAAGGGCGAGAGGGCACTGAGAGCGTTGAGTTGAGAGGCATCACTCAACGCTAAGGCCGGGAGGGCGCTGAAAGCGTTGAGTGGAGAGGCATCACTCAACGCCAAGGCCGGGAGGGCGCTGAGAGCGTTGAGTGGAGAGGCATCACTCAACACCAAGGGCGGGAGGGCACTGAGAGCGTTGAGTTGAGAGGCATCACTCAACGCTAAGGCCGGGAGGGCGCTGAGAGCATTGAGTGGAGAGGCATCACTCAACGCCAAGGCCGGGAGGGCGCTGAGAGCGTTGAGTGGAGAGGCATCACTCAACGCCAAGGTCGGGAGGGCGCTGAGAGCTCGCTGAACGATCTGGACTTGACTAACGGGGCCTGGCAAGTACGGACTCGCCTCCCTCAAGTATCTCACCCCGTCTGGGCGAGTCGGGGGTTGCCGAGCTCTCGCCCCTGTCGAGCTCGCCCAGGGACTTGAACTGCTTGGTTTGGCGGGTCTGGCTCTTACTGACCCACTCGCCGGATACGAGGTTGTACACAATCCCCGCTCTTTTTGAGGTTGGCACAAACTCGGAAAGAAACATCCAACCCCACGGGATTCGGCGAGTGCGGTAGGAGCCAGAGAATCTTCCGGCGGGGTCCACCGGTGGCTATAAATATGTGCATGCGTACCTGGGTGACCTTTTCCATTCCTTCTTGCCCTGAAATTGCCGAGATGCCTTACTCCAAGGAGCTTCAAGAGAGGATTGTGAAGGCCCGCGAATTCTCTGTTGCCCGCGTCGCTAGCCTGACCGTCGTTCCCCTGGAAATCCTGTTGTGCGTCCCGGCCGAGTCCAACTTGGCCAAGAGGACGAGGCCAGATGCGGAGGCATCCGAACGCGTCTATCAAGACTTAAAAAAGACCCTGGAGCCCGAGGCGGGTTCCTCTAATCTGCCTCTTCCCCTGGGAAGGGGAATTTCATTGACCTTTGCAACGATCAGGACTGCCGAGATGGGGGCGGCGAGGTCACTTCTCCGCGGGCCGATGCTTTTCCCGCCGACCCGCGGTTTGGGGCTCCGGAGGCTCGTCCTCGTGACTCGTCCCCACCCTTCGGTACTCTTGGGTTGAGCTCGCAAAGGCCGTACTCGCCGACCCGCTGATTACTTCCCAAAAAGAAGTTATCTTGCCCAATTTCCTATTTTAATATCCGCTATAAATGCTTAAAATGAGTTTAAATAAAATAGAAATGAGAATTTAATTCATATTTATTTAATTTAGAGCTAATCTGGTCTTTTTCCAATGTATTAGTGCGTGAATTGCCAAAGAATTCTATTAGAGAAAGAAATCTGCCCAAAGAATTATAATCAAGAAAACAGGTCACAATGCGCAGAAAAGCAGGTTGCAACGTGGTCTGGACAAATTTCAGATTTTGAAATTTAAAATTGGCCTCGTTTTCAAATATGAAAAGTTGCTTCTTTCCAAAGTGATGCCTAAGTTTTTTATGAGGAAATAACTACACCAAATCAGATATATCATTATTATTTCATTAGAGAGGGGAGGGGAGAGAATAAGAGTTCTTCATCTAGGGTTTGTTCCGAGCAAGAAAGACAGACGGATTTCGGCCGAATCGGAGATCGAAACACTGCAAGTTTTTAATTTCTGTAAACATGTGTTGTAAGATCTACTCATACTTGTGGTTTTCTTCCGCCGTCATGAACTAATTCTCTCGATCTTGTGTTGTGAAAGTATTATGTCTTGTGTGATGAATGATCTTTAGTTTTATCTTTGTAATTGTATAGTGAATTTACTTTTATTGAATTCATAATCTATATTTTGAAGCCTTTGATCACGGTTTCGTCTTTTTACTACACTCCATAAATCGAGAGAGGAGTTGCGTAAGTGCGTTATGGATTTCATATAGCACTTAAAAGGGAGAAAGAGATTTCCCCTTAGTGTTAGCAACTATGGTTTTCAATCTCTAATCGGTTTCCTATTTCACCCGAGGGGAAATAGAGGACTAGGGACCTCCGATATCGAGAGATACGGTTGTCTACTCTAAAAAATCGTTGCAAGATCATTCACCGCTCATTTTCACAAAGTATCATTTAAAAATTCATTGCATTAGATATAGGAAATCGTCGCACAAGATTATTTCTCCAAACTGAATTTAAAGTTTTCTTCTAAAGAACTATAGTCTAGTTTATCGTATTTTAAGACTTCCATAATTTAGTTCATTAAATAAAAAAAAATCAATTTTGATTAACTTGAATTTAGAGAAAAGTTCTAACTAGTAATTGCAAGCACCGAATTCACCACCTCTCCGTGGAAACGATCTTTATTCACTCTTTATTACTTGAACCGGCACGTGCACTTGCGTGTAATACGCATACCGTTTTCAGCGTATCAAGTTTTTGGCGCCGTTGTCGGGGAGGTGCGAATAATTTAGTGTTTTTCTTGCAATATTAGTGAACTCTGAGTATTTAGAGCTCAAGTTTCTACTTTAGTTATGTTTATTTGTAATATTGTCTAGTGCATGTCCTTATTTTTTTTTTAAATCTAAATATATTTTTTGTTTTATTTATTCTTATCTACTTTCAAAATTTTGTAAGCAGGTAATCTGTGTCTAAAATAATTTTTGTGTGTAGTTTGTTTTGCAAAGAAGATTTAATTTTATTTTAATAACATCCTTTCAAAATAAAATGTATACATACGTGAGATGCGAGTGGTGTGGTTCGTTTAGTCATACTAATGATGCGTGTTACATGGGGATTGCTGGGTATCATTCGTGGCTCGCAAAACACAAGAAATATTTAAGTCTCCAATATTGTGCGACAAACCACTACAACATTGTGTTCTCACGTCAAATAGTTCATCAACCTTCTGATTCGACACCTTGGATATCAAACAGTAACGTTAGGGAGTGTTTGTTTTGTCATAGTAACGAGCACGCTTTGAAAGATTGCATTGTATTTCAGCGTCAAAGAGAGGTGAATAACAAACCAAATATTCAAATCATCTCATCTTCTTCTCATTCTATCATTCCTTATGATTCTGATGATATATGCACATTACCACCTTTTTTACGTGGGACTATTGCGGATATACCCATAATTATCATTGGTGATCCGTGCGATGATGTGGAGGAGCTACCTCCCCATGCGCATTCATCGCATATTTGTGATTCACTCATGGATGAACCTGAGCATATATTTTCTGAATTAAATATTTATAATGTTTATCCAATTTCTTTGCAAAACTTTTCTACACCTATTTTTGTCGATACTATCGAAGATATTGCGCAGGGTGATGATCCAGAACCCGCGATTGTGCCAAAGTGGGACAAAGATATTGATCCCTCTGATGGAGGGAATGATTCTTTGGAGCACGATGACGCGCCAACGTGGGATGAAGTTGATATCCTTTTTGATGTGGAGGTGTGCACTTCTTCATTGGAGGAGGTCCAACTTACCACTGAGGCCCTTGAGTTCTCAGGCGCCCCTTGTTATGATGACTATGAGACCGACATCGATCAATTTTTAGAACCTGCTGGGAGTAAAACCGGGATCACTCTCATGATTAGAGATCATTTATATCTTTCCTCTATTTTATTTCCTAACCCCCTTCCAATATCTGAGCTTGTGAGTGTTGATTTGTCACAGACACTCAAAGAGGGCATAAACCATTCTATTCAAGTCAATGAGGAAAACATCTCCTTATGTGAGGAAGTTCATTCCTCCTTCATAAGAGAAGCCTCATTCATTCTTTTTTCTCCTGGAAGCATTCTTATTGATGATGATACCTTACTAGGCAACGATATATTTTATGGTGAGAATGGTGAGGAACATTCCTCCTCTTCTTACTTTTCGTTTCCTCTACCTATGAGGTGCATGTATTATTATTTAGGTAGAGGGGTAGCTATTTTATCGCTATATCGGTACCTGCTACCGACACGAATATTAGAACTATTACCTGTTCATTTTTCATTTTATCGTCCAATAATTTAGAATTTTTATATTTTTAAATAAGTCATGTTGGGGAGACAATAAACCCAATAGTTATCTTCCATTTTCTGCATATTGTGTTTTAATTTTTCTGTCCGTTCTTTTAGTCCTTCAATAAATTAGACATTTGGTGGGAGACAACTCATCGTCTACTAAATGTGTTTTCTCAACTAGTTAAATAAATAACAATAAAAAAACATAAATATAATAAAAATCATAGTGTTTTGCCAATAATAATAACCCTTTATTTGTGTGTCATATAACATCGTTTGATTAGGGGAAAATCGTAGAACAAGTGAAATTTTTAATATTAATTGCATGTTGTAACATGAAAATATCAGGTTGCGACTTTTCTTTTGCTGTTTGGATATTAAAGGAACCCGAACTGAAAAAGTTGCAACATAGAAAAAAGCAGGTTGCAACTTTATTTTTTCTATCTGCTGTTAGACTAACCAGAACTGAAAAAGTTGCAACGTAGAAAAAATAGGTTGCAACTTTATTTTTTCTATTTGCTGTTAGATTAACCCGAACTGAAAAAGTTGCAACCATAAAAAAAGAGGTTGCGACCTTTTATTTTATTTTATTTTATTTTGCCTACCTTTAAGTTAATCTAAAATTGAAATGTTTTTTTTCTAGTCGGCTTGTTGTATCATGTTAGAGTATAACATGATCTTATTAGTTGTGTTATTTACTTTATGATTTCTACAGTGTTGTACACTTAATACTCTGGAGTATTATTAGGATGGCAAAATGACAGTTCTTATCTTACATGATCATGATATGCTTGTGTCACTTGTGATGGTTTTTGATGCTACACGTGGAATTGGATAAAACTCTATTTCGTGTTTTAACCTTTGTATATGTTCAAGATATAAGTTTTACAGGCTACAACATATGACTAGGATTGCTGATGGATATTCTACAATAGAGTAAATTGGGGACATCATTGAGAAAGTAATGGACAACCATTCCGACACTTCAATCTTCATGGGAGTATTTAAATTTCAAGTCTCAATTTTTGGCCTTATTTTCGTCCTTTTATTTTTATGTTGTCTCGTCTAAACATTTCAAATAAAATTTCTTGATTATTGAAGTCTCTTTGCTAGGGACGAGCAAAGGACAAAAGTGTGGAGGTGAGGGTAGTATACTCCTACCAATTGAGTGAGAGTTGAGTACTTTTAACAATAATAGTTTGTCCTACTTCTCAATATAATTAACGAGTAGGTTAATCAAGAAATTTTTTTGATGATTATTGTTTAGTAGGATAGTCCATCTTAATGGTTCAAATCTTCGATTGAAAGTTAGTAAGATGGGTAAAAGCTCTCTTAAATATTTCTCGTATCCTCACAATTCTTTAAAAGAATTTGCTTCCTAAAAATTGATCCTCACTGACTTCTAAAAGTAATGATGGAAGGGTTGGCATGAACTAAGTCGAGATGTAAACCAAAGCATTGAGATGTCTAGTTTATTTGTAAGAATGATTAGCATTTCCCTTTGATCAACCCGTGCCTCACTACTTATATTTGATTTGATCACTTACTATCCTTAGAGCTTGAATCTTTGATTATCATGCATAATTTCACCTCATTCCTAAAACAATTTCTTAACAACTATTCAACTATGGGTGATTGTTCAAAGAAAATAATTATGAGTCGTAGTGATATGTGGCCTAAGTGTGTGTACACCTACTTGGAACGATCCTTACTATGACTTTTTAATATAAAAAAATAAAATGTGTCATAGTGACCTGTGGCCTAGGTATGTATATTTATACATGGAATGATCCCAACTATGATTATAGAAAAAAAAATAATAACGTGTGAGTCATAGTGACATGTGGCCCGAGTGTGTGTACATCTACTTGGAATGATCCCTACTACTGACTAAAAAGTTGTTAATTAAGAGATGAACCTCATAGTTGAGAGAGTTATTAAGAATATTAACTTGGGAAGTACCTTTTACTATAATTTTTCATTCCTGACCAAGCCAAGACCATTTCTACCGCAAGTGCTCATGATTTCTTTTCAAATTAAACTACCTACTCTAGTGGAGGTTAAGTCAAAGACTCGGTCTATTTTCATTCTCTCTAAGTTATTGAGGAAGTTCGTTGAGAATAATTTATAGGAGTCGATGATTTTAAAGGATAGCACACACCATACTAGAAAGTTTAATTGAGCTTTATATTTCATCAAGCTAGTGAATATTTATTATGACGAACCATTAAGGTATGACAAGTCCTCATTTGGTTAAATTTGAAACTTTGAGTACTCTTTTCTTTAATTATATTGAGAAGAAAGATCTTATGAGTTTGCATTACGACTATCTCCTCTCACTCAATTTCCATAATTAGTATTGTCTTTGCTAGGGACTAGCAAATGTTTAAGTGTGGAAGTGTGATAACTTCCAAAAAAGAAGTTATCTAGCCCAATTTTCTGTTTTAATATTCGCTATAAATGCTTAAAATGAGTTTAAATAAAATATAAATGAGAATTTAATTCATATTTATTTAATTTAGAGCTAATCCGGTCTTTTTCCAATGTATTAGTGTGAGAATTGCCAAAGAATTCTATTGGAGAAAGAAATCTGCCCAAAGAATCATAATTAGGAAAATAGGTCACAACGCACAGAAAAGCAGGTTGCAACGTGGCCTGGACAAATTTCAGATTTTGAAATTTAAAATTGGCGTCGTTTTCAAATATGAAAAGTTGTTTCTTTCCAAATGGGTACCTACGTTTTTTTAGGAGGAAATAACTACACCAAATCAGATATATCATTATTATTCCATTAGAGAGGGGAGGGGAGAAAAGAAGAGTTCTTCATCTAGGGTTTGTTCCGAGCAAGGAATACGGACGGATTTCGACCGAATCGGAGAGAGAAACACTGCAAGTTTTTAATTTCTGTCATCATGTGCTGTAAGATTTACTCATACTTGTGGTTTTCTTCCGCCGTCATGAACTAATTCTCTCGATCTTGTGTTGTGAAAGTAATATGTCTTGTGTGATGAATGATCTTTAGTTTTATCTTTGTAATTGTATAGTGAATTTAATTTTATTGAATTCATAATCTATATTTTGAAGCCTTTGATCACAGTTTCGTCTTTTTACTACACTCCATAAATCGAGAGAGGAGTTGCGTAAGTGCGTTATGGATTCCATATAGCACTTAAAGGGAGAAAGAGATTTCCCCTTAGTGTTAGCAACTATGGTTTTCAATCTCTAATCGGTTTCCTATTTCACCCGAGGGGAAATAGAGGACTAGGGACCTCCGATATCGAGAGATACAGTTGTCTACTCTAAAAAATCGTTGCAAGATCATTCACCGCTCATTTTCACAAAGTATCATTTAAAAATTCTTTGCATTAGATATAGGAAATTAGCGCACAAGATTATTTCTCCAAACTGAATTTAAAGTTTTTTTCTAAAGAACTATAGTCTAGTTTATCGTATTTTAAGACTTCCATAATTTAGTTCATTAAATAAAAAAAAATCAATTTCGATTAACTTGAATTTAGAGAAAAGGTCTAACTAGTAATTGCAAGCACTGAATTCACCACCTCTCAGTGGAAACGATCTTTATTCACTCTTTATTACTTGAACCGGCACGTGCACTTGCGTGTAATACGCATACCATTTTCGGCGTATCACCCGCGTCCCCTCTTCTCAGCTCGCCGAGACTCTGAGGGATGGTGCCGAAGTTATCCTAGTGCCCGGCTTCAATCTCATTTCACCCCGTACGCAGCCTCCGGGTCGCGGTAAAAACCTGAAGATGCCTCCACCCCGCCTCTCCTTCGAGGGGTCGAGCTCGTCAGGCAGGCTATCCCTTACTGGTCTTTCCTCGTAGATTCCTCTGATATGCTTTCCTTTATCACTATGGTTCAACTATTCTTATAGCCTTCCCTAGCCAGTCGGAGGCCGATGAATCCCTGGAGCGAGCTCGCTACTCGCCCTTTCCTTCCCCAAATACCTTGGAATCTTTCCTGGATGCTGAGCTGGAGGTGGCTGAACTGACGAAGCGAGGGATCGAGGTCCTCAAGAAGATGGTACGCGAGCTCCACCGGCTGCGGGAGGACAATGATGTGCGGCAGCGGGAGTGCGCATGGCTGGTATGCGAAGCGAGAGAGGGCCTGGTGGGCGAGACGACGTCCCTTTCACCGTTGCTGGAAGAGCTGGATGAGAACCTTTTGGCAGCCCGGGGATGTTTGAGGCGGATTCACGAGTTCCGTGACTCACACCGGTCTGTGGGGAAGGAGATGGGAGACCGAGGGAGGTAAAGAACGGCCCCCCTGGCGGGCCTACCGGGACTCGCCTCCTACCCCCTCAGCTCGCGCGTGTACTGAACTCGTTGCCTCCTCGTTTACTCGCACTTGGTTTCTCTGAACAATGTCCTCCCTGGATCTGTAATAACTTGAAATATTTTTTAGATTTTATTGCCTGTTGTTCGAATATATTGTTTGTTCGACGCGTGATGCGATAGGTTTTGGAAGTCGGCGAGCTGGGCTAGGCGAGCTGGACCGATCAGTCAGCTCGGCCCTTGATCCCTTTTCCTATAAATAGGCCCCTCACCTACCCCGACTTACTGCTTTTTTTGCTGCTGTACTTTCTTCTTCTGCTCGCCTCTTTCTTGCCTGCACTCCTTCTCTAACTTTCCGCGAGCATGGGGAATCCAACCCCGATTCCGATGGTCGCTCCAAGTGCACTCAGCACTTTACCGATTACTGCTTTTTCGAGGGGAACACGATGGAGGAGGAGTTCGCCGTGTTCAATGCCGAGTTCAAGCCCTCTGGATTCGAGGCGCGCCGGCCTAGGGAGGGCGAGGCCATAAACACTTTCTACCCCGATGAACTCGCCTTCCCCATCTTGCATTTCGAGATGGGATTGCGTCTTCCGCTCTGGCCGGAGATCCGCCAGATCCTTAAATACTTCGGCGCGGTGCCCGCACTACTTAACCCGAACTCCATCGCCATGATGGCATTCGCGAGTTACCTCCGCCGAGAGCGGATCGAGTTCAACCTGACCGTGTTCAGGAAACCCTTTACCTACCAGGCGACTCCCGATGGCATCGCCTACTTCAGGGGCTCCTTTATTAAGGTTCGCGAGATCGCAAACAAACATCATAACTGGATGACCAAGATTGTCTTCATCAAGGGCGATCTCGGCAACATCCCCTTCTCACCCCAGCAGAAGGCCGAGGAGGTATACCGCCCCCCATCGGTGTCCGGGAACGATGCCGACCTCCATAACTTTTTTCTGCAAAAAGACTTCGAGGTCGCCTTCCTCTGAAAGGGGCCTCGACTCGCTCCTCCCCGTCCTTCCCGGTGAAGGTACATCTTTCAACTTTCCTCCTTGCTAGGTTTCTCCAAATCCATCAGAATTTTACTAAGTTATTACTACAGGAGAGCGGTTGATTCCCGAGAACCCGCCTTTTGCGGATCCGGGACTACTCGCCGACCCACTTGCCCGCGAGAAGGCGGTCGCAGCCGCATGCCGAGACGAGCCGTCTTCGTTCAAGCCCTCTAGTAAGAAACAGGTTGATCTCGCGGGGTCCAGGTCGTCTCGTCGCCATCCACCACAGAAGAAGCTGAAGGCGGTGGTGGTTTCTCGGGCGAAGCAACAACAATAGCCCAAGTATATGAGCTCGTCGGAGACCACCCCGGACGGATCGTTGGGGAGCCCGCTGAAGGAGACAACGGGCAAGGAGCAGGAGGGAGGCGAGCCCTCTGCTCCCGTGGTCAAGAAGGCCCCAGCCCGCGAGAAGAGCCTGCCGAAGGGCCATCCCCTCTTCGTCCTTGGGGGGAGGTGGAAGGACTCGGCCGGCGAGCCCGTGGTCCAGTGGGACGAGTCCGCCCACTAGGTCTCCATCTCCACCCTCCAATCCTCCTAGGCCGACCGCGAGCCCTCCTCAGGTCAAGCTTATGCGCTAGGCTTTGGCCTATACGGACGCGAGGACGCCGCAACCTACAAGCGCATGACCCCGCGCCAACTCGGCCACGAGGGCCTGCAGGCCCATATGCGGGCACTGGAGTTCCACCACATGGTGGTTCGTCGCGGCTTCAACCTCTGCCATCTCCTGCAGGAGGCGGAGCAGAAGCGCGACTTGGCTCAGGATAAGGTCGTTGACCTGGAGAGGAGGCTCGGCATTGCCAAGGACTTGCTCGCCAAGGGCGCCGGCGGACTGGTGAGCACTGGTCACCCCTTCCTTTTCTTTAAGAATTTCTTTCTTTAGCTTCAGATTTACTTACCAGTTTTTACCTCAGGATGCCGAGGCTGCTGGGGAGCTGCGAGCTCGCGCCGCTGGTCTAGAGGAGGATAACCGCCAGCTCCGTGCTCGCTCCGCCGCGACGGAAGCTCGCGCCGCCAAACTTGAGGCCCACGCCATCGAGCTGGAAGGGAAGAATGCAAAGCTGAGCGAAGAGAATAAAGGTCTTCATGGAGAGATCGCCCGGCACGTCGAAGCTTTCCTCCCACCCGGCGGTAATGAGCCTCCTTTCCCCTACAAGAGTCCCAGAATCTTCGGCAAGACAGAGGTTGCTGAAAGGCTGCAGGTCAACTCGATCGCATCCGCCGAATGCACCCTACAAATTATGAAGGATATGCAGGTGCTGGTGGAGGGTTGCGAGGAGGCCATGGTCCGAGACCTGATGTCGAGTCTGTTCCCGCCCACGCCGCCGAACGAGAAGGAAGACAGACTCAACCTGTTCTTCGGTAAGGACTACAAGGACCATCCTTCTGGCAGGGCAGACGGAGATCGCCAATCCGGGGGAGGAGGCGAGAGCTGACCCCCCTCCCCTTCTCTCTTTTTTATCTTTGTAATTCTCTCTCCCCTTTTTTGTAACCTCGCCGAGGCGAGCTCTCCTTTTGTAATCATTTTATACTTAATGAAAAGTGAACTTTTTTATCATCTTTGCTTTGAAGTTTCCTTCTGTAATGCACTCGCACGCGAGCCCTCCCCTTTGCTAGATCTCGCTAGGACAGAATTTACCGTTAGAGCGCATGCCTAAGATTCGTGCTCGCGAGCGAGTTCGAGAGCTCGTCCATTCCCAAGGTTAACCAAGATTGGACCATCTGCCGAGCTGGGTTCATAACCACCTAGCTTGCGCGTGAGTGGTTCCTTTCCTTGATGATGCCGAATCAAAATTTCCAAAATATTTCACAAGTAAAACTCAAGGGGGGTGGGGGTGCCCTGCTGGAGCTCGCTTTCCTCAATAGGAGGCTTAGGACGGGGCTCGCCATTTTTCTGCCGAGCTGGGCCTGCGAGTTCAAGCTCGCCTATAAGGACCTTCTCCCCTTACTCTCTTAGGAGAATGATCTTCCTCAATAATTCCGGGAGAGGATGAGGCCCCCCTCCCGAGCGACATCCAGCCCTGCCAGCTAGGTGAGAGCCTGACAACGGGATCTGCTCGGGGTCTGGGGTAGACTCCTTCGAGTGACTTCCAGCCCTGCCAGCTAGGTGAGAGCCTGAAAGCGGGATCTGCTCGGGGTCTGGGGCAGACTCCCTCGAGTGACTTCCAGCCATGCCAGCTAGGTGAGAGCCTGATAGCGGGATCTGCTCGGGGTCTGGGATAGACTCCTTCGAGTGACTTCCATCCCTGTCAGCTAGGTGAGATCCTGACAGCGGAATTTGCTCAGGGTCTGGGGCAGACTCCCTCGAGTGACTTCCAGCCCTGCCAGCTAGGTGAGAGCCTGATAGTGGGATCTGCTCGGGGTCTGGGACAGACTCCCTCGAGTGACTTCCAGCCCTGTCAGCTAGGTGAGAGCCTGACAGCGGGATCTGCTCGGGGTCTGGGGTAGACTCCTTCGAGTGACTTCCAGCCCTGCCAGCTAGGTGAGAGCCTGACAGCAGGATCTACTCGGGGTCTTGGGTAGACTCCATCGAGTGAATTCCAGCCCTGCCAGCTAGGTGAGAGCCTGACAATGTGATCTGCTCGGGGTTTGGGGTAGACTCCATCGAGTGACTTCCAGCCCTACCAGCTAGGTGAGAGCCTAACAACGGGATCTGCTCGGGGTCTGGGGCAGACTCCCTCGAGTAACTTCCAACCCTGCCAGCTAGGTGAGAGCCTGACAGCGGGATCTGCTCGAGGTCTGGGACAGACTCCCTCGAGTGACTTCCAGCCCTGCTAGCTAGGTGAGAGCCTGACAGCGGGATCTGCTCGGGGTCTGGGGAAGACTCCCTCGAGTGACTTCCAGCCCTGCTAGCTAGGTGAGAGCCTGACAGCGGGATCTGCTCGGGGTCTGGGACAGTATCCCTCCAGTGACTTCCAGCCCTGCCAGCTAGGTGAGAGCCTGACAGCGGGATCTGCTTGGGGTCTGGGATAGACTCCCTCGAGTGACTTCCAGCCCTACTAGCTAGGTGAGAGCCTGACAGCGGGATCTACTCGGGTCTAAGGTAGACTCCCTCGAGTGACTTTCAGCCCTGCCAGCTAGGTGAGAGCCTGACAGCGGGATCTGCTCGGGGTCTAGGGTAGACTCCCTCGTGTGATTTCCAGCCCTACCAGCTAGGTGGGAGCCTGACAACGGGATCTGCTCGGGGTCTAGGGTAGATTAACACTTGCACGATTCTCAGCAGGGGCACGAGTACATCAAAGAGAAGCCTTTTATTAGAAAAATGGAACACCACTTACATGACTCAGGGGAAAAATGTTTTAGGTTGTCCCCACTCCAGGTGAGACTCAGGGTCTCGCCCTCCATATTCCGGAGGCGGTACCCTCCTATTTTCAGTGCTTCCTGTACAATGTATGGACCTTCCCAATTGGGGTTTAGCTTCCCCACGGCGGCTGACCTACCGGCGACATCCACCTTTTTCAAGACCAAGTCCCCCTCTACGAACTGCTTGATCCTGACGTACTTGTCGAAGTACTTAGCCATTCTTCTCTTCACTTCCTCCTGCCTGATGACAGAGAGGTCTCGCAGCTCCTCAACCATGTCGAGAGAGAGCCGCAGCACCTCTTCATTCTCAGCCCTCCACTCTTCTCTGTCTTCCCCTGCCTCGACCACCCGAGGTGTCCGGACTTCGAACTCTACCGGAAGTACCTCCTCGCACCCATGGGAGAGTTTGAAAGGAGTTTATCCTGTGGCTGTGTTAGGAGTGGTCCTAAGAGCCCAGAGGACCGAAGGGAGTTGTTCCACTCAACTGCCCCTCAAGTTCTCCACCTTCTTTTTGAGGAGGTTTACTATGATCTTATTTGCAGCCTCTACCTGCCCGTTGCTCCTGGGGTGGTGGACCGAGGCGAACCTGAGATCTATTCCGAGCTGCCACAAAAACTGATGAATTCGGCGCTGGCGAACTGGGGCCCATTGTCAGTGACAATGGCCTGGGGCAACCCATGCCGGCAGATGATTTCTCCCCAAACAAAGTTTATGATGGCCTGGGAGGTTACTTTGTCCAACGCCTTGACTTCCAACCACTTGGAGAAATAATCGATCATGACCAATAAGAACCTCCTCTGCCCACTGGCCTGAGGAAAAGGCCCTACCAGGTCCATCCCCCAGATCGCAAAGGGCCAGGGTGCCGTGATGCTCCTGAGGCATTGAGCTGGCTGTAGTTGAAGGGGGCAAACATTTGGCACTTGCTACACTTCCTTGCAAATTTCGCAGCATCGCGGCTCAAGGTTGGCCAGAAGTATCCTTGCCTGATGATCCGACCTTCTAAGGTCCGACTCCCGGAGTGGCTCCCACACTCTCCGGAGTGAATTTCCTCCAAGATCCTCGAGACCTCCCTCTCAGCCACGCAACGCGCCAACATCCCTAATAAGGTCTTTCGGTAGAGGTGGTCGTCTCGCATGAGGTAATGTGCCGACTTATACTTGAACTTCTTTCTGTCCGTCCCCTCCGGATACTCTCCCGTGGAAAAGAAGGTCGTGAAGGGGTCCATCCATGAGGAGTGCTGGTCCACCTCCATCAACTCTCCCTCCTCGATGGAAGGGCGGAACAGATCGGTGATGGTACCCCCCCCCACCCGGGGACCATGCTTTGCTAGTTGATCTACTTGCTTGTTCTCCTCCCTGGGCACGTGCAGGATAGAGAAAGTCTGGAACGTGTCGATGACCCCCTTCACCTTTGTCAAGTACAGCTGAAGAGTAGGTTCCCTTGCCTCAAACTCCCCGTTGATCTGGGAAGCCACCACCATGGAGTCAGTGAGGACCTCCACATCATGCACACCCAGCTCCCTGGCCAGGCGGAGGCTTGCACAGCTTCATACTCGATCTGATTGTTGGTGATGGGGAAATGTACTACCACTGTTTGCTAAATCCTCATCCCCTGGGGGCTTTCCAAGATGACCCCAGCCCCCAGAGAATGTCTCCCTGAAGCACCGTCTACCATGACCTTCCAAGGAACCGAGCGAGTGAGTTCTGCCTCCGCCACCTCGACCACGTAGTCAGCCAGGAAGTCGGCCATGACTTGGGCCTTGATCGAGAGGCGGGGGACGAAGGAGATATCGAACTCACTCAGCTCCACCGACCACTTTGTCAATCTGCCCGAATGCTCCACCCCCTCAAAGATGTTACGGAGGGGGTGGTCAGTCACCACTCGGATCGAGTGTGCCTAGAAGTAAGGTCAGAGTCTTAGGGTCGAGATGATCAGAGCGAAGGCCAGCTTCTATAGAATAGGATAACGGAGCTCGACCTTCCTCAACACCCTACTCACATAGTAAATTCGGAGCTGCTTCTTCCTCTCTTCCCGAACCAGAACAGAGCTCAGGGCCTCCGCCCCGACCCCTAGATACAAGAATAGGTCCTCCCCCTCCTTTGGTCCCTGGAGCAGGGGGGCCTGAGTCAGATGCCTCTTCAAAGCCTGGAAGGCCTCTTCGCACTCCGAGGTCCACTTGAACTTTTGACCTCCTCTCAAGGTCTTGAAGAAGGGAGAACACTTCTCCCGGCCCGGGAGAGGAATCTGCTCAACCCTGCCAGCTTCCCTGTCAGTCATTGTACTTCCTTAACATTCCGTGGTGACCCCAACTCCATAATCTCCCTTACCTTGTCGGGGTTGGGTTCCACGCCGGCCGGGGTGAGGAGGTGTCCCAGGAAATTCCCCCTGCTTGCCCCGAAGATGCACTTCAAGGGGTTCAGCCTCATTTTATACTTGTGTAGGGTGTAGAAGGTTTCCTCCAAATCCTGTAGGTGAGAGTCGACATCTCGACTCTTGATCATTAGGTCATCAACGTATACTTCCAGGTTTCTCCCCCTTTTCTCTCGGAAGACCCTGTCCATTATTTTTTGATAAGTTGCACCTGCGTTCTTCAGCCAGAAGGGCATCATTTTATAGCAGTAGCACCCATCCCCAGTGATGAAGGAGACATCTTTGATGTCGGGAGGGTGCATCCTGATCTGGTGGTAACCTGAAAATACATCTAAAAAACTCATTACAGGGAAACCGGCGGCTGAATCAACCAGAGCGTCGATCCGAGGCAAGGGGTAACAATCCTTGGGACAAGATTTATTAAGAAGTGAAAAATCAACACACATACGCCACCGACCGTCTCCTTTTTGAACCATTACAACATTGGATACCCAGCCGGGGTATTGAATTTCGGATACAAAACCGGCCTTAAGGAGTTTGCCACCTCCTCTCGAATTGGCTCGGCCAACTTGTCCGCCGTGGACCTCTTCTTTTGCTGGATGGGGCGAGCCTATGGATCCAAGTTGATATGATGGCAGACCACCTCTGCGTCGATCACTGACATCTCTTCGGCACTCCAGGAGAAGACGTCCACATTCTTTTGGATGCACTCCAACATCCTACCCTGAGCCTCCGGGGTCAGCCCTCCGCTGACACGGACCTTCTCCACCCTGCCTCCGAGGGTGAGAACCTCCATCTCCACAACCTCTTCTGCCGCCTCCAGAAGAGACTGCTCCTCCCATTCTTCAGCATCCCCCCTCCGGGGGCGAGGACTTCTTCCTCGGCTTCCTCCACGACCATCGCTTCGGTCGGCTCCCGGACTTCTTCCGCCACCAAAACCTGGGCATAGCTCTCCTCCACCTCCATATCCTCTCCGCCAGCCTCCTGCTCCGCCTCCTCCATCCTCCGCCCCATCTCCTCAGCCCCCTCTTGTTAAGAGATGGAGTTCACCGCCGTGACGTAGCACTCCCTTGCTACCTTGGGATCTCCACGGACCCGGACCTGGACCCCCTCGACATTGAACTTCAGGCATTGGTGGAAGGACGAGGGGACGCAGTGGAAGATGCTGATGAGGGGCCTTCCGAAGATGGCGTTGTAGCTGCTGGGGGCATCCACGATGACGAACTTGCAATTGCGGGACTGCCCCCCCCTAGAGAGACATTGAGTCCTACCCCTCCTTCGACTTCCTTCCTTTCCCCCAAGAAGCCAAACAGGGGCCCATCCGAGGCCAACAGTCTCCTGGCCTCCACTTTCATTGCGTCAAACGCCTTCTTGAAGATGACGTTGACCGAACTCCCGTTGTCGATGAGGATCCGAAAGACGGTGAAATCTTCGATGGCTGTCTGGATGACCAGAGCATCGCAAAAGGGGTCCTCATGACCCGGTATATCCTTGACCGAGAAGGTGATCCTCTCTTCCGGGGGCGGGGTCTGGGACGTGGAGCCAACGCTCCTGTGGTACATGGTATGGAGTCTCGCCTTACGGGAAGCCTCGATCCCCGCCCCCCATGGATCGCTCTGATTCCCCCTCGGGTCCCAACATCAGCCCGGTCTTCACATATGTCCTCCTCTCCCCGAGGCAGGACCTCCTCGATCTGCACTCCCTGGTGGTCTCGTTGTTGTTACTGCTCCCTATTTCCTCTCATCTTGAGGAACTCCGGGCACGTGGCTGTGGCGTTCCCCTCCTCTCGGTGGAAGTCACAGTAGGTCAACTCCACCCTGACATCCCTTCTCCTCCTCCGCACTGCTCTTCTCCTTTCCCCCATGGCTATGGACATAGCCTGCTCCTGGTCGGGGAGGGGTGGCCTCTAGCCTTGCCTCCCACCGGGAGGGTAGAACTGCCCCTGGCCTCCATGGTTGTAGTCCCCTCCATGGAACCCTCTCCTCGCCCCCTGCTCTTGCCACTCGGGCCACCATCCTAGCTGATGATTCGGCTCCTGGCGCCCCCATCTGGGCAGCTGCTGCAGCTGCTGCTGATCCCTCTGCCATGGTTCAGCCCTCCTCTCCTCCTAACCTCTGCTCCCTCTAGGCCTCTCCTCCTCCGTAGCCCACTTGGCTAACTTCCGGACAAACTCTGGATTTGACGCCTCCCCGTCGACTTCCCTCACCGCCCTCTCCATCAACTCCTCGTATGAGAGGTGGGATCCTCTTCAACTCCATTCGAAAGAAACCCTGTTGCAGCCCCAGGTGAAGCTCATCATCAGAGTGTGGCCCGGCATCTCCTGGACATTGGCGACCTCCTCCTGGAAGCGATCGACGTAGCTTCCCAGGGTCTCGTTCAGTCCCTGCTTGATGCGGAACAGGGACTCCGACTCCCTCTTCCTCTTCTTGGAGGTGGTGAACCTCAATATGAACCCCCGACGCAGGTCCTCGAAGTAGTAGATGGAACTAGCCGGCAGCTGCTGGAACCACTCCCTCGCCTTCTCCTTGAGGGTGATGGCGAAGAGTCGGCACTTGAATCCGTCCGACATCTGCCGGATCAAGACTATGTCCTCAAACCACTGGACGTGCTGGACTGGGTCCCCCTTCCCGGTGTAGTAAGACATCTCGGGCTCCCTGAACCCATCCGAGACTGGTGCGGAGGAAACTAACTCGCTGAAGGGGCTCTCACCGTCCATCGGGAAAGTTGGAGGGTCTCGCGCCCCTAACTCGCCGAACCTGCCGCCGCTCCCCGAACCTGGGAAGAGCACTCGCCCGGGGAGCTCGACACCCCGACCCTCTTCGGTGACCTCCTTCCCGGCTCTCCTGCTGGGGGCTACCTCGCCGAGTGCCGGATCCGCGAGAACTGGAATCGCTGGGGTCGAGTTCTCAGCTCGCACGCCGAGTGCGAATCGGACCATGCCGAGCACCTCCTGCCTGAAGTACTCGAGCATCCCTAGGGTAGCGAGAGGGGGAGGGGGTGGCGAGTCGGTCCTGTCTGATCCTTGGCCTTCTCCTCCAGTCATTGAGCTCGTCGGAGTTTTTCTATACTGACCACTCTCCGCGCTCACCGCACCAAAATGTTGAAACTGAAAATCGATCTCTCGAGGAGTTCACCCTTGGGGAAGGGGTGGTCGCACACTGATAAGTTGTAATTATACCTACTTTTATTGTATTGTTATTATGATATTTTACTTTATTTTTGCCTTTTTTGTTTGTTTTGTTCAAAAAATTGTTCATATTTTGTAAATTTTATTTCTAACTTAGTTATTTTTGTTTTCCAGAAAAATTCAGAAAAAAGTCAAAATTTGACTTGACACGCCCGTGTCATTGCCCGACACGCCCGTGTAAGGCACTCAACGCCTTCGGCCAGTCAACACTCAACGATTTTACTGTTCAACACTCAACGCCATCATGCCACGCCCGTGTCCAAGCCCGTCACGCCCTTGTCGATGTAGACACTCAACGCTTTTTCACACTCAACGCTGCCGACATCAGAACTGCCAGTTGTCCAAGTCACGCCCCCCCCCCACATGTTGAAACCGAAAAATCGGTCTATGTGGAGTTCGACCCTTGGGGAAGGTGTGACCGCGCACCTACTACCCTCAAGCGAACGATCTAGGCACAAGACTAGGAACACAAGGGACAGACCCAAGGTCTCAGCGTGGAGGTCCCGCCGCATACCCGGAAGACTAAAGAACTCTTCCCCTCCCAAGCCAAGGGCTGAGCTAAGGCACCTTCGGAGGGTTCTTTTGGCCGACCGGAACATCTAAGGAGGATCTCAAGATCCACTCCTTAACTAGAGGTGCCACCTCGGGTCTATATAAAATGTTCCCCGCCCGCCTTACCAGTCGCGTAACCTCGCCGAGCAGTCCTATTTTACGCCGCCCCAATTGGGCCGCTAATATTATAACATAGGCCTTCTATGGCCGCCACAGAGCATCACAGATATTTAAATTTACAGGAATATAAATTCCATACTTCGGCACGCAGGCCGGCAACATAAACAAAAATAGGCCTTCAAGGGCCGGCACGAGCTTGGGCTTAAGTCCGCTATTCCCCGCGTGGTATTGCAACACCTGTACGTCGATGTCTCGAAGAGCGGAGGGCAACTAGGCATCGGTCGGCTAACATAAGCGGGTCAAACATATTGCGCACACTCCCCTTTTGGGGCTATGGTGCGCATTCCCTGCAAGCGGCTAATAAACAACTTCCTCGGAATCTTCTCCGGGAACCCCAGAACATCACCAATCCGGCTCACACGTCCGGATGGGCTTCACACAACATGCCTAAACTCGTACTCACGCTTCCGGGTACTAATGCAACCAACTGTGGGGATGTACACATCGACCCGTCGGAGAGCTCCCTTCCCATACCCGCTGGTGGAGAGGGGCTTCCATGCAAATATGTAAATTGAGGGTTTTACCTGCCCAAGTAAAAACATCGTTACCCTTATCGCGTGCTTGGCGGCGGTGCCGGTAGCTGCGGCGGTGGCCGATCTCCACTCCAGACCGAGCCCTTCCTCTCAATGGTTGAACCCTTGCTGAGTATTTTTGGTGGCCGAAACTCTTGCCGGCGGTGGGAGAGAAATACAAATTCCCTGCTCCATATTTTCTGGTGGCGGCTGAACCCCTTTGCTTGGAGGCTAAAGGAAATCTCCATTTCCGGCTTGATGGACGATTCAAGCTCCGACCGGCACCGGGAGAGAAGCTCCCGACCGACCTAGCTCCAGGCGGCCAAGCATGACCGCATGAGGTCGATCCCGCCTCCAGGTGGTCGGCTTTGACTGTATAAGGCTGACACGTGTCTTGCTCTAGGCGGCCGGACTTGCCCTTGGTGGCAGCGACGGGAGGGAGATGGAGGAGCCGGACTGTGCTTCCCGGTGGCGGTCTGGATAGGAAGAACGGAGGGGGGCGGGCTGCACTTGCCGGATATTAAACCCAAAATCGGCAATCCTCTCCAAGGAGCCTATTTTTTTTGCTTTTCTCTTACAGGTTCCCACCCGTAAGGAGCAGGCTAACCCTGATGTCCATCGTGTTCGCGCAAGGCGGACTGCCGGGTCTGAAGTCGCCCAAGGACAGATGCTCCGCCAGCCGCCCGCCAGGGGCGGCCTCCGCCTGCTGGGCGGACTCCCCCCGGAGTCCGCCCAGGTCACCCGCTAGGGGGCGACCTCCGCCTGCTGCCGGGCGGACTCCCCTTGGAGTCTGCCCAGGCCGCCCGCTAGGGGGCGGCCTCCGCTTGCCGGGCGGACTCCCCCGGAGTCCACCCAGGCTGCCCGCTAGGGGGCGGCCTCCCCGGCCGGGCGGACTCCCCCTGGAGTCTGCCCAGGCCGCTCGCTAGGGGGCGGCCTCCGCTTGCCGGGCGGACTCCCCCAGAGTCCGCCCAGGCCGCCCGCTAGGGGGCGGCCTCCCCGGCTGGGCGGGTTCCCCCTGGTGTCCGCCCAAGCCGCCCGCTAGGGGGCGGCCTCCGCTTGCCGGGCGGACTCCCCCGGAGTCCGCCCAGGCCGCCCACTAGGGGGCGGCCTCACCGGCCGGGCGGACTCGCCCTGGAGTCCGCCCAGGCCGCCCGCTAGGGGGCGGCCTCCGCTTGCCGGGCGGACTCCCCCGGAGTCCGCCCAGGCCGCCCGCTAGGGGGCGGCCTCCCCGGCTGGGCGGACTCCCCCTGAAGTCCGCCCAGGCCGCCCGCTAGGGGGCGGCTTCGCTCAGTCTGCCTGCTCAGGCTGTTCCGCCTGCTTGCTCCTCAGGTCACTCAGCCTGCCTGCCCTCTTCTAGCTGCCAATCGGAAGATTACCCCAGCAGAGAAAAGGTCAGTCCGCCGAGTCCGCCGAGATCGTCAACCTCATCTTTCTCAGTCCGCCGAGGTCGTCAAGGTGACGTCACTGGGCCCCGCTTCAAGAAGATTCTCCCCGGGCCTATAAATACCCCCCAAGACCTCTCATTCTGTACGCGTGGGAGAAGAACTGCCACCTTGATCAAAGCCTGCGGACTCAGTTTTCCAGGTCGTCGGAGTTGATCAAGCAAGGTCTGCGGCCTCAAATCTCCAGTCCGCCCAGGTCGTCAAGGGTTGTGGACTCAACTTTTTCTGTCAGCAGCAGGCAGCTTGCGTAGCCTCCGCAGCCTCCGATTTCCAGTTCTCCCAGGTCGTCAAGAGTTGTGGACTTAGTTTTTTCTGCCCTCAGCAGGCAGCTTGGGCAGCATCTGTAGCTTCAGTTTTCCAGTCCTCTGCAGCTTCTTTTACTTAGTTTCTGGCATCTCTTTCCTCACCCGCCAGCTTCCCCCATTGTACCCTCTACTGCTCTTATAGGTAATGGTGCAACAGCAAGTTGTAACTCTTCTTGAATAAAGGAAAAGCCCGTCGCAAGAGTGGCATTCAAGCCGCGGCGGGCGAAGTCTGCTGTTGCCGCTGCTAGCGGCCTCCTCTCTTCTTCTCTCCTCTCTCGGCATCAACCTGCAGAGCTAACCATTCAAGTAGCTGTCTGCTCGACAGTACCTGATCAAGCTCCCTCTCTGCTTGAGCAAGCTTCTCCTCTGCTCAAGCAAGCTTCTCCTCTGCTCAAGCAAGCTTCTCCTCCATCCCCGCAACCCTTCTTCCTTCATCCTTAGCTTGTGAGATCGAACACCCGTTAACTGGTCGGTGTCGCATTTCGCGCATCAACAGTTAACACGCGGCCTTCAGATCTCGATTAGACAGTGAAAGCAGTGGTTACTCATGTCAGACCATCAACCAGCCGAGAATCTTGCTCCAAGTCCAAGTGATGATCCTCTTTGGGAGGCCTTAGAGCAATCCCGCAGAGAAACTGCCCAACAGTTTCAAGCCATCAACCGTACTCTAGCAGCTCTCACGCAGCAATTGGCCGCTCAATCTTCAGCAGCGCCAGCTCCTCCAATCAATCCAGCACTAACATCAGAGACTCCTCAAGTCTATCCACCGGCTTATCCGCCGGTCTATCCTCCTCTTTATACTCCAACCTTTCCGCAGGGGCCAGCAGCTCCCTTGCGATCTCAAGATGATGAGTTTGCAGCTCGTCAAAACTTCTTCCGGGAGGCTGCCCGGGGAAGTCCAGCTAGATTTTTGAACTTTCAGGGAAGTCATCCCTTCTCTTCATCTCATGCATTTGCTCCTCCTGCAACAACCTTTTACTCCTATCCTCCTACTCCTTTTGCAACTACTGCTCATGCTCCTTACTTTCCTTATGCAGTAGAACCAGAAGAGCCATCACCGTTTACGAAGAGCGTTCGGTATGAACCAACTCCAGTCAACTTCTGAGAGCCACGGTTGCCCATTTACACTGGGGAGACTGATCCTGTCAAGCATCTTCAAGCCTTTAAATCAGCCGTTGCTCTCAAGACCCTCTCAGATGCTACCAAGAGCAAGCTCCTCGTAACGACCTTTGATGGTCAAGTGAGAGACTGGTTCTATGGACTGCAACCTCAGTCAATCTCTTCCTTTATTGATTTGCGAAGGGAGTTCCTGCTCAGATTTTCTACCTCTTCAAAGTGGAAGGGCGGTCCAGAAGCCCTCTTTGAGATCAGTCAGCGAGAGAATGAGACTTGGTCTCATTATGTGGATCGTTTTCAGAAAGAAATCTTGGACATTGAGATCGTTGATCAAGAAATGTACCGAGTGGCTCTCATCCACGGCCTGCGTGAAGGTCCACTAAAGTTTGAAGCTAATGTCCGAGCACCGAGGACATATCAAGAGTTGATTGGTTTAGCCAACTCGTACATTCATGGTGAAAAGAGCAACCCCAGCTTCGTCTCCAGGCTGGTATCAGAGAAAAATTCTTCTTCTTACAAGCAGCCTCCAAGGTCTCCTCGGAAAGACTTTCCATCTCTCTCTAGGAAAGCAAGAAGATTTCAGCATCATCATCAATACCCCTCCCAAGGCCATGATCGTGCCCAAGAACGGTTGCTACCATTGTCAACATCATCTCCGCTAGCAGCTGCAGTTCATCAGCAGCAAGAAGGTGACCTGCCAGAGTTTGAGCTAGATGAGGTCATGCAAGAAGTTAGCCAAATCATGAAGGATAAGGCATATCCCAAAAGGCCCTACCAACCGGCGAATCAGAGATCAAGAAATTCAGATCCATTCTGTGAATTCCACAGAGAAAAAGGTCATTTAACTGAAGATTGCAAGGCCCTTCGTCGATTGGTTGAAAGATTGCTCATCGAGGGCAAGATCAACGACCTGGTCAAGAAGATTGATTCTTCAAAACCTTCCACCTCAAAGGGCAAGGAGGTGGCTGAGGGTCAGCTAGAGTGCATAGAGATACATGACAAGGGCCGTCTGGGGTCCATTGATTTTGCAAGTGAGTGCATCGATGTCGTTGACGAAGGTGAACTTGGAAGGCTATTCTGAAGCAAAGAGGACACATTTCTTGCTTCATCAGCTATGAACAATCGCAGTTCCTCAAAGCCCCTCGCGATCGTGAATGGTTGCTTTTGCTTTATCTTTCAAACATTCTATTTTTCAGCACTTCTAAGTGTTTCATTCTTTCATTCAATAGAGTTTACATCAGAGAACACATACTGACACAATTCCCTTTTTGTGATGCTTCTTCTCCATATTTTTCTCTTTGCCAAAGAGATCACTGAACCACCGAGATATCGCCAAGTCTTGCTCAGTGCCCCCTCGAGATTGTCCTCAGGCGTAAAACCACAATGACCGCATATGATGAGGAGTTTTCTCATATGTGTAGTGGGGGCCGTTCAACTCTCGTGCGGAGGATGACGGGGCTTCAGATCCCGGCCGATGTCTAGCGCAGTGTGAGTGCTTAGGGGAGGCCTCCTGTGATAGTTCTATCGTGCTCCGTTAGGGATACGTTACAGTTACGATGATCTTTGCTTGACAAGCAATGACGATCAAGTGTAGCCTTGTCTCCTCGATCATCTCACAACTGTGACGGCCGAACACTCTATGGTACTCTCGATCCGTGCCTCCGCGGGACTCACAACTCCGCTGATCAATCCGCAGACAAGCAATAGGCCACTTGGCGCAACTAGTCTAACTGATCAGCGATGCTTGTAACCCGAGGCAAGAGAGCAGTGCATCTGTCGATCCTTCTTAGGATTATTTCTTGTTTATTTGTGCCCTTCTAAACGATGCGCGGCCAGCCCGCTTTGGTTAGGACTACACCCAGGATGACTTTGGCAAGTGATGCATAAGGCCCACGGGGAACACCTGTGGCAGCATTCAACCTTTTTAGTTCATCCTCGGGATGTAGCCCCTCTTTTCCTCTTTTTACCTTCTTACAGGTTAGCAGGTTAAATTCAACCTATTCTAAGGATCTGCAATATCTTTCTTGGCTTATGATCATCTTATATGCGCTGCCTGCATAAGCTTTTATCAGATGATAATCAACAAGTTCTCTCATCAGATGTTAGCCATACATCATTTATTCAAGGCGTATGATTCTTCTTGATTAACAAATCATGTCATCATGAATCTAATTTCGGACTTTCTTATCTCGCTGATCTGGGTTTTCATGTCGACATTGTATCTTGATCACGCGAGGCAATCATTATCATAGTTTGACTTTAATCAGGTGATAGCAGAGTTTGCCAAATGTCTCTTCTGCTATCCGGTTATGTCCTATCGTGTAAACAGTCAATAGTAGCAAGTTCCTCTCAAGTACTTGCAGCTTACTTTCTTCTTCTATCTACCTGTTTACTCTCCTTTTGCAGAGACTAGCAGATAGTAGCAGTTCCTCTCAGGTACTTGCAGCTTACTTTCTTCTTCTATCTGCTTACTTACTCTTCTTTTGCAGAGACTAGCAGATAGTAGCAAGTTCCTCTCAGGTACTTGCAGTTTATTTTCTTTTTCTACCTGCTCGCTCACCTTTCTTTTGCAGAGATCAACAGATATCAGCAAGTTCCTTTCAGGTACTTGCACCTTACTCTCCTATCATATTTGTTGCTTACCTTTCTTTTGCAGAGATCAACAGATACCAGCAAGTTCTTTTCAACTCAGGTACACACAAGATGTACCTCCTTTTACCTGTATTGACTTTTTCTTCGCAGGTAAAATATGGGCACTGACAGATCTTTCCGAGGAGAGACATCAGGTTCTATCTCTCCTAATCTCTAATTTTTTCTCTCTTGGTTTTTGAGGGGAGGATTACGATTTTTGTGGGTCTCCTACTTTTTCGAAGTTCCTTTCCGAACTTAAAAAAGTGCGGGGATTATGTTAAACCCAAAATCGGCAATCCTCTCCAAGGAGCCTATTTTTCTGCTTTTCTCTTACAGGTTCCCACCCGTAAGGAGCAGGCTAACCCTGATGTCCATCGTGTCCACGAAAGGCGGACTGCCGGGTCTGAAGTCGCCCAAGGACAGATGCTCCGCCAGCCGCCCGCCAGGGGCGACCTCCGCCTGCTGGGCGGACTCCCCCCGGAGTTCGCCCAGGTCGCCCGTTAGGGGGCGACCTCCGCCTGCTGCCAGGCGGACTCCCCCTGGAGTCCGCCCAGGCCGCCCGCTAGGGGGCGGCCTCCGCTTGCCGGGCGGACTCCCCCGGAGTCCGCCCAGGCCGCCCGCTAGGAGGCGGCCTCCCCGGCCGGGCGGACTCCCCCTGGAGTCCGCCCAGGCCGCCCGCTAGGGGGCGGCCTCCGCTTGCCGGGCAGACTCCCCCAGAGTCCGCCCAGGCCGCCCGCTAGGGGGCGGACTCCCCCTGGAGTCCGCCCAGGCCGCCCGCTAGGGGGCGGCCTCCGCTTGTCGGGCGGACTCCACCGGAGTCCGCACAGGCCGCCCGCTAGGGGGCGGCCTCCCCGGCCGGGCGGACTCACCCTGGAGTCCGCCCAGGCCGCCCGCTAGGGGGCGGCCTCCACTTGCCGGGCGGACTCCCCCAGAGTCCGCCCAGGCCGCCCGCTAGGGGGCGGCCTCCCCGGCTGGGCGGACTCCCCCTGGAGTCCGCCCAGGCCGCCCGCTAGGGGGCGGCCTCAGCTTGCCGGGCGGACTCCCCTAGAGTCCGCCCAGGCCGCCCGCTAGGGGGCGGCCTCCCCGGCTGGGCGGACTCCCCCTTGAGTCCGCCCAGGCCACCCGCTAGGGGGCGGCCTCCGCTTGCCGGGCGGACTCCCCCAGAGTCCGCCCAGGCCGCCCGCTAGGGGGCGGCCTCCCCGGCTGGGCGGGTTCCCCCTGGTGTCCGCCCAGGCCGCCCGCTAGGGGGCGGACTCCCCCAGAGTCCGCCCAGGCCGCCCGTTAGGGGGAGGCCTCCCCGGCCGGGCGGACTCCCCCTAGAGTCCGCCCAGGCCGCCCGCTAGGGGGCGGCCTCCGCTTGCCGGGCGGACTCCCCCGGAGTCCGCCCAGGCCGCCCGCTAGGGGGCGGCCTCCCCGGCTGGGCGGACTCCCCTTGAAGTCCGCCCAGGCCGCCTGCTAGGGGGCGGCCTCCGCTCAGTCTGCCTGCTCAGGCTGTTCCGCCTGCTTGCTCCTCAGGTCACTCAGCCTGCCTGCCCTCTTCTAGCTGCCAATCGGAAGTCTGCCCCAGCAGAGAAAAGGTCAGTCCGCCGAGATCGTCAATCTCATCTTTCTCAGTCCACCGAGGTCGTCAAGGTGACGTCACTGGGCCCCGCTTCAAGAAGATTCTCCCCGGGCCTATAAATATCCCCCAAGACCTCTCATTATGTACGCGTGGGAGGAGAACTGCCACCTTGACCAAAGCCTGCAGACTCAGTTTTCCAGGTCGTCGGAGTTGATCAAGCAAGGTCTGCGGCCTCAAATCTCCAGTCCGCCCAGGTCGTCAAGGGCTGTGGACTCAGCTTTTTCTGTCAGCAGCAGGCAGCTTGCGCAGCCTCCGCAGCCTCCGATTTCCAGTTCTCCCAGGTCATCAAGAGTTGTGGACTTAGTTTTTTCTGCCCTCAGCAGGCAGCTTGGGCATCATCTGCAACTTCAGTTCTCCAGTTCTCTGCACCTTCTTTTACTTAGTTTCTGGCATCTCTTTCCTCACCCGCCAACTTCCCCCATTGTACCCTCTGCTGATCTTATAGGTAATGGTGCAATAGCAAGTTGTAACTCTTCTTGAATAAAGGAAAAGCCCGTCGCAAGAGTGGCATTCAAGCCGCGGCGGGCGAAGTCTGCTGTTGCCGCTGCTAGCGGCCTCCTCTCTTCTTCTCTCCTCTCTCGGCATCAACCCGCAAAGCTAACCATTCAAGTAGCTGTCTGCTCGACAGTACCTGATCAAGCTCCCTCTCTGCTTGAGCAAGCTTCTCCTCTGCTCAAGCAAGCTTCTCCTCTGCTCAAGCAAGCTACTCCTCCATCCCCGCAACCCTTCTTCCTTCATCCTTAGCTTGTGAGATCGAACACCCGTTAACTGGTCAGTGTCGCATTTTGCGCATCAACACCGGAGGCCTGGACTGGAGAAATGGAGACGGCTCGGGCTCCTCCTAATGGTGGAGGCCTGGACTGGAGGAGTAGGAAAAAGGGGGCTCGGGCCGTGAAGCCGGCGGCGACCTGGATCGAGGGAAGCGAGGAGGAGGAAGTGGCGGTCGTGCCCTTCATTGCGGCGGCCCGGACAGGAAGAGGGAGCAGACGGTCGGGCTCTTCCTTGCGGCGGCCCGGACAGGAAGAGGGAGGAGGCGGGGTTATGCTGCTGTAGGCCGAGAGAAAAGGGAGGGGTCGGGGTTGCTCTAGGCGGCCGGGAGAGAGGGAGAGGGGCGGCATCGGGCTGCTCAAGGCCGATGGGGGAGGAGAAGGGGGCGGCGTCAGGGGTCGGTCTTCTCCGCTTAGGCGGCGACGAGAGAGAGGGGGGAGGCGGCCGTGCCCTAGCCTGGGCAGAAATCCCGATCCCTCCTCATCCCCTTTCCCTCTTTCCCTCTATATATAAATATATATTTATATATAATAAATATAGTTATAAATAAATATATATAATAAACATAAATATTTATAACATGAAGTATAAGACCTCCATGTGCACGCATGAGAGCTCGCATGTGCTCGAACGGGGTCGTACCATCTCATCGCCTATAACACGCCGCTAGGCTGATATTTGGGGATGGTCCCACTCGCCCGGCTACGGGGTAGTACATAATCCCCGCTCTTTTCGAGGTCCGGCCGGGGCCCGACGCCATATACAACGGACAGACCGGTTGGTTACGCGTTGAAACCATACAACCAATCACCAACGTCCTACACAGAGTCATTCTAGCGGAAGCAAATTATTAAGTTGCACAAAAATCAAGAACCCTGCCAAGCAGGAATGTCCACTACAGAAGTAACAATAGGAATGAAAATACAAAAGTACCGGCCTTAAGGCCTTACAAGGTTTGCTTAACAAAACATGTCTTACATACTTCGGCTCGCAGGCCGGCCATACATGAAATAAACGGAAAGCATAAAAAGGGTTAGGCCTTCGAGGGCCAGCACCGCAACATGGGCTTTAGCCCGCTATTTTCCGCTCGGCTCCGCAGCACCTGCAAGCGCAAACCACCGCCCGGTGGCAAACAAAAGCAACGATCAGCTATGCTGACCAAATTATAACGATCCCGCCCCCAAAATCGGGTCGGCGATGCTCTTTCCCTGCACTTTATTAGTATAGGCAATATATTAATGTGAATACACATCAACACAGGCGTAGGCTCGCACGGCCACACACCCCGTGCACTCAGGGCACATTCTCGACGAACCGGCCAACGTCACGTCAATTCAAGCCATAAACGTTCCCAATCCACCACCGCCTCTTGGACGGTCATCCATATGAGCATTTTGCCTTCCTGGCCTTGGTCACGGCAATTTAAGCCATAGACCGCCGAAGACCCTCATCCATGCCAACGGTCCTACCGAACGACATAGACCGGGTACGGTTCCGCCTGACCCGTGCTCATATCGCAACGACAATTTAAGTCATATGCGCAGGTCAAGACTCACCGAGTCCCGTTTCCGCCACAACAATCACATAACCCGGTTATGTTCACGTTGGCTCCCCGGCCATCGTGTTGGCAAAACTAGCTTTTGCCCAGTTTTCCGGGTGCACCTTGGAGTTAATCCCCAAGGCTCCCTGTTGCAATCTACCACGTAGAAAACCCGAAAAACGCCCAAACACCCGGAGTCTTCCCTGGTTCATATGCAATGCAACATCACCGATCCGGCTCTACTTGTCCGGATAGGCTTCACACACAATGCCTATGTCCGTTTTCGTATACGGACTCTACACAAGGGGGACTTCACATATCTACCCCAAGGAACGCTCCAACTCTTCGCTCACTCGCGAGAGCGGGCTTCCTATGCAAAGGAAAAGAGGGCTTCACATGCCCAAGGATGAGAAATCGTTACCCTTGCATTCTTCCGCGGCGCCATCGAAAACTATACGGTTGGAAAGCACCGCAACGGCGTCGCCTCCGCGAATCTGGACTCGGATCGCGTTTCGAAGCTCCGAAGCTCTTCCGGCGGCCGGATCTTGGACTCCTCCTTCCTCCTTGCTCTCCTTTCTCTCTAACTTTTAGAGAGAGATGGGCCAAAGAAAAATGGGTTTCTAAACCCTATTTCCCGGCCATAACCACCCAGGAGCAGCCCCCCACCGTCGGATCCAAAGCCAAGGAAACGAACGGCCCAGATTAAATCCAAAATCATAAAATCTGGGCCGAACACGGGTTGGCACACGGCCGTGTGCCTGGCCGTGTAGCTCATTCGCCGTCTCGACCCAAATTGAAAACCAGCACACGGCATGTGACACGGCCTCCGACACGCCCGTGTCGCCTGCGACACGCCCGTATCGGGACACGTGTCACGCCCCCCGTGTGCAATAAATCAACACTTTGCAGTCAGAGGGGTACACGGCTTGGTGACACGGCATCGGACACGCCCGTGTCAAACTAGACACGCCCGTGTTCGTGCCCGTGTCACTACCCGTGCACCCAACCGCACAGCACAGGTGTGACACGGCCTGGGACACGCCCGTGTCCTAGGCCGTGTTCCACCACACGACCATCATCGACCTGAACTGGTCGACGACACGGCCCGAGCTCGACACGCCCGACACGGCCTCCGACACGCCTGTGTCGGGGCCCGTGTCACCTGCACCAAAAACCTGCCTTGGCCAAAATCGATCCTCGTCGCTCCTACAACAATTTGGGGTGTTACAATTCTACCCCCCTTAAAGAATTTCGTCCACGAAATTAATAAAGGAAAAACAGAACTTAATGTAAAACAGTACCTGAACGGAATAATTCCGGGTACTCCTCGAGCATAGTCTGCTCCCGTTCCCAAGAGAGCTCCTCACGCCCGCAGTTATCCCACCGGACCTTAACCATCCGGATCTCCTTGTTACGAAGCCTCTTGACCTCAACATCTTCGATGCGAATGGGCTTGACCCTAGTCGTCAACCCTTCGCCCACCGGCACTTGGTCAACCGCGATCACCTGCGAAGGCTCTTGCACCGCCTTCCGCAACACAGAAATGTGGAACACATCATGTAATCCACTCAATTCCTCCGATAGCCTCAAACGGTATGCCGCTTTGCCGACTCGCTCAAGAACCTCAAAAGGTCCAAGGTATCTTGGGCTCAGCTTCTTCAAGCGTCTCACCCGCGAAACCCCCTTGAACGACTTCACATTCAGGTATACCCAATCGCCTATCGCGAACTCCACGTTCCGGTGCTTGGCATTGTAATACTTCGCCTGCCGGTCCTAAGCGATCAACAAGCGCTCCCGAATGATCTGCACTAACGAGGTAGCACTCTCCACCTCCCGCTTCTTGTACAACCTTGCCTCACCCGTTTCAAGCCACGATAACGGCGTGCGACACTTCCTACCATACAGGGCCTCGAAGGGCGCCATTTGTATACTCGCTTGGTAGCTGTTGTTGTACGCGAACTCCACCAAATACAGGTGGTCTTCCCAATGCTTGCCAAAATCCAGAACACACATGCGTAGCATGTCCTCCATCATTCTATTGACCCTCTCGGTCTGCCCATCCGTCTGCGGATGAAAAGCTGTGCTGAACTTTAACTTTGTTCTCAGCATCTACTACACCAACCTCCAATCATTTGACGTGAACCGCCCATCGCGATCACTCACAATGCTACGGGGCACACCATGCAGCCTAACAATATTGTCCACGTATAGCTTCGCCAACTTCTCCACCGCGTCGTCCTTCCTATGCGGAATGAAATGCGACACCTTGGTTAGCCGATCTACGATCACCCAGATGGCGTTGTTCCCCTTCTGCGACCTTGGCAACCCGTGCACAAAGTCCATAGATATATCGTCGAATTTCCACTCCGGTATAGGCAAGGACTTCAGAAATCCTCCCGGCTTTTGGCACTCCGCCTTCACCAAGGCGCACGTTTGGCACTTAGCCACGTACAACGCCACATCTTTCTTGAGCCCCGGCCACCAAAACAGCTTCTTGAGATCACGATACATATTCGTGCTCCCTGGGTGGATTGAGTACTTGGTATGATGAGCCTCGTACATCAACTCCGCCCGGAGGTTACCCCCACTCGGGACGCACAACCGATGATCCTTTCTTAACAAACCATCATCCACCGAGAACTGGGAATTTGACCCATCCAGAGCGGCCTCCATAAGCTCCTTCATAGAGTCATCTAACTCCAATGCCTACCGAACCCGGTCAGCCAGGTCATACTGCACTTCCGTCCAGTTTAACATTGCTTTGGCGCTCGTCTGCTTGTCAACGCAACAGATCTCAAGCTCCTCCAACTCCCGTACTAGCCGCTCATCATGCACCGACAACCAGTTGGCTCAGGCGGGAGCCCTGCGGCTTAGCGCATCCGCAACTGCGTTGCCCTTCCCGGGTACATAATGTATTTTGAAGGTGTAGTCCCCTAGGAACTCCATCCACCTCCTCTACCTCATATTAAGGTCCTTTTGATCCAACAAATATTTTAGGCTCTTGTGATCGGTGTATATATCGACCCTTACGCCGTATAGGTAGTGCCTCCACAACTTGAGTGCAAAAATCACGGCCGCCAACTCCAAGTCGTGCACCGGATAATTTCTTTCATGCACCTTCAACTGACGCGATCCATACACTATCACGCTCCCATGCTGTAACAACACGCAGCCCAAGCCACTACCCGAAGCGTCGCTATACACCTCGAAGCCCTCGGTCCCACTCGGCGAACTAAGCACTGGCACCATGGTCAACCGTCTCTTCAGCTCCTCGAAAGCTTCCACGCACTCTTGCGTCCACAAGAATTTTTGATCCTTCCTTGTCAACTTCGTGAGAGGTAACGCTACCCGCGAGAAGTTCTCCACGAAGCGCCTGTAATATCCGACAAGCCCGAGAAAACTACGGACTTCCGCGACAGAAGATAACGCAGACCACTCCCGTATCGCAACAATCTTCACCGGATCCACCACTATACCTTCCCCACTCACTATATGACCAAGGAACCCTACCGAGGGTAGCCAGAACTCGCACTTGGAGAACTTTGCATAAAGCTCATTCCTCCTCAAAGTCTCCAACACCAAATACAAATGCTTGAAGTGGTCTTCTTCGCACTGCGAGTACACCAAAATATCGTCAATAAAGACGATCACAAAGCGATCCAAGAAATCTCGGAACGTCCTGTTCATCAGATCCATAAACACCGATGACGCATTTGTCAGTCCAAACGGCATGACCGTGAACTCGAAATGCCCATACCTTGTACTGAACGCCGTCTTCGGGATATCACACTCCCTGATCCTCAGCTGATAGTACCCCGACTTCAAGTCCAACTTGGAGTATACCGACGATCCGACTAACTGATCAAAGAGATCATCAATCCTCGGGATCGGGTACTTATTCTTCTCCGTTAGCTTGTTCAACTCTCTGTAGTCGATATACAGCCGCATACTACCATCCTTCTTCTTAACGAAGAGGATCGGTGCGCTCCAAGGCGACGAGCTTGGACGCACATACCCTTGCTCCATCAGCTCCTCTAGCTGAACTTTCAACTCTGCCATCTCCTTAGGCGCCAACCTATACGGAGCACGTGACACCGATTTGGCCCCCGGTACGAGCTCGATGGTGAAATCAATCTCCCGCTGCGGTGGGGCTCCGGGAAGACTATCCGGGAACACATCGGGGTATTCGCAAACCACGGGGATGCTATCCAATGGAGACTTTGGCTCCACAGCCCCCACTATTGCGAAGAACAGCTCTGCACCAGCACGAACCGCCTTTACCACCTGAAGAGCAGACATCAGTGTCTTGCTCGACCCCTTTAGCCCCTCGAATGTAGTCTCCCGCCCTACACCCAGCTTGACCTCCTTCCGGTCACAGTAAATCCAAGCTTTCTGCTCTGACAGCCAATCCATTCAAAAGATCACGTAGAACTCTACTAGCGGTAGCAATGACGCTAGCAGGTCGAACTCTTGGCTCCCAATGTGAACCTTTACGGCGCACACCCTGTCCGCACGCATCGAGCACCCATTCGGTAGCAGCACATCCAACTTGTCCTTCGCCATCGAAGAAGGGACTCCGATGCGCGATATAAAGCTTTCGGACAAGAAGGAGTGTGAAGCTCCCGTATCGAACAGTGCCCGTGTCGGACTATCACTAATCACAACAAAGCCTATACAAACAATATTAGGCTAACAAGCAATAGATAACGGTATTAAAGCTAACTTGCTATAAATTAACTCATACCTGTCACCACATCCGCTTGCTTGATGGCCTCCTGCTGGCCCAAGTTATAGACTCTAGGCTGAGTCGGAGCATAGTGGGACGCGGTCGACTCCACCGCTTTGCCCTTCTCCTCGTAGGTAGCTCCTTGTTTCCTTTCGGACTTTGAGCGTCCACTCCAGCAATCACGGGCAAAGTGCCCCGGCTTTCCACACGTGAAACAAGCGCCCGGGGTTCGATTGGTAGTTGCCCCCGAGGCACCTGAAGCAGCTGGACCCGACGTCTTAGCTTTCTTATAGAATCTGCGGTAGCCCGACTTCGACGTAGTCGGTGCCTTGAACTCCGCTTTCTTACTACCGGATTCCTTCTTCGCTTGGACATTCTTCATGTCCTTCTCCAAGGACCGGGCCGAACTGACCAGGGTCATGAAACCCTGCGCCTTGGGCCCTGACAGTAGCAATCTTAGATCATCTCTTAGCCCTTCGTAGAAGCGGCTCGTCTTGCGCTCCTCGTCTGCGAAGGTAGCGCCGGCATATCTCCCCAACCGAGTAAACTCGTGGAGGTACTCATCAACGATGCAATCCCCTTGCACCAACTTCTGAAACTCGCTTTCTAGCACAATTCTCTGCGCCGAGGGGAGGTATCGAGCCATGAATAGTCTCGCAAACTCCTCCATCGAAACTTCGGCCAACGGCCTTCCCCGCAACTGATGTAGCTCTAGGCCTTACCACCATAACCTTGCATCCCCATCCAAAAGGAACGTTGCTATAGTGGTCTTCTGCAACTCTTCCGTTTCCGTCGCAGTCATCACCCTGTTGACCCTTGAGAGCCAATCCTCTGCTTGGGTCGGGGTTTCTGCCCCCATGAATACCAGTGGGTGAAAGCCCATCACGTGCTTCAGTTGTCTTTCAGTTGCTCTCCGAGGCAACTCTGGCTCCAAAACCACTTGCTCAACCCTCCTTTGCTCTGCCGTCTGAAGCGGTACTTGCTCCATAGCAGGAGCAGGCTGCTGCACCTGTCTTGCAGGCTGCGCATTGATCATTTCCATGACCGCTTCTGCCACCAACCTAATGGTCTCGGCAGACGGAGGTGTTGCAGGCGCATCGCTTGGCGCACTGCTCGCCTCAGAACCTGGCCGTTCAGACGGCCCAGTGCCACTTCTGGTCACCTATAATCGTGCAAAACACCGATAAGCGACCCAAAAATTACTGCAAACAACAATTATAGGAACACACAGGTTCCTCAAACATGTATATTTTCATTCCTGACGCACACATGTGCTCACCACCCCTTAAAGTGAATTCGTCCACGAATTCATTTAAGCTTGACCGAAACCAGAAGTCTGATACCAATTTGTAACACCCCTATCCGTCGCATAACATATAACAGTAGGTCCGGTCGGGGCCCGACGCCATATACAACGGACAGACCGGTTGGTTACGCGTTGAAACCATACAACCAATCACCAACGTCCTACACAGAGTCATTCTAGCGGAAGCAAATTATTAAGTTGCACAAAAATCAAGAACCCTGCCAAGCAGGAATGTCCACTACAGAAGTAACAATAGGAATGAAAATACAAAAGTACCGGCCTTAAGGCCTTACAAGGTTTGCTTAACAAAACATGTCTTACATACTTCGGCTCGCAGGCCGGCCATACATGAAATAAACGGAAAGCATAAAAAGGGTTAGGCCTTCGAGGGCCAGCACTGCAACATGGGCTTTAGCCCGCTATTTTCTGCTCGGCTCCGCAGCACCTGCAAGCACAAACCACCGCCCGGTGGCAAACAAAAGCAACGGTCAGCTATGCTGACCAAATTATAACGATCCCGCCCCCAAAATCGGGCCGGCGATGCTCTTTCCCTGCACTTTATTAGTATAGGCAATATATTAATGTGAATACACATCAACACAGGCGTAGGCTCGCACGGCCACACACCCCGTGCACTCAGGGCACATTATCGGCGAACCGGCCAACGTCACGTCAATTCAAGCCATAGACGTTCCCAATCCACCACCGCCTCTTGGACGGTCATCCATATGAGCATTTTGCCTTCCTGGCCTTGGTCACGGCAATTTAAGCCATAGACCGCCGAAGACCCTCATCCATGCCAACGGTCCTACCGAACGACATAGACCGGGTACGGTTCCGCCTGACCCGTGCTCATATCGCAACGGCAATTTAAGCCATATGCGCAGGTCAAGACTCACTGAGTCCCGTTTCCGCCACAACAATCACATAACTCGGTTATGTTCACGTTGGCTCCCCGGCCATCGTGTTGGCAAAACTCGCTTTTGCCCAGTTTTCTGGGTGCACCTTGGAGTTAATCCCCACGGCTCCCTGTTGCAATCTACCATGTAGAAAACCCGAAAAATGCCCAAACACCCGGAGTCTTCCCCGGTTCATATGCAATGCAACATCACCGATCCGGCTCTACTTGTCCGGATAGGCTTCACACACAATGCCTATGTCCGTTTTCGTATACGGACTCTACACAAGGGGGACTTCACATATCTACCCCAAGGAACACTCCAACTCTTCGCCCACTCGCGAGAGCGGGCTTCCTATGTAAAGGAAAAGAGGGCTTCACATGCCCAAGGATGAGAAATCGTTACCCTTGCATTCTTCCGCGGCGCCATCGAAAACTATACGGTTGGAAAGCACCGCAACGGCATCGCCTCCGCGGATCTGGACTCGGATCGCGATTCGGAGCTCCGAAGCTCTTCCGGTGGCCGGATCTTGGACTCCTCCTTCCTCCTTGCTCTCCCTTCTCTCTAACTTTTAGAGAGAGATGGGCCAAAGAAAAATGGGTTTCTAAACCCTATTTCTCGGCCATAACCACCCAGGAGCAGCCCCCCACCGTCGGATCCAAAGCCAAGGAAACGAACGTCCCGGATTAAATCCAAAATCATAAAATCTGGACCGAACACGGGTTGGCACACGGCCGTGTGCCTTGCCGTGTAGCTCATTCGCCGTCTCGACCCAAATTGAAAACCAGCACACGGCATGTGACACGGCCTCCGACACGCCCGTGTCGCCTGCAACACGCCCGTGTCGGGACCCGTGTCACGCCCTCGTGTGCAATAAATCAACACTTTGCAGTCAGAGGGGTACACGGCTTGGTGACACGGCATCGGACACGCCCGTGTCAAACTAGACACGCCCGTGTTCGTGCCCGTGTCACTACCCGTGCACCCAACCGCACAGCACAGGTGTGACACGGCCTGGGACACGCCTGTGTCCTAGGCCGTGTTCCACCACACGACCATCGTCGACCTGAACTGGTCGACGACACGGCCCGAGCTCGATACGCCCGACACGGCCTCCGACACGCCCGTGTCGGGGCCCGTGTCACCTGCACCAAAAACCTGTCTTGGCCAAAATCGATCCCCGTCGCTCCTACAACAATTTGGGGTGTTACAAATTTTTCCTCCCCCTACTAGTATATTTCCAAGCTATATCCAAAATTGTCTACCAAGAGTGCAAAACTCTCAAAAAGCTTAAAAACCCAAAGCTGGTCCTGCACTTGCCGAACGGTCCTTACTCGGTGAATACGGGGTTGTACACAATCCCCGCTCTTTATGAGTTTGGCACAAGCTCGGAAAGAAACATCCAACCCAACGTATTCACTGAGTGGCCTTCTTGGGAGCGAAAAAACACTTGGTCTCCCCGAGGAGTCAACCTATCATGCCCGCTGAAGCCTTGGTGACGAGATGGCCTCGGGGTGAGAACACTTAGCCTCTCGAGGGGTCAACCTGTCATGCCAGCTAATGGGAACCTGGGTGACGAGACAGCCTCGGGGTGAGAACACTTAGCCTCCCGAGGGGTCAACCTGTCATGCCAGCTAATGGGAGCCTGGGTGACGAGACAGCCTCGGGGTGAAAACACTTAGCTTCCCGAGGGGTCAACCTGTCATGCCAGCTAATGGGAGCCTGGGTGACGAGACAGCCTTGGGGTGAAAACACTTAGCTTCCCGAGGGGTCAACCTGTCATGCGAGCCGATGAGAGCCTGGGTGGTGGGACCCCTTCAGGGTAAAAAGCAACCAACCTCCTGGGGGGGTCAACCTGCCATGCCAGCTGATGAGAGCCTGGGTGGCGAGGCCCCCTCAGGGTAAAAGGTCAACCTTCATGAGAGATCAACCTGCCCTGTCAGCTAGTGAGAGCCTGATAGCGGAATCATCTCGGAGCTAAGGACTTGGCTTCCACGAGAGATCAACCTGCCCTGCCAGCTAGTGGGAGCCTGACAGCGAAATCATCTCGGAGCTAAGGAACTTGGGCTCCACGAGAGATAAACCTGCCCTGCCAGCTAGTGAGAGCCTGATAGCGGAATCATCTCGGAGCTAAGGACTTAGCTTCCACGAGGGATCAACCTGCCCTGCCAGCTAGTGGGAGCCTGACAGCGGAATCATCTCGGAGTTAAGGACTTGGCTTCCACAAGAGATCAACCTGCCCTGCCAGCTAGTGGGAGCCTGACAGCGGAATCATCTCGGAGCTAAGGAACTTGGGCTCCACAAGAGATCAACCTGTCCTGCCAGCTAGTGAGAGCCTGACAGCGGAATCATCTCGGAGCTAAGGACTTGGCTTCCACGAGAGATCAACCTGCCCTGCCAGCTAGTGAGAGCCTGACAGCGAAATCATCTCGGAGCTAAAAGAAGCTTGGCTCCCATGAGGTACCGTCGACCCATCCAGCTAGTGAGAGCCTGGCATGAGGAGATCCTCTCGGGGGGCTTGGGGACAGAGCATGTCACCTGAATTCTACCAAAAATCCAACATCCTCCAAAGGGGAAAAATGATGGGTTACATGACCCCCCGACTCTACCGGTCGGGGGCTGGACTCCTTACAACAACATAAAAAAAGATTCATGACTCCGCCGAGGCGAGGCTTCTTCAGGGGGTCCGGGCATGGTGGTCGCTATCCGACTACTTCCCACTGGATACCTCCATCCCGCTCAGGCTCTCCATGATCTTCTCCATCTCCTCCGCCTTAGCCAACCAAGAGATGGTGTTGACAGCCGTGACGTAGCACTGCCTTGCCATCCTGGAGTCTCCCTTGATCCTGACCTGAATCCCTTCTGAGTTGAACTTGAGGCACTGGTGGAAGGATGAGGGAACACACCGGAAGGCGCTGATGAGGGGCCTTCCGAAGATGGCATTGTAGCTGCTTGGAGCGTCAACAATGACGAACCTGCAGTTTCTTGAGGTCCCCCCTAACTTCATCTAGAGTCCGACTCCACCTTCCACCTCCTTTCTCTCCCCTGAGAATCCAAATAGAGGTCCATCCGACGCCACCACCCTCCTTGACTCCACCTTCATCCCCTCGAACTCTTTCTTGAAAATAACGTTGATAGAGCTTTTGTTGTCAACCAAGATCCGGGAGACGGTGAAGCCTTTGACGGCTGCCTGGATGACCAGGGCGTCGCAGAATGGATCTTCATGCTCTGGCGTGTCCTTTGACAAAAATGTGATCTTTTCTTTAGGGGGAGGGGTCTGGGACGTCGAGGCAATGTTCCGTCGGTACATCACATGGACACTTGCCTTCCGAGCGGCTTCGATCCCTCCCCCCCCCCCCGCCCCCCGTGGATCACATCTATACCACCTCGGGGTCCTATGTCGACCCGGTCCTCGCATATATCATCCCCTCCACCTCCTTGGGGCAGAGCTTCAATCCGCTCCGGCTGCTGCTGGGCTGGAGCTCTCGTCCTCCTCACTACCAGGAACTCGGGGCAGGTAGCCGTAGCGTGACCCTCCAACTGGTGGAAGTCGCAGTATGGTAACTCTACTCTGCCTCCCCCTCTCCCCTTGCGATTCTTCCTCTCCCTTCGACCAATCGCCATTGCTTGCTGGGGTGGGGGCAGGAGCTGTCTTGGGGCTTGCCTCTGGAAGTTAAACCTCCCTTGGCCCCCATGAAAGTTCCCCCCATCCTGGATGAGAGCTCTTCCTGGACCATGGCCAGGTCCTCCCTACTGCCTCCAGCCTGGCTCCGGACCCTCCTGTCTCTGGAACCCCTGGGCTCTCTGCTCCTCTCTCCGCCTTCCTTCCTGGTGCCTTGAACCACCTTGCTCTTTTGACTCCACCTCCGTCAACTTTGCCAACTTCTTCACAAAGGCCGGGTTGGCTGCCTCCATGGCTATCTCCTCTACCGCCCTTTCCATCAGCTCCTCGAAGGAAAGGGGGGTTTTCCGGGTCAAGCTCATCTTGAAGAACCCTTCGCGCAACCCTATCGTGAATGCCATCTGGAGGGCATACCTTGGCACCTCTTGGATGTCAAGGACCTCCTCCTGGAACCTTTCAACGTAGTGGGCCAACGACTCCTCGGCCCTTTGCTTTATCAGGAAGAGGGACTCAGGACCTTTCTTCCTCTTCTTGGAGGTAGAGAAGCGAAGCTGAAAGCTCCGACTCATGTCTTCAAACCCGAAGATGGACCTTGGAGGGAGTTGATGGAACCAGTCCCTTGCCTTCTCCCTCAACGTGATCGCAAAAATGTGACACTTGAAGGCATCCGTCATTGGTATGATGGAGACGGCATCCTCGAACCACTGCAAGTGCTGGATGGGGTCGTCCTTCCTGGTATAGCATGCCTTGTCAAGTTCCCTGAACCCCTCGGGAATAGGAGCTGAGATGATCAGCTCGCTAAAGGGTGACCCCCTGAGGGGGGTTCTCGCGACCTCCACTCGCGCGACCTGCTCGCCTGGAAGGTTAGCACTCGCTGGGCTGGGTAACATCTCCCGGCCGGCGAGGTCTCGCTCGACCCCTTCTCCCATCCTCTCCTTCCCAGGTTGTCTCCCCGGGGCACTTCCTTCTCCCCATACTGGGGTGATCTCGCTTAGATCTCTGGGGGACAGCTCGTTGAGATCCCCGGGAGCCGGTCCCTTGGGAGTGGGGGCTGAGCTGCCAGCCCGAGGGGCAATGCTTCGTAACATCTCCATGATACCTTGGATTGAATCCATGAACTCTTCCCTTCCTACGAAGGGTCCGGGGTTGGGGAGCTCGCCGAGATCGTCACCACCTCCCTGGTCTCCAGCCAGACACTCTCCCAAGATCTTCTGTGCTGGTCACTCTCCACGCTCACCGCACCATAACTATTGAAGCCAAAAATGACCTCTGTGGAGTTCGGGGTCCCTAAAGAGGGGTGACCTCACACCTACTACACTCGGAAGAACGTCACGGACCAAAGACTTAGGAGACTATGAACAGACCCTCGGCTCTAGCGCGGAGGTCCCACCACACACCCGGAAGGTTGATAGAACACTTCCCCTCCCTCACCAAGTGGCTGAGCTGGGCGCCTTGGAGAGCTCTCTCTACTCTACCAAGATGAAGCTAAGGGAGGAGGAGGTAAGGAAATCTCATCCTCTCCAAAGGCACCCAAGGGGGTCTATTTATAGTTTTTCCAAGTCTTGGGGTCAAAATGACCAAAATGCCCCTAAGGAAAATATGCCTCGAGCCAATAGAAAACCTCCACACCGGGGGCAAAGAGGGAAATTCCACCCCAGGGGTAAAAGGGTAAAAGCACGTCCCAAAGAGGTCCAAGGGCGAGAGGAGGTCAAACAACACCTCCCCCCCCCATCCCCCCCTGGACACCCGAGACGAGGGAACTGGTCGCGCGGGCGAGGGCCTGGCCGACCGGTCTCGCACCGCGACCTGGCCTCGCGGGCGAGAACCCGCCTGGCCGGCCGGTCTCGCCCCGCGACCTGGCCTCGTGGGCGAGAACCCGCCTGGTCGGCGGTCTCGCCCCTCGACCTGGCCTAACGGGCGAGAACCCGCCTGGCCGGTGATCTCGCCCGGCGAGCGGGCCGCGCGGGCGAGAACCCGCCTGGCCGACGGTCTCGCCCGGCGAGCGGGCCGTGCGAGCGAGAACCCGCCTGGCCGGCGGTCTCGCCCGGCGAGCGGGCCGCGCGGGCGAGAACCCGCCTGGCCGGCGGTCTCGCCCGGTGAGCGGGCCTTGCGGGCGAGAACCCGCCTGGCCGGCCGGTCTCGCCCCTGCTCGGGTCTAAGGGGTAGGGGGACGAGACCTTGGTCTCCCGTCGACCCCGCTGCCCTCACCTCGCACTTCATCCCGTCGGGGGGTGACGGCCAACTTGCCGCACCCGACCCTCAAAGAATGGGGCAAGGGGGAGGCAAATTTTTCCTCCCCCTACTAGTATATTTCCAAGCTATAGCCAAAATTGGCTACCAAGAGTGCAAAACTCTCAAAAAGCTTAAAAACCCAAAGCTGGTCCTGCACTTGCCGAACGGTCCTTACTCGGTGAATACGGAGGTGTACATGCACAATATCCGAACTCTTCTCAAACATCAAACTATCTCCCTTTCCCCCCAGGTGTGCTTACAGCCCTGTCAGCTAGTGAAAGCCTGATAGTGAGTCTACCCGGGGACGAGCAACACTCGGGATCCCTTACCCCCAGGCGAGCCTACGGACCTGCCAGCTAGTAGGAGCCAGACAGCGGGTCTACCTGGGGCCGAGCATCACTCGGGGTCCTGCACAATATCCTTACTCTTCTCAAACACTAAACTATCTCCCTTTCCCCCTAGGTGTGCCTACAGCCTTGCCAGCTAGTGAAAGCCTGACAATGAGTATACCCGGGGCCGAGCAGTACTCGGGGTCCCTTACCCCCCAGGCGAGCCTACGGACCTGCCAGCTAGTAGGAGCCAGGCAGCGGGTCTACCCGGGGCCGAGCATCACTCGGGGTCCTGCATAATATCCGAACTCTTCTCAAACATCAAACTATCTCCCTTTCCCCCCAGGTGTGCCTACAGCCCTGCCAGCTAGTGAAAGCCTGACAGCGAGTCTACCTGGGGCAGAGCAGCACTCGGGGTCCCTTACCCCCCAGGCGAGCCTACGGACCTGCCAGCTAGTAGGAGCAAGGCAGCGGGTCTACCCGGGGCCGAGCATCACTCGGGGTCCTGCACAATATCCGAACTCTTCTTAAACATCAAACTATCTCCCTTTCACCCCAGGTGTGCCTACAGCCCTGCCAGCTAGTGAAAGCCTGACAGCGAGCCTACCCGGGGCCGAGCAGCACTCGGGGTCCCTTACCCCCCAGGCGAGCCTACGGACCTGCCAGCTAGTAGGAGCCAGGCAGCGGGTCTACCCGGGGCCGAGCATCACTCGGGTTCCTGCACAATATCCGAACTCTTCTCAAACATCAAACTATCTCCCTTTCCCCCCAGGTGTGTCTACAGCCCTGCCAGCTAGTGATTGCCTGACAGCGAGTCTACCCGGGGACGAGCAGCACTCGGGGTCCCTTACCCCCCAGGCGAGCCTACGGACCTGCCAGTTAGTAGGAGCCAGGCAGCGGGTCTACCCGGGGCCGAGCATCACTCGGGGTCCTGCACAATATCTGAACTCTTCTCAAACATCAAACTATCTCCCTTTCCCCCCAGGTGTGCCTACAGCCCTGTCAGCTAGTGAAAGCCTGACAGCGAGTCTACCCGGGGCCGAGCAGCACTCGGGGTCCCTTACCCCCCAGGCGAGCCTACAGACGTGCCAGCTAGTAGGAGCCAGACAGCGGGTCTACTCGGGGTCGAGCATCACTCGGGGTCCTGCACAATATCCGAACTCTTCTCAAACATTAAACTATCTCCCTTTCCCCCCAGGTGTGCCTACAGCTCTGCCAGCTAGTGAAAGCCAAACAGCGAGTCTACCCGGGGCCGAGCAGCACTCAGGGTCCCTTACCCCCTAGGAGAGCCTACAGACCTGCCAGCTAGTAGGAGCCAGGCAGTGGGTCTACCCGGGGTCGAGCATCACTCGGGGTCCTGCACAATATCTGAACTCTTCTCAAACACCAAACTATCTCCCTTTCCCCCCAGGTGTGCCTACAGCCCTGCCAGCTAGTGAAAGCCAGACAGCGAGTCTACCCGGGGCCGAGCAGCACTCGGGGTCCCTTACCCCCCAGGCGAGCCTACGGACCTGCCAGCTAGTAGGAGCCAGACAGCGGGTCTACCCGGGGCCGAGCATCACTCGGGGTCCTGCACAATATCCGAACTCTTCTCAAAATTTCAAACTATCTCTATCCACCGAGTGACATCCAGCCCTGCCAGCTAGGTGAGAGACTGATAGCGGGATCTGCTCAGGGTCTGGGGCAGACTCCCTCGAGTGACATCCAGCCCTGCCAGCTAGGTGAGAGCCTGATAGCGGGATCTACTCGGGGTCTGGGGCAGACTCCCTCGAGTGACATCCAGCCCTGCCAGCTAGGTGAGAGTCTGGCAGCGGGATCTGCTCGGGGTCTGGGGCAGACTCCCTCGAGTGACATCCAGCCCTGCCAGCTAGGTGAGAGCCTGACAGCGGGAGAGTCGAGATCGAGTAACCTCAGAGTGAGGAGACTTGAGAAACTTTTGCCGAGTATAACTGGAGGGTAGGCTCCCTCACTTCGAACTCCACGTTAACCTGGGAGGCCACCATCAAGGAGTCAGTGAGAACCTCCACATCATATACCCCAAGCTCTCAGGCCAGGCACAGTCTCGCTATAACCGCCTCATACTCAGCCTGGTTGTTGGTGATAGGGAAACGCACTACTACTCGAGGACTTGACTTTGCTCGAGGTGGAAACATCCTGTTTACTTAAGAGGTGTTAGAGAGTTAATTGCACCGATGCTTTTACAAATGGAGGATGCATTCTTTTCATAAGAGAGATGATCTGGAAGTCGTCAAATCGGGAAGCTGGCGTCTGATCCTGTTCCTAATAATTCCTCCAATCGGAAGAGAGATGCAATCGGGGGGACATAGTCCGACGTGCAAGGGGGGAGCTGATCTCGGCCGTCAGTGCAGAGGCTCGGTCTTACAATAGTGCTTAAAGTCCCGCGGCACCGTCCCATCGTCCGAACTAGGCTATTTAAAAGGAACTGGTTAGACGTTTGGCTTCCGGAGTCAATCGCGAGGCTAACCCTTGAAGCCCTCAGAAGCTCGAGGCGAATTGGTAATAAATAGAAAACTTGACCGCTACTGAATTAAAGGAAGAGATAACATATTACCGTTAGGGAGGGAACCCTTTCAGGTCACCCCGGCTCCAAATACCTCTCAGCTGCTCTCTCACTTGATCTTAAAGATAACAACCTCCAGGTTTTTCGTTGATGCAATAAGCGGGGACATATGTTTTTTCACAGGCAGAAGCGCTTCAAATAGGTACAAATCCTTCTCCAAATGCTATGGGACTCCAACAACAGCTATGGGAGGGAACAACTCCGAGTATGAGGACCTTACATACATAGTATCAACGCATGACCCCGATCGCCGCTTGGTTCCTCTTCTATAGCCATGACGTTCGCCAGAGTTCTTCTATACTGGTCACTCTCCACGCTCACCGCACCAAAATGTTGAAACCGAAAAATCGGTCTCTGTGGAGTTCGACCCTTGGGGAAGGGGTGACCGCGCACCTACTACCCTCAAGCGAATGATCTAGGCACAAGACTAGGAACACAAGGGACAGACCCAAGGTCTAAGCGTGGAGGTCCCGTCGCATACCCGGAAGACTAACGAACTCTTCCCCTCCCAAGCCAAGGGCTGAGCTAAGGCACCTTCGGAGGGCTCTTTTGGCTGACCGGAACATATAACGAGGATCTCAAGATCCACTCCTTAACTAGAGGTGTCACCTCGGGTCTATATAAAATGTTCCCCGCCCGTCTTACCAGTCGCGTAACCTCGCCGAGCAGTCCTATTTTATGCCGCCCCAATTGGGCCGCTAATATCATAACATAGGCCTTCTAGGGCCGCCACAGAGCATCATAGATATTTAAATTTACAGGAATATAAATTCCATACTTCGGCACGCAGGCCGGCAATATAAATAAAAATAGGCCTTCAAGGGCCGGCACGAGCTTGGTCTTAAGCCCGCTATTCCCCGCTTGGTACTACAACACCTGTACGTCGACGTCTCGACGAGCGGCGGCCAACTAGGCATCGGTCGGCTAACATAAGCGGGTCAAACATATTGCGCACACCCCCTTTTTTGGGGATATGGTGCGCATTCCCTGCAAGCGGCTAATAAACAACTTCCTCGGAGTCTTCTTCGGGAACCCCAGAACATCACCAATCCGGCTCACACGTCCGGATGGGCTTCACACAGCATGCCTAAACCCATACTCACGCTTCCGGGTACTAATGCAACCAACTGCGGGGATGTACACATCGACCTGTCGGAGAGCTCCCTTCCCCCACCCGTTGGTGGAGAGGGGCTTCCATGCAAATATGTAAATTGAGGGCTTCACCTGCCCAAGTAGAAACATCGTTATCCTTGTCGCGTGCTTGGCGACGGTGCCGGTAGCTGCGGCGGTGGCCGATCTCCACTCCAGACCGAGCCCTTCCTCTCAATGGTTGAACCCTTGCTGAGTATTTTTGGTGGCCGAAACTCTTGCCTGCGATGGGAGAGAAATACAAATTCCCTGCTCCATATTTTCTGGTGGCGGCCGAACCCCTTTGCTTGGAGGCTAAATGAAATCTCCATTTCCGGCTTGATGGACGATTCAAGCTCCGGCCGGCACCGGGAGAGAAGCTCCCGGCCAACCTAGCTCTAGGAGGCCAAGCATGACCGCATGAGGTCGATCCCGCCTCCAGGTGGTCGGCTTTGACTGTATAAGGCCGACCCGTGCCTTGCTCCTGGCGGCCGGACTTGCCCTTGGTGGCGGCGACGGGAGGGAGAGGGAGGAGCCGGACTGTGCTTCCAGGCGGCGGTCTGGATAGGAAGAACGGAGGGGGGCGAGTTGCACTTGCCAGCGGCCTGGACTGGAGAAATGGAGGCGGCTCGGGCTCCTCCTAGTGGTGGAGGCATGGACTGGAGGAGTAGGAAAAAGGGGGCTCAGGCCGTGAAGCCGGCGGCGACCTGGATCGAGGGAAGCGAGGAGGAGGAAGGGGCGGTCGTGCCCTTCCTTACGGCGGCCCGGACAGGAAGAGGGAGGAGGCGGTCGGGCTCTTCCTTGCGGCGGCCCGGACAGGAAGAGGGAGGAGGCGGGGTTGTGTTGCTGTAGGCCGAGAGAAAAGGGAGGGGTCGGGGTTGCTCCAGGCGGTCGGGAGAGAGGGAGAGGGGCAGCGTCGGGCTGCTCCAGGCCGAAGGGGGAGGATAAGGGGGCGGCGTCGGGGGTCGGTCTGCTCCGCTTAGGCGGCGACGGGAGAGAGTGGGGGGGAGGCGATCGTGCCCTAGCCTGGGCAGAAATCCCGATCCCTCCTCATCCCCTTTCCCTCTTTTCCTCTATATATAAATATATATTTATATATAATAAATATAGTTATAAATAAATATATATAATAAACATAAATATTTATAACATGAAGTATAAGACCTCCATGTGCACACATGAAAGCTCGCATGAAAGCTCGCATGTGCTCGAACGGGGTCGTACCAACTCATCACCTATAACACGCCGTTAGGCTGATATTTGGGGAGGATCTCACTCGCCCGGCTACGGGGTTGTACACCACACACCCGTGACCAAGCCTGTCACGCCCGTGACTGCCACGTGTTCCTTCCAGAAGCTTCCAGATCGTCGATCGGCGCTCGAAGATCGTCGACCACTGCTTGACACGCCCGTGACTGACACCTGTCACGCCCGTGACTGCCACGTGGCCCTTCCCGAACCTTCCAGAACGGCGCCATCTTGCCAGAAGAAGCCAAGTCAAACACGACAGCTGTGACACGCCACCTATCACGCCCGTGACCAGGGCGTGTCACACCCGAAATTTTGCCTATAAATAAAAATTTTCTTTAATGTCCAAGGGTTCACTTTTTTGAGCCAACTTTAATGTGTTTTGTTGGGCTGCCCTTGGTGCACTTCCATCTTCATGTAAGGAGACTTTTCTCCCCCCTCCCTTCTTATGTTTGTTTTAGCTTTTTTCATAGCTTTGTAATAGTTTGTAATAGCTTAAATTATGGAAATAAAAATATTGTTTTTTTTGTCTCTCTACATGGAATGAAAATGCATTTGGGTGGCTCACTATCTTTCTCCTTTTTATCCTCTTATTTTACCTAGTCTATCTCTTTATGAAAATCATAATTAGTGTAACTTGTTTTAATCTTTCATGCTTTTAATATGTTGTAATGTTAGGTTTCATTATAGGTTTTTATCTAAAAATGAGCCGTTATAATGACAAAATTTTGTTTAAGTCTTCTTTTCAAAATCAAAGTTGTATTGAAAACTTTTTAAATGCTTATATTTTCATTCCTATGAAATTGTAAAAGAGGTTTTAAAGTATTTTGTTTTTTTTACTTAGCTTTGTTTTACGATTATAAAACTTTTTTTGTTCATTTAATTTTTATTTTAACTTTTTCATCACTTTTATGAAATCCTAAGGATGAAAATGTAAACGTTTTATTTTTTCAACAACTTTGATTTCAACTTTGTTTTCAAAAACTTTTGCTTCTTTAATTTTTATTTCATTTTTTTATTTGTTTTTGACAAGTTTTAATAGTAGAAAAGTTGTAGTTTTAATTTTTAGGTAACTTTCATTTTTGTGTTATTTCTATGTGTGTGTGAGTGTATGAAGATAGTTTTATTGCTTTCATTCTCCCGCCCACTCATTTGAGCCGGGACTCGCAATTTTATTGCTTTATTCATTTATGTAGAGTGTGTGAGTGTAGGTGATAACTTTTCATGCTTTGTTTATCGCTTTCTCAATTATGTAGAGTGTGTACGTGTGTGCATTTATTTCCGCCTACTCGTTAAGAGTTAAATGACGCTCTGCTTGAATTTTCCGCCCACTCATTTGAGTGGGACTTGTAATTTTCATTTTTTGTAACTTAGTTTTTTTTTATTTATGCATTTATTTCCGCCTACTCGTTAAGAGTTAAACGGCGCATTGCTTTCATTTACTGTCTACTCAGTTTTGAGTAGGACTTGTACTTGCATTTATTTCCCACCTACTCATTCGAGTAGAACTTGCTTTACTTAATTTATTTATGGTTTTGAAGTGTGCGTGAGTGCCTGCATCAATTAGCCTTCAATTTATCTAAATGTCCTGTTTTTTTATGTTTTCTCTTATAAACTGTTTAATACTTAAATTCAAACTCACGTTTCACTAAAAACTATAAAGTCGTCCTCATACCGATGAGTGACTTATCTCTATTAGCCTTCGGCATCAAAGAGCATTGGGACATATAAAATGATTTGAAATAATTAAAGAACTTTATTTTTATTTTTATTTAAGGACTTAAGGTTTGCCCCGGATTAACGATGCATAGGACCACATAATCGATGTGTGAGCTCTATTTCCATTATCCATACGCAATACCGAGAGGCTGCACGTATGGACCGATCCCCCTTGGGTAAAGAGAACTGCGTACGCCCCCTCGAAAGAGGAGAAGCGTAGTTCAGCCGAATTGGGTTCCCCACCCAATAGCGGGGTTCTTAGCGTAATGCGGGCGTTAAGGGGAATCCTTCGTCGGACTAACGTTCGGTCGAATAGCCTTAGCGTCCAGGTGAGCGATATCCCTAGACCCCAGGTGAGCTCATGTCTATGGAACCTCCACGTCCAAGTGCATTTTATTAATTTAAAAACTAAGTTCAATAATTGTTAAGAATTATTTTAGTGTTAATCCGATTCGATGCCGAGCGTTAACCCGTCATCGAATTAATCTAAGTAAAATTCTGCTCTCTTTTCTTTCCGTTTTAATTTAACTAAAAATCTCACCTTACTGATAGTAAGATAATAGTCTTCCTCGAAGAGTAAATATAAACAACGCGCCCCCGAGAACAATATGACCTCGGTATTCTCCCGAATACCGAGTACTACGCGATAGGTGCACTTGCCTCCTCTCGTTAGAAAACTCGATCTTCTAACTCGGCCCGCGGAATCAGACCATTTCGAACCACCCACAGTCGGTCTCTGTTCTGCGGCCATCACACGCTTACTTCGCTCCTGCAAGGAAAACAACAAGGGAAAAGAGCAAAGGACTAGACCAAGGGCCCGGCGCGGAGGTCCCACCACACACCCAGAAGATCACTGAGCGCTTCCCCTCCTTAGCCAAATGTCGGGCTAAGATACCTCCGAAAGCGCTAGAAGGCTGGAAGATAAGTAAGCGTGCCTTTCTAAGGTACCCCTTGGGTCCTATTTATAGATTTCTGAAAACGGCCTGCAAATAGCCAACCTCCGTTGTTCTAAACAGCTATGTGCAGCCCAACTGGGTCTGCCAATAGCGTAACTCCGCTGTTCTAACTGGCTATGGGCAGGCCAGCGGGGGCAAAATGGTAAAAATACATCACAGCTGAAGGGGCGAGTTACCCTACGATTGCCTCTACTCTACAAGGGCGGCGAGTACAAGATGGAGCTGGTACTCGCCGCCTCAGCTCGGCACTAGGCAAGCATGGGCTCAGCTGGCCCTACCTGCCTGCTACTTGCCGAGTACGGGGGCCAAAGAACCAAAGGGCATTGAGTGGAAAGGCATCACTCAACAACAAGGCCGGGAGGGCGCTGAGAGCGTTGAGTGGAGAGGCATCACTCAATGCCAAGGTCGGGAGGGCACTGAGAGCATTGAGTGGAGAGGCATCACTCAACACCAAGGCTGGGAGGGCGCTGAGAGCGTTGAGTGGAGAGGCATCATTTAACGCCAAGGCCTGGAGGGCACTGAGAGCGTTGAGTGCAGAGGCATCACTCAACGCCAAGGCCGGGAGGGAGCTGAGAGCTCACTGAATGATCTGGACTTGACGAACGGGGCCTGGCGAGTACGGACTCGCCTCCCTCAAGGATCTCACCCCGCCTGGGCGAGTCGGGGGTTGCCGAGCTCTCGCCCCTGCCGAGCTCGCCCAGGGACTTGGACTGCTTGGTTTGGCGGGTCTGGCTCCTGCTGACCCACTCGCCGGATATGGGGTTGTACAACACCAATCTACACGAAACACCAATCTTCATAAAGCACCACCTCATGCATGAGGCATCGACCGACTTATCGCAAGACGAACTTCATATCTGCTCTGGTTCACCTGTGGGATGTCGACACATCCGGATCGCAAAAACTGACGTGTCAAACCAAAGCCACAGAAGGACGATCCACTGTACCACCTCGACCATCCACCATGTCACCCGCATAAATCATGGGCATATCACCTCGCACTATGGTCCCCATCAGTCGGTACAGATTACCGAACTACACAACCTTCATGAGCACGATACACCCGTGTGTCACCGTCAGAACTCTTTTTCTCGCCGCAAAACTACAACCACCTGAGTCCAAAATGCCCAACGATATCAGATTCTTACGCAGCTTGGGCATCAGATGTACCCGCTCAAGCCTGCGCACCACCCCATCATGCATCTGTATGTTCACCATCCATGTACATGTAACCTCATAACTTGAGCTGTCACCCAAATAGACCGACCCAGTCGTCACCTCCAAAGAACTAAACATCGACGCATCCGAGCATGTGTTACGATGCACCAGAATCTAATATTCATCCGCTTTCAAAGTCGTCATGTCTCTCAGTGATGGTATAGAGACCATCACTCTCCACTCCCACATCTAACATCACCACACCTGTATCCTGGACGTCTCTAGAACTCTGCGCATGTTGTGGGCATTTTATCCTAATGTGACCGCTCTGTCTACAGTGGTAATAAACAACTCCCTTCTTCGACGCCTATCAAGCCCGTGCACCCCTCGATACCCTGCTGAATGCTCTCCCTCGTCCATCTACCGCCAAAATATGTTCACCCACAAGAGTGGGGTCCTTCAACATCTGACTGGACAGTAACGCCGATGTGACCTCCAACCCCACTATATCTTTATCATACAGTAGTGTGGTCACCATTTGTTTAAAGGATGGCAGAAGCGAGGTAAGAAGTAATGTGGTCTTATCTTCTTCCTTCACCTAAGCACCAACCACATGCAATTGGTTTAGAAGTCCGTTGAACACATTAAAGGTCTCTTGTAGGTTGCCACCCTTCTGCATCTTCAGCTCATACAATCGTTGTTTTAACAACAACCTTGTGGTCAACGATTTAGCTAGATACAATCTCTCAAGCTTCTCCCAAAGCTTAATTGCAGACTCCTCGACGTCAATGTTGAAGAGCACATTGTTGTCAACACATATCCTGATGGCGCTAGTGACACGTGTGATGCTCGACATGTCTTTGTATGTGATTTATACATTATAAAAAAATCGTTTGTTATATCTAATTATATCCTCTATGATGAAACTATTCAAATCAGTGACATTGTAGTGTATTTTGTTTTTTTATTAATTACTATTTCATTTCACTAGTTGCCCCGTCACAATAACTAATAATTTATGGGCTTAGTGTTACAACGTTGTTGTTGGACTGATTTTTTGTTGGGAGGCAAACCCCTTGCTGGGAGATTATAATGAAATCCATGCATCATTGATATTGGTAAATACTATGCGGTTTTATTAGGAGGTAATCGGGTGTTTAAGAGAGGCAGTGGGGGAGGTGAGCAATAAATTGGGGAATCTCTTATCACTTTCTTCTTATCAATTGCCGTTGTCACAGGCGGAACTATCCCTGGGCACGGTAGGGCACGTGCCCGACCGATTTTTCCGCGATTTTCACCGGGGAGAAGAAATCTCGTCGCTGCTCCCGCGCTCTAGCCCGTCGCTGCTCCCGTGCCCTAGCCGAGCGGGTAACTTCTTCTTCTTCTTCTTCCTGCCCTGTTTTTGGAAATGGTCTTGCCCTGTTTCCCCTAAAGGGTTGACTGCCTAACGGTCCAGATTTCACAGTGAAATCTGGACCATTTTGGTCTCTTATGAACTTCATGTCTTCTCAGAAATATCTTAGTTATAAATAGTTAGGGGACCATTTTGATCTCTTATGAACTTCATGTCTTTTCAGAAATAGGGATTTGTAGTTGTACAACACCGTATTCACCGAGTAAGGACCGTTCGGCAAGCGCAGGACCAGCTTTCGGTTTTTAAGCTTTTTGAGAGTTTTGCACTCTTGGTAGCCAATTTTGGCTATAGCTTGGAAATATACTAGTAGGGGGAGGGAAAATTTGCCTCCCCCCCTTGCCCCATTCTTTGAGGGTCGGGTGCGGCAAGTTGGTCGGCACCCCCTGACGGGATGAAGTGCGAGGTGAGGGCAGCGGGGTCGACGGGAGACCAAGGTCTCGTCCCCCCTGCCCCTTAGCCCCGAGCAGGGGCGAGACCGGCAGGCCAGGCGGGTTATCGCCCGTGAGGCCCTCTCGCCGGGCGAGACCGCCGGCCAGGCGAGTTCTCGCCCGCACGGCCCGCTCGCCGGGCGTGTTGGGATTTGTCTCCACAATACCTCAGATTTGTAGGAGGTCAGACCTTGAACTAAGATGAATTAAGATGTATTTGATGGTGTGTTTGAGTTGTATGTGTGCATGTTCTCATTGCCAAGTGTAGACCGATGTCAGTCTATAATGGGTCACCAAACACAGGACCATGCAATGTAATCTCTCATTATGTGATTCAAAGTGTTGGCCCATGTATAACCTCTCTATTGGGATACACTTCTCATTCATGCACTTGGATTGATGGACAGATGCATTGAAGCTAAATTCCTCAGAAAAATATTTCTAAGTCCTTTTCATACTCGAGTATCAGACTTAATACTCGAGTAGTTAGATAATCACTCGAGTAAGTTCTTTTCATACTCGAGTAAGTGACTTAGTCACTCGAGTAAATTATATATCATACTCGAGTAGATCCATTTCTTCTCTTCTCTAAAAGTTCAAGTATTCATACTCGAGTAACTGCTTCTCATACTCGAGTAAGTGTTTCTTATACTCGAGTAATTGATTTTCATACTCGAGTAAGTGAATGTTTTCTCGAGTAACTGTTTCTTATACTCGAGTAAGTGTTTCTTATACTCGAGTAATTGATTTTCATACTCGAGTAAGTGAATGTTTTCCCGAGTAACTTTCTATACATACTCGAGTAATTTCTTTCCCTTCACTCGAGTGTCTTCAACTCTTTCACTCGAGTAGTTCTTCGTTCTCTGTCTAAAGAAAATTCTCTTAAGTCCTATTACTCGAGTATTTACTCTGATACTCGAGTAGTTCCCTTTCACTCGAGTAAGTTCTTTTCTGATACTCGAGTAGTTTAAGTTTCACTCGAGTAGATTTCTCTTCTTATACTCGAGTATACTTCTCATTGCCACTCGAGTATCTAACTTCTCATACTCGAGTATATCTTGTCTCTAACTCGAGTATAGTATATCCATTATTCCAGAATTTCTCTAAGTACAATTTCGCCATGTGTATTTTGAATCAGTTATTTCTGATTGGTCCACGTGTCATCCCTAATTAAGATTATGACCGTTGGAGTCCACCTATAATTAGGTCCTTTCAGATTTGACTAAAAACAAGATTACAGAGATATTCATTTTACGAAAGAAAAAGAAAGTCCGTGAACCCTAATTTCTCACGCCGCCATTGACGTTCACGGAAGAAGAAGTTCTGGATCGCCGATCTCTGTCTTCAACGATTGTTTCTCCAGCGATCCAGACAAAAGTGAATCACTCGATCTCGCCGAGCCTCAAAGATTTCAGATCTATCTTCTCGATCGAGGTGATTCTAGTTTTCAGATTCGTGGATCTCTCTCAAGTCGTCTTCAACTTTTCTGATCAAGCCAAAGCTCTTAAGGAAGAAGACTGTCAAGATCCAGATCTGAGATTATTGTTTGTATTTTCTTTAAACAAATTATTGTGTAGGAGTTTTTCTCCGAGATTCGTAGGAAGGCTTTTGCTTCCGAGTTTTGTAGATCCAGTTGGATCGAGTTTTGTAGGAATGTGGTTCCGAGGTGTAGGATTGTTTTCAATCCGAGATAGTGGAGTAGCCGAGTCTAGTGATTTGCTAGATCGGTGAGGAAAGTGGACGTACCCAAGGTTGGGGAACCACTATAAATCTCTTGTCGTCTGTGATTGCTTGATGTGTGCTGTGTTAGTTTTTAATTCCGCATTTGACACGCATTTCACCTATTCACCCCCCTCTAGGTGATTTAGGCCAACACTACTGATATCTTCTTAATCTTGAGAGTCCATCACTAGTCTTCTTTGTTGAGCATTCCAAGCTCAGACTCCAGTACAGTCTCCTGCCAAGTCTCCTGATAGTGAGCCCAGCAAATCTGATCATATTCTCTTGTCTGATGATGAGGAAATGTCTCCAGATCCTGTGGAGGCACCTCTGAAGACTTTGGATTTCTCCATGCCATCTTTCCTAAATACAGAAGAAACTGTTGAAATAGAACCCTTCAAAAGAGCTGTTAGCTCAGTGGTCATTACAGAAATCCCTACTTAGACTACTACTACTCCTGCTCCCTCAGTCCCTGCATCAACCTCAGCCCCTTATTCCTCTTCCTCTTCAGATCTTGTAAGCAAGATTGTGCTTATGCTCAAAGAACAGAGAGATTACTTTGATGCCTCTCTGCAGTCAGTCACCTCCAAGGTCTCTGCTCTTGAAAAGGAGATGAGCAGAGGCTTTGCTGAAATTCAAGCAAACACTGACACACTCAAGCAGCTGTTCAAGATTGGAGGCAAAGCAATAGATCACACCATCACAAGCATAGGTGAGCTGAGGAATCAGGCAGAGACAGTAGCTCACAATCAGCTCAAGCTAGATGATAGAGCTGAAACTAATTTTGTGAAAGTATGTAATGAAGTGAGCACCTTCAGAGATGAAGCAATTGCCCAGCTATCCATAGATATCAGCAAGGGGGAGAAGATCGTAAAAGAACAAGTTGAAAAGCTCTCTGAACAAGCTGAAGCTCAAATTAAACAACTATCTACCCAATCTCAAGATGCTGTAAGTGATCTTGTAAAAGGATTGAAAGAATCTATTCTTTCCCAGCTCCAGTCTGTAAAATTTTATACCTATGACACTGCTGTCTGGCTGCATAATCAGAACTTTCCTGAGTTTCAACTGAACCCCTCCATCATACCTCAACATCTAGATCCTCTTGCAGAACAGCCTCCAGCAGATGATTCAGCTCAAGCAACCTTTCAAGGAGGTGTGCCAGTCTTCTCACCCAGACCTGAGGGTGATGTGACTGAGCCTCCCCTATCCTATACTGAGACATGGCAAGATGATTTTCCACAAAGTTCTCAAGGTCCCTCAAAGAAGAAAAGAAAATATGGTGACGGCGCTTCTGCCAGCCGTTCTGCACCCAGGAAAGAGCCAGCTTCTGAAGGTAGACCACCTGTTGTACATGCTGAAGTGTGGAGTCCTACCTCTAAGTCTCTAATTCTTGATACCTTGAGGTTAGTGACAGATCTTGGTGAGAACAGAGATAACCACTACAGTTATTCAGAATGGAAAGCCTATGAAGCATCTCAGATAAAGATCAGGCTCCATGACAGGAATTGGGGGCACAACAACCCAGCTGCTCCTCCTAGGCCCAGGACTTACTTTCCTAAACCTTTCAGTTACCTAGAGAGGCAAGAGCTGAAGAGAGAAAGGATGAACAAAGAAGCCCCTTCTTGAGTTGATATGAGAGTGTGGAAATGGACCTTTGATTTGTTTAAAACATTTCTATATATATATATTTAATTCTGATTATGGCAATGTTTTTGTTTACCCTGCTTTAGCATCAGCTTATTCTCTTTTTATATGTATGTTGTTCTTTTACTCTAAGTAATTCACCTTAGTTTAGAGGGTGCTGACATCTACAAATAGGGGGAGATTGTTGGGATTTGTCTCCACAATACCTCAGATTTGTAGGAGGTCAGACCTTGAACTAAGATGAATTAAGATGTATTTGATGGTGTGTTTGAGTTGTATGTGTGCAGGTTCTCATTGCCAAGTGTAGACCAATGTCAGTCTATAATGGGTCACCAAACACAGGACCATGCAATGTAATCTCTCATTGTGTGATTCAAAGTGTTGGCCCATGTATAGCCTCTCTATTGGGATACACTTCTCATTCATGCACTTGGATTGATGGACAGATGCATTGAAGCTAAATTCCTCAGAAAAATATTTATAAGTCCTTTTCATACTCGAGTATCAGACTTAATACTCGAGTAGTTAGATAATCACTCGAGTAAGTTCTTTTCATACTCGAGTAAGTGACTTAGTCACTCGAGTAAATTATATATCATACTCGAGTAGATCCATTTCTTCTCTTCTCTAAAAGTTCAAGTATTCATACTCGAGTAACTGCTTCTCATACTCGAGTAAGTGTTTCTTATACTCGAGTAATTGATTTTCATACTCGAGTAAGTGAATGTTTTCTCGAGTAACTGTTTCTTATACTCGAGTAAGTGTTTCTTATACTCGAGTAATTGATTTTCATACTCGAGTAAGTGAATGTTTTCCCGAGTAACTTTCTATACATACTCGAGTAATTTCTTTCCCTTCACTCGAGTGTCTTCAACTCTTTCACTCGAGTAGTTCTTCGTTCTCTGACTAAAGAAAATTCTCTTAAGTCCTATTACTCGAGTATTTACTCTGATACTCGAGTAGTTCCCTTTCACTCGAGTAAGTTCTTTTCTGATACTCGAGTAGTTTAAGTTTCACTCGAGTAGATTTTTCTTCTTATACTCGAGTATACTTCTCATTGCCACTCGAGTATCTAACTTCTCATACTCGAGTATATCTTGTCTCTAACTCGAGTATAGTATATCCATTATTCCAGAATTTCTCTAAGTACAATTTCGCCATGTGTATTTTGAATCAGTTATTTCTGATTGGTCCACGTGTCATCCCTAATTAAGATTATGACCGTTGGAGTCCACCTATAAATAGGTCCTTTCAGATTTGACTAAAAACAAGATTACAGAGATATTCATTTTACGAAAGAAAAAGAAAGTCCGTGAACCCTAATTTCTCACGCCGCCATTGACGTTCACGGAAGAAGAAGTTCTGGATCGCCGATCTCTGTCTTCAACGATTGTTTCTCCAGCGATCCAGACAAAAGTGAATCACTCGATCTCGCCGAGCCTCAAAGATTTCAGATCTATCTTCTCGATCGAGGTGATTCTAGTTTTCAGATTCGTGGATCTCTCTCAAGTCGTCTTCAACTTTTCTGATCAAGCCAAAGCTCTTAAGGAAGAAGACTGTCAAGATCCAGATCTGAGATTATTGTTTGTATTTTCTTTAAACAAATTATTGTGTAGGAGTTTTTCTCTGAGATTCGTAGGAAGGCTTTTGCTTCCGAGTTTTGTAGATCCAGTTGGATCGAGTTTTGTAGGAACGTGGTTCCGAGGTGTAGGATTGTTTTCAATCCGAGATAGTGGAGTAGCCGAGTCTAGTGATTTGCTAGATCGGTGAGGAAAGTGGACGTACCCAAGGTTGGGGAACCACTATAAATCTCTTGTCGTCTGTGATTGCTTGATGTGTGTTGTGTTAGTTTTTAATTCCGCATTTGACACGCATTTCACCTATTCACCCCCCTCTAGGTGATTTAGGCTAACAACTTAGACCTCTCAGGGCGAGACCGCCGGCCAGGCGGGTTCTCGCCCGCGCGGCCCGCTTGCCGGGCGAGACCGCCGGCCAGGCGGGTTCTCTCCCGCGCGGCCAGTTCCCTCGTCTTGGGTGTCCAGGGGGGCTGGGGGGTGTGGTTTGACCTCCTCTCGCCCTTGGACCTCTTTGGGACGTGCTTTTACCCTTTTACCCCCGGTGTGGAATTTCCCTCTTTGCCCCCGGTGTGGAGGTTTTCTATTGGCTCGAGGCATGTTTGCCTTAGGGGCATTTTGTTCATTTTTGACCCCAAGACTTGGAAAAACTATAAATATACCCCCTTGGGTGCCTTTAGAGAGGATGAGATTTCCTTACCTCCTCCTCCCTTAGCTTCATCTTGGTAGAGTAGAGAGAGCTCTCCAAGGCGCCCAGGTCAGCCACTTGGTGAGGGAGGGGAAGTGTTCTAGCAACCTTCCGGGTGTGTGGTGGGACCTCTGCGCTAGAGCCGAGGGTCTGTTCATAGTATCCCAAGTCTTCGGTCCGTGACATTCTTCCGAGTGTAGTAGGTGTGAGGTCACCCCTCTTTAGGGACCCCGAACTCCATAGAGGCCATTTTTGGCTTCAACAGTTATGGTGTGGTGAGCGTGGAGAGTGACCAGCACAGAAGATCTTAGGAGAGTGTCATGGCTGGAGACCAGGGAGGTGGTGACGATCTCGGCGAGCTCCCCAACCCCGGACCCTTCGTGGGAAGGGAAGAGTTCATGGCTTCAATCCAAGGCATCATGGAGATGTTACGAAGAATTGCCCCTTGGGCTGGCAGCTCAGCCCCCACCCCCCAGGGACCGGCTCCCGGGGATCTCAGCGAGCTGCCCCCCCAGAGATCTAAGCGAGATCACCCCAGCAGGGGGAGAAGGAAGTGCCCTAGGGAGGCGACTTGGGAATGAGAGGATGGGAGAAGGGGTCGAGCGAGACCTCGCCGGCCGGGAGCTATTCCCTAGCCCAGCGAGTGCTAACTTTCCAGGCGAGCAGGTTGCGAGAACACCCCTCAGGGGGGTCACCCTTCAGCGAGCTGATCATCTCAGCTCCCGTTCCCGAGGGGTTCAGGGAACTTGATAAGGCATACTATACCGGGAAGGATGACCCCATCCAGCACTTGTAGTGGTTCGAGGATGCCGTCTCCATCATACCAATGACGGATGCCTTCAAGTATAGCCTCTTTGCGATCACGTTGAGGGAGAAGGCAAGGGACTGGTTTCATCAACTCCCTCCAAGGTCCATCTTCGGGTTTGAAGACTTGAGCCGGAGCTTTCAGCTTCGCTTCTCCACCTCCAAGAAGAGGAAGAAAGGTCCTGAGTCCCTCTTCCTGATAAAGCAAAGGGCCGAGGAGTCGCTTGCCTACTATGTTGATAGGTTCCAGGAGGAGGTCCTTGACATCCAAGAGGTGCCAGGGTATGCCCTCCAGATGGCGTTCACTGTGGGGTTGCGCGAAGGATTCTTCAAGATGAGCTTGACCCGGAAGACCCCCCTTTCCTTCGAGGAGCTGATGGAAAGGGCGGCAGAGGAGATAGCTATGGAGGAATCCAACCCGTCCTTGGTGAAGAAGTTGGCAAAGTTGATGGAGGTGGATTCAAAAGAGCAAGGTGGTTCAAGGCACCAGGAAGGAAGGCGGAGAGAGGAGCAGAGAGCCCAGGGGTTCCAGAGACAAGAGGGTCTGGAGCTAGGCTGGAGGCAGCAGGGAGGACCTACCCATGGTCCAGAAAGAGCTCTCATCCAGGATGGGGAGAACTTTCATGGGGGCCAAGGGAGGTTCAACTTCCAGAGGCAAGCCCCAAGACAGCTCCTGCCTCCACCCCAACAAGCAATGACGATTGGTCGAAGGGAGAGGAGGAATCGCAAGGGGAGAGGGGGAGGCAGAGTAGAGTTACCATACTGCAACTTCCACCAGTTGGAGGGTCACGCTACGGCTATCTGCCCCGAGTTCCTGGAAGTGAGGAGGACGAGAGATCCAGCCCAGCAGCAGCCGGAGCGGATCGAAGCTCTGCCCCAAGGAGGTGGAGGGGATGATGTATGCGAGGACCAGGTCGATATAGGACCCCGAGGTGGTATAGTTGTGATCCACGGGGGGGTGGGGATCGAAGCCGCTCGGAAGGCAAGTCTCTATGTGATGTACCGACGGAGCATTGCCTCGACGTCCCAGACCCCTCCCCCTGAAGAAAAGATCACCTTCTCGTCAAAGGACATGCCAGAGCATGAAGATCCATTCTGCGACGCCCTGGTCATCCAGGCAGCCGTCGAAGGCTTCACCGTCTCCCAGATCTTGGTTGACAACAGAAGCTCTGTCAACGTCATTTTCAAGAAGGCGTTCGAGGGGATGAATGTGGAGCCAAGGAGGGTTATGGCGTCGGATGGACCTCTATTTGGATTCTCAGGGGAGAGAAAGGAGGTGGAAGGTGGAGTCGTACTCCAGGTAAAGTTAGGGGGAACCTCAAGAAACTGCAGGTTCGTCATTGTTGATGCTCTAAACAGCTACAATGCCATCTTCGGAAGGCCCCTCATCAGCGCCTTCCGGTGTGTGCCCTCATCCTTCCACCAGTGCCTCAAGTTTAACTCAGAAGGGATCCAGGTCAGGATCAAGGGAGACTCCAGGATGGCGAGGCAGTGCTACGTCACGGCTGTCAACACCATCTCTTGGTTGGCTAAGACGGAGGAGATGGATAAGATCATGGAGAGCCTGAGCGGGATGGAGGTATCCAGTGGGAAGTAGTCGGATGGCAACCACCATGCCCGGACCCCCTGAAGAAGCCTCGCCTCGGCGGAGTCATGTATCTTTTTTTATGTTGTTGTAAGGAGTCCAGCCCCCGACCAGTAGAGTCAGGGGGTCATGTAACCCATCATTTTTCCCCTTTGGAGGATGTTGGATTTTTGGTAGAATTCAGGTGACATGCTCTGTCCCCAAGCCCCCCGAGAGGATCTCCTCATGCCAGGCACTCGCTAGCTTGATGGGTCGACGGTACCTCGTGGGAGCCAAGCTTCTTTTAGCTCCGGGATGATTCCGCTGTCAGGCTCCCACTAGCTGGTAGGGAATGTTGATCTCTCGTGGGAGCCAAGCTTCTTTTAGCTCCGAGATGATTTCGCGATCAGGCTCTCACTCGCTGGCAGGGTAGGTTGATCTCTCATGGAAGCCAAGTCCTTAGCTCCGAGATGATTCCGTTGTCAGGCTCTTACTAGCTGGTAGGGCAGGTTGATCTCTCGTGGAGCCCAAGTTCCTTATCTCTGAGATGATTCTGTTGTCAGGCTCTCACTAGCTGGCAGGGCAGGTTGATCTCTCGTGGGAGCACAGCTTCTTTTAGCTCTGAGATGATTCCGCTGTCAGGCTCTCACTAGCTGGCAGGGCAGGTTGATCTCTCGTGGAAGCCAAGTCCTTAGCTCCGAGATGAATCTGCTGTCAGGCTCTCACTAGCTGGCAGGGCAGATTGATCTCTCGTGGGAGCCAAGCTTCTTTTATCTCCGAGATGATTACGTTGTCAGGCTCTCACTAGCTGACAGGGTAGGTTGATCTCTCGTGGAAGCCAAGTCCTTAGCTCCGAGATGATTCCGCTGTCAGGCTCTCACTAGCTGGCAGGGCAGGTTGATCTATCATGGAGCCCAAGTTCCTTAACTCCGAGATGATTCCGCTGCAAGGCTCTCACTAGCTGGCAGGGCAGGTTGATCTCTCGTGGAGCCCAAGTTCCTTAGCTCTGAGATGATTCCGCTGCCAGACTCCCACTAGCTGGCAAGGCTGGTTGATCTCTCATGGAAGCCAAGTCCTTAGCTCCGAGATGATTCCGCTGTCAGGCTCTCACTAGCTGGCAGGGCAGGTTGATCTCTCGTGAAGGTTAACCTTTTACCCTGAGGGGGCCTCGCCACCCAGGCTCTCATCAGCTGGCATGGCAGGTTGACCACCCCAGGAGGTTGAGTGCTTTTTACCCTAAAGGGGTCCCGCCACCCAGGCTCTCATCGGCTGGCATGACAGGTTGACCCCTCGGGAAGCTAAGTATTTTCACCCCAAGGCTGTCTCGTCACCCAGGCTCCCATTAGCTGGCATGACAGGTTGACCCCTCGGGAGGCTAAGTATTCTCACCCCGAGGCCGTCTCGTCACCCAGGCTTCAGCGGGCATGACAGGTTGACCCCTCGGGGAGGCCAAGTATTTTTTTCTCTCCCAAGAAGGCTACTCAGTGAATACGTTGGGTTAGATGTTTCTTTCTGAGCTTGTGCCAACCTCAAAAAGAGAGAGGATTGTGTACAACCCCGTATTCAACGAGTAAGAACCGTTCGGTAAGCGCAGGACCAGCTTTGGGTTTTTAAGCTTTTTGAGAGTTTTGCACTCTTGGTAGCCAATTTTGGCTATAGCTTGGAAATATACTAGTAGGGAAAGGAAAATTTTGCCTCCCCCTTGCCCCATTCTTTGAGGGTCGGGTGCGGCAAGTTGGTCGGCACCCCCCGACGGGATGAAGTGCGAGGTGAGGGCAGCGGGGTCGACGGGAGACCAAGGTCTCGTCCCCCCTGCCCCTTAGCCCCGAGAAGGGGCGAGACCGGCCGGCCAGGCGGGTTCTCGCCCGCGAGGCCCGCTCGCTGGGCTAGACCGCCGGCCAGGCGGGTTCTCGCCCGCGCGGCCCGCTCGCCGAGCGAGACCGCCGGCCAGGCGGGTTCTCGCCCGCGCGGCCCGCTCGCCGGGCGAGACCGCCGGCCAGGCGGGTTCTCGCCCGCGCGGCCCGCTCGCCGGGAGAGACTGCCGGCCAGACGGGTTCTCGCGCGCGCGGCCCGCTCGCCGGGCGAGACCGCCGGCCAGGCGGGTTCTCGCCCGCGCGGCCACTTCCCTCGTCTCGGATGTCCAGGGGGGCTGGGGGGGTGTGGTTTGACCTCCTCTAGCCCTTGGACCTCTTTGGGACGTGCTTTTACCCTTTTACCCCCGGGGTGGAATTTCCCTCTTTGCCCCCCGGTGTGGAGGTTTTCTATTGGCTCGAGGCATATTTGCCTTAGGGGCATTTTGGTCATTTTTGACCCCAAGACTTGGAAAAATTATAAATAGACCCCCTTGGGTGTCTTTGGAGAGGATGAGATTTCCTTACCTCCTCCTCCCTTAGCTTCATCTTGGTAGAGTAGAGAGAGCTCTCCAAGGCGCCCAGCTCAGCCACTTGGTGAGGGAGGGAAAGTGTTCTAGCAACCTTCTGGGTGTGTGGTGGGACCTCCGCGCTAGAGCCGAGGGTCTGTTCATAGTCTCCTAAGTCTTCAGTCCGTAACGTTCTTCCGAGTGTAGTAGGTGTGAAGTCACCCCTCTTTAGGGACCCCGAACTCCACAGAGGCCATTTTTGACTTCAACAGTAGTCTCTACATAAATTATGCAATGATTCAAACTATGGGATGTGCAAAGAATACTATACATTGTCCATTTTCTTCTTTTTAGAACTCATATTTAAGACTTGCAGGAGCTGCCCCATTGATCTAAAGGAAGCAATATCAAGTGTGATATTTGCATCCCCAAGATGTGCAGATTTACCAGAACTAGTGGATGTACGCAAACACTTTACCGCAAAATATGGGGAAAGACTTTATTGCATCAGCACTTGAACTTCGGCCAGATTGTGGTGTTAATCGGATGGTCAGTTCTAGTTAAAACTATTTCTCATTTTATTTATTTATTGATGTCAGGTTATATGTTGTTAACATGTTTCCTTGTTTTTTATTAGTTGTTTAATATTTAGCAATCTTAATGTAGATTGTAGAAAATTTATCAGCAAAAGCACCTAATACTGAGACGAAGATCAAGATATTGACTGAAATTGCTAAAGAGGATGTTAAATGGGATCCAAAATCAGTTGAAGAGGAATTGCAGAATCCTAAGGACCTGTTGGTAAGTAATTCTGATGCAGATTTTATCTCATATAATTTGAACTATTGAACATGTAAAAGTTACGGCAACTGTGTAACAAAAAGGAGACTAAGGCTCTATTTGGCACGGTAGTGATGGTTGTGAAATCTGGATCAGTCCCTGTTCAATTTTTGATTGTAATATTGTGTTCAATATTTTCCTTACAAAAATATCTTTACAAAAAACAAATTCGGGGACGCTGCCCCCGAACCCCCGCTCAAGGAGCGCTGCCCCCCGACCCCTCCCCCCCGAATTGACAGTACTTAGATTGTGTCCATGCGACTTCAAAATCCTAGTTCTGCCACTGGCCGCTGTCGCTTCTTCTTTTTACCCTTGGTTGTGTTGCGGCTAGGGCTCACGGAGCCGATCTTCTTCTCTACTCTCCTTATTCCCTCTCTTGAGTTTCATCCCCGAACTGTTGCTGGCATTAAAGCTTGGCAAGGTTTTGGTTGGGACTGGATTCAGTCGGGGCTCGTGATGTTTCTACAGGATTTGTGAGTTCGTTCTTATGTACAGATCCACTGTAAGCACTCTATTTTCCTTCTTATTTTCCAGTTTAGACTGGATTAGGCAATGGATCATAAGTTTTCTTATACGATTTGTATCTATTTTCGGTTGGCTGGTAGCTTTGGTAGTTGTTTGGTTGGGATCTGTTGTTGGTAGAACAAATTGGATGTTGGTTTAGGGGAGCCTTAGGGTTCGTTTGGCGCGGTGGTGGCGGTCATGAACGCCGTGGTCATGAACTGCAGTTTTTGAATGGAGTGGTCATTAACCAAGTTTTGTGAATGGAGTTTTGTTTGGATGTTTTATGTTTTTTGAGGTCATGAACCGCAGTTTGTGAACTGAATTTTGTTTGGAAGTTTTTTATTTTATGGCAACATATTCATATATGAAGAAATATTTTTATCAATTTGACAAATGAAAATAAAAATTTGATAAATGCACACCAAAACAAAAATTATGCAAATGAAAATGCAAACTTTATAAATGTACACCAAATAAGGCTCCTCAAAATTTATCCTGCTCTCATTTTCCCTCCACCTTATATCAATACAAGGTTCCTGCTCAAAATTTGAGCTCAAGTGAGAATCATTACTTCCTGAATCCTCTCTCTCTCTGTCTTGCTCCCCTTGATCTTGGGACCGATTGGCTTCTGCTACCATCCTCAAATCTTTGTTTCTCCCCAAGAGATCAGAATGGGCGGCCGCCGGCCACCCATTGGCCTCCCGCCAACCGGCAGTTGTGGGCCTCACTGTTCGAGCCGGCTCGTATGCTGATGAGCTCGTTAAAACTGTTGTAAGTTCCCATGAACTGTTGGCTGATTTGGAACAAAAGAAACAGGGGAATGCAAACAGAAATAGTGAATCAATCTGGGATTTCTGTTTAGCTACAAGGAAACATTACAAATTGCACAAAAAAGCGAGAGAAAAGATCAGTTGAACTGGAGCATCAAGAAAAACCACTAAAGAAAAAGAAGAAAAACAAAGAAAGGCTTTGCAATTATCAAAGGGATGCCAAATATAACAGAGATAATACAGTTGAACTTAAGAAAATATCATAATTAAACAAAAAAATTGAGAAACAGAATCTCTATCACCATTTTTTCACATCTCTGAAACAATCCTGCTTTCTCATTACCTGGAAAACTATCATGTTTTGTGCTTTTAAGAGCCTCACCAGGCCATGAGAAAGAAAGAGGAGGTTGCCATTTCTGCTTCCTCTTTCCTGAACCGTTCTAGAATCCTTGATGCACAAGAATTCATCCAATCCCGACACATCAATGTCTACAGCCGGCGATCCAAATTGACGAGTTCTCATATTCCCTTTACCCTTCCCCGACCTAGGCTTCTTCATGCCATACTCCTTCGAGGCATTCATCAGAGCATTGCCGCAAAGGCTATCAGCACCTCCTTTTCTAACCTTTCTTCCATCACAAACTTCACCGTCGTCAGCCACTCCGCTTCGAGCAGCTACGAACTCCCCCGATGCCTTCCAATTTTAAAGATTCACATTTGGAATTCTTTGTTATTTGAGTAATAATTTGTGTACCTGTCTTTGTTATTCGAGTAATAATTTCTTGCTAAGTACTCTTGTAATAATCCCGTTGATTGTTTGGTGCTGGTTATTGACACTGCAACTATTGATTTTGTAGATAAGCGAGCTTGTGAAACTTGGTGGAGACCAGCTTGTTCCATATTTTGCTAATATACTTGGAGCAATTTTACCCTGCATATCTGACAAAGAAGAGAAAATAAGAGTTGTAAGCTAAACTAGGTTTTTAATGGTTTCTCGTTCCTCTATAATTGATGTGTCCATACTCTTGTGTTTGGTTCGGTAAATTATGTTATAGTTCTTGTGTGTGTGTGTGTGGAATAATATTTTCTTAATTAATTTCCCAGCATCTTCTGTGGTGGTGCATAAGGAGGAATGGTGATGGAACCTTGCTTCAGGCAAACATGGTTTCTCTGCCCAAAGGTTTGAACCAAGGTAGAGCGCCAAAGCAAGGGGAGTATTCCTCTTTCAATGGCTTTTTTTTCCTGGAAAAACATAAAAATTTTGAAAGACAGCAGACAGAGACTCCGACATTGAATAATCCAAAAGAGGTTTCCTTGCCTGATAGTGGAAGCATGCCCCAAAGTCATGTGGAACAATGAAAAAATGGTCAGCACCTTCCGTTCTGTTCCAATAGGGCCAGTTAGAGGAGATCAGCTGTATTGCACTTCTCATCATTCGCGGCGACTTGAAGGGCAATGGGAGCCCATTTGGAGTTAGATTGCAAGTAGTATAAACAGGTGTGTAGAACCAATCGGCCTCATCAGGGTTAAGAGTATGGACAGGGCTCGACAGCAAGAATCGGTGCATGAAGATCTCAGCGGCAAACATGTGGGTGAGACATCTTGGATCTTTCTGCAGTATCTTCTTATTGTATTTTCTGAGAAGCTCATACACAAACACCTTCAATCTTCTAACAGGATTATCTTCAAGAACGTCACGAGCCCTGCCTGCATATGAAGGAGAATTGTAGAAATATGTAAATGTAAGGCCCATGTGAAAGCCCATACACTAGCTCATTTGTTATTTCTCTCACGAGAGTTTAGTCCCACTTGGTTAGAGTTTACCTTTCACTCCTCCCTATATAAATGTACAAATACATGATGTATTGTAACCGAATACAATACCATTTTCTTTTGGTGTTCATCAATTATCAAGCCATGGCTGCTTATTGCTCTGCATCTCATAGGTAGTACTCATGCATAGCTTTAAAGGTGAAATCTTCCAAGATCAAAGTAGAACCAGCTTTCTTTTGATCTTCCAAGATCAAAATAGTGTATTATAACTTCTCCTGATCATGTATTAATCTTTTCACTAATACAAGCCTTGTGCGCTATAAACTCTAATATATTCTTGTCTGTCTATCAACAAATGTCATCACTTTAAAGGTGAAATCTTCTCATAGAAAAAATGTGTATAACCACGAAGAACAAATATCACGTAGACACTTGAGAGCAATGCGCCTACCATCTACAAACAAAACGCACAATGCACATAATACAACATCAATTATTAATTAAACTACGATATGAATGTACCAAAAAGTAATTATAGTTCTTTCTTCACCAAAGAAAAAACTTGTTTTTTTCACCATGCTTCACCACATGATGCTGCAACATGTCAACTGATATGCAGTTATAAATATAAAATGTCAAATTAGAAAGATATTTGAGGGTTGACTACTCCTGTAGTCAATTAATGAAAAGAAACAAAGGAAAAGTACCTAAAGGGACTAGTTTTGGTGCACCACCATCTCATCAATTCACTCCCTAATAGCATTATTTTATGTACATAGAAAAAACAACATCAAATCAGCCAGCCAAAAGCCTGTGAAGAGCCTGCAAGTTCATCAGCAATGAAGATGGTTATAATCTTTAGCATCTCTACTAAATATTACCAAAAGATATTTTTTGAAATTTCGCTCGAATCCCATTGGGGCTTATTTTGTTAAGAAAAAAACAACTACGACTGCATCTAGGATGGAACATGCCTTGGATATGCAGGCCGGGAGGGATTTTGTATTAGGAAAGAACCTGTTGACGCAATCTTCTAGCGCATGTATGCTATGAAATGCAAATTCAAAGGAGGGATTTTGTAATTTCAAAAGAATATACAAACACTAAAATATATGACGCAGTGTTTTTACTCGGGTGAGTTTGGACAAAAACGCCACCGTCAAAAAATATATGTTTACCATTACCGCGGTTATGACTGTCACCAGAAAAAAATAACCATTCTTGAGCACTTTATGTCATTATTATATAGGATCTATATGGCTCATAGAAGAGCAATTTATGTCATTATTATATCAGGATTTACCTCAGAAATATGACAAACGATTCATAAGAAGAACAAAGTATTTTTTTTCCAGAAATGAACCAATCTATGTTAGATACCTAATAGTTTCATCTGAAAAACAAAAAAACTAGGGTTCCTTATATGAGGTTTTGATGTGGGAACCTCATTCCATTTGTGCCCATTGCCATGAACTCTTGAAGAAATGCTCCAAAGTGTCTCCTCTGGCTGAACTTTTGCACTCAATCGCGAACCAGATTGTTGTTGAATCGGACTAGATTGTTACTTTCGAATAGTATATGATTTCGAAGGCCTTGGATATGCAAGCCGCCAAGACTTTACATTGCGTCATCTGAAACTAAAAAGTATACGATTTGTTAGATGTAATTAAAAACACCAAAAATATGCAAATATCAAACATGTCATACCTACGAGCGTTCTGTAATTGATTCGCAATACGATTTCTTAACCTTGTCATTTCATCTGCACCAACTCCTTCAACCATCTCAGGATCTATGTTAGATATTGCGATGATATTGTTCCGATTCCTTCTTGTAGTAAGAGCATGCGCTTCTGGATATACATAACTCTCATCCCCATCACATACATCAAAATCAAGATCAGTACGTGATGGATGTCTGCGAATGTAGTTATGCAACGCCATAGTAGCCACAACAATCAAAGTTTGTCTTTTGAAAGAATAATTTGGCATATCTCTCAGGATGGCCCATTTCTTTTTCCACACGCCAAACGTCCTTTCTATTACACTGCGAAGCGACGAGTGAACTTGATTGAAAATCTCATGATTACCTTGGATTGGACGAGAACCCCGTCTGAAATCTTGTAAATGGTACCTAGTATCTGGATAAGGTTTTAAATATCCTCTTTGCATTGGATATCCAGCATCTACTAAGTAATATTTACCTACAAGATTATCAAACATTAGTTCTATATAGATTTAAAAAGCAACTAATTAAAAAAAATTAAAATTGAGCATACCCGGTGGTGGGTGTGGAAAATTGCTGTTGCGATCTGTTATTGCTCGATTAAAAATTCGACTATCATGGGCAGAACCCTCCCACCCTGCCACAACAAATGTGAAACACATGTTGAAGTCGCAGACTGCCATAACATTTTGAGTGGTTGTGCCATGACGCCCAATATATGCAACCTGATCTTCAACTGGTACACGTGCATCTACATGTGTTCCATCAATAGCCCCAATACAATCCTTAAAATATGGCATATAACGTTCATCTCTCCTTATATGTGATTGGGCATCCCTAAATTGCATATCAATAGGCTTTATAATCTCCTTTGAGAGTCGAACGAGACTTTTGATACCAATAAAAAAATATCTGCATATAGTTTCAGTTGAATGCTGGAAACGCTCACTTGCTGCACGCATTGTCTCATTTTGTGATAAAATAAATAATGTAATCGCAAGAACTTCTCGTGCACAAGTTCTTCGAGATCCTGCTAATTCATGATTTTGAACAAGAGTTTGTAGTAGGTCGATAAAAATCCGTTGTGACATCCTAAACGTATCGTGAAACCTAATAGGATGACCAGCAAATAACTCTCCAAACCATTTATCACCTGTTTGAGTGGATGTCATACGTGGGATCTTACCATAAAGAACAAAGAAATCATGGACAATACAAACAGTTTCAATGTCATCGTTATAATCTTGAATACACTGAGTGTATTCAACTGAGCTATGTGATGATTCATCTGACTCATCAGTGGAATAAGATTCACTGTCGTCACTCATATTTGTGCTGATGAAATAATAACATAAGAATAATTATTACAGGAAGAGAGTGATAAATGACATAGAATTAAATTGAAAGAGCACATACAATATATAATAAACAAAATAACTATCTGACATGACACACATACAAAATAAAAAGATTAATATCTCAAACTAACAATAAACTAAAGCAAGAAGTGCTTTTAAAAGGAAACATGCATAGTTTTCTTGAAGCGTCTCTAAAGATAAGTGGAAGCATAAACATAAAGCTAAAGTGGATCCCATCAACATGAATTAATCATTCCAAACTCTTCATGTAGCGTCTCTTAAGATACTCAACTTTTCTATCAGCTGGGCAAAACATGAACGCCTCTCTTCCGGATTTGATGCGAATGAATTCCATTGCAAAGTCAAAAAAGTCGGGGTCATCGTATATATCAGGAATTCTACAGATCTCCTCAACAGCTTCTTTGATTGTCACCGATATTGGCGGAGGTGGAACTGCTTGTCTAGATGCAACTAAATCATTAATGTGTGAAAGTAATAGTTGTTTGGTGCCTTCACCACTACCTTTACGCTTGCGTGAAGTTTTTTTAGAAGATGATCCTAAGAATTTACTCGCATGCTCACTACCGCCAGTGTCAACATTCATACTTGTTTGAGTTCGTGAGTTCGCCACAATATTATCCTCTTCATCTGAATTTACTTGCTCTTCATCCAATTCAAATGGAATGGTCGTCGAGCTTGGCATGAATGCATTATCCCCAGTGGCCACCACTTGACTGAACATTTTTTCTAATTTTGCATCCATGTCAGGAGGTATTCCAGAATAGCGAAATTTTTTGACATTTTGGTTGGCCTGAAAAATAAGAATATATTATAATAAAAATAAAAATTGTAAAATATCTCATTATCTAAGAATTTAAAAATGTGATATATTATAACAACCTTTATTTTCTCGTCCCACCACTCGTCTGAGGCATCAATAGTTTTTTTTACAGGATTCCAACCAAGCCCAGTTTCGCCACGTTTAAGTTCTCTCCACAACTTCCACTCCTTCTTCAGTTGATCCCATTTGTTTTTTAGTTGAGTTCGATCAAATTGTTTCCCCGAACGCTCTTGAAAATGCAAAATTATGTTGTTCCAACCTTGTTTGCTGAAGTGAGTAGTCGGGCGATTACCTAGCTCTATTTCTTTAATACATATATCGCAAAAAAGTAAAACATCTGCTGATTCCCATGAAGCTGATATTCCTCTTTCTCTTCGATTAGACATCTAAAAAAGTAACACAAAAAGAGTACTGTCTACGTAAGCATGTATGTTATCTACATAACATTGGAGAAAAAATAGTACTGTCTACGTAAGCATGTATGTTATCTACATAACATTAGAGCAAAAAGAGTACGGTCTACGTAACATTGGAGCAAAAAGAGTACTGTCTACATAACATGTAAGTAAAGAGAGCACTGTCTACATAACATTGGAGCAAAAAGAGTAGTGTCTACGTAACATCAACCAAACAGAGTATTATCTACATAAATTTATGAACCACAAAGACTAGTATCGACATAACATTGGACCAAGAAGAGCACTATCTACATAATATTGAACCAAAAAGAGCACCATCTACATAGCATTGAACCATAAAAAGCACCATCTACATAAGAGAATTTACTGTTCCCCCAAAGTGACTTAAGGAACTTTTATTCGCATAACATTGAAAGACTTTTATCCCCATAACATTGAACAAAAAAGACTTTTATCTACATAATATCATGCAAAAAAGCACTGTCTAATGTCTACATTACAACAATACTGTAATGGAGGAAGATGTTCTTATGCCACGTTTTAGTGATAATGAAGACCCTCAAGTGGATCACAACAATACTGTTGTTGAAACTCATCTTCTACATTGAGATGCCATGGATTTATAAAAAGAATGATCATTGCTATCAATTTCAGCTATCTGGAGCTTGGAAAAACTACTATGATATAAAAGAAATATGTAAAGAAAGCATCCCCACGATCTGTTAGACAAGTTACAAAGTGGAAGACACTGTTTCCATCAAGCTCTGATTCAGAACATCAGATGGCTAATTATTTTTGTTCTCAGTTTGAAGTATTGAAACACCTAATAATATTGAAATGTAATTGTCTCCTACTTGGAACCCTAGCGGGCAGCGATCCTTACAGGCAGCGGCGTTTCCCGGCGGAGATGCGGAGGCGAAATCAATTTAAGAGGAATAAACAGAAGGTAGAAGAAGGGGGAGATGTTACCGGAGGAGATGCGCGATCTGTACCTGCAGTCGAGAGCAAGGCTTGCCGGAGAAGGAGGGCTGCGGGAGAAGAATGGTCGGCGGTGGCCTATCGCCGGAGAAGGAGGTCCGCGGGATCCGAAAATCGGGTAGCTGCGGGATCGGGAAATCGGGAGAGCTATCAGGGAGTTACCGACTTGCCGCTGCGAAACCAGAAGAGGCGGTGCGAATGAGGAGAGGCGTGGTCGGGATGTTCTTTATTTTAGGGCTAGAAAGCGCTTATAAATCCGCCGACCTCGATCAAAAATCCCGGTCAAAAAACGGCGTAAAAATCCAATTTTCAGCGGTTGCGGTTTAAACCGAGGCCTTGCCAAACAATTAAAAAAACCGCGGTTGCGTTTTTTAAAGTTTGAACGGTAAAAATAAGTCCTGCCAAACGAACCCTTAGTCTACTACTCCGATTTTGAGCGGGTACTTCATTGTTGCATGTTGTTTGGGTCTACCTTGATTTATTAGGGGATTTTAATTGTCCGACAATTGTGTTGTTGGGGTAAATGCATGTGTTGGTCGGCTATTATTTTATAGGATCCATTGTTGCTCCTCTTCTGATTTTATGTGTTGCTTTATGGCCGATTTTTAGTAGATCGACCATTGTTTTTTTAGGTGGCTGGCTGTTGATTTCTTGCGGTCCTGGGTAATTGATGAAGATCCTTGTCTGAATGAACTTGTGTTGAGCTTGATCTAGCTTGGCCAGGTGCTGTTAGTATATTCCAGTCTTGCTTCGCTGCATTTTGGGGGAAATTTTGCATTGTTTCCCTATTCTTTGATCATTGTTTTTCCTCTTTATGCTTTGGTTGTTTTTACAATTGCATGTGTGTAATCTTAAAATTCTTCGTGATTGAGTTTTGAGCCTAGCTGAGCATGGCTAGAATGTGAGAACTGATATTTATTGGGGGTGATTGGCCTACTACCATTTTTGTGTGGGTCCTTACTGCATGCACATTGTGCATAGTGTATTTGGAGTTTCACTTATAGTCCCTATAAGTCAACGTCATAACTATAGTGTGATGCAACCCCGAAAATAATTGCCCCTACTGATACGGTCCCTAAAATCAATTGATTTTAATGACGAGAGTATGCGAGGCAAGTACCCAAGCTCGGAGGGTTTCAAGTAACCGTCGAGCACCTCGTTTAAATGACTCTCGGGTAAACTGGGAACACTCGGAAGACAAGAATGCGAACAAATGAGTTTTTAATTATTCCCAACAAATTATAAAGATGTAAATCATAATAAGCCTCTTGATCTGATAATCCATGATCGAAAGGCGCAACAGAATTACTATCGGATCTTAATAATAGGTGAAACTCAAAGAAGTCTTCAAAACTGAAATAGAACTGAACATGTCTCCTGAAAATGGAGATGAAACTGAACATGCCTCCTGAGAATGGAGATGGAACTGAACATACCTCTTAAGAACAGAGATAGAACTGAGCATGCCTCCTGAGAACAGAGATAGAATTGAAGCCTCCTGAATGGAGTGATTGGTCTACTAATCATTTTCTTTATGTTTTATTCCAGTCTCGTACTAGTCAAGTTCTTTTATTTGTTTCAATTCAGTACTTCAGTGTCGTATTGGTCCAGATTCTTTATTCATTTCAGTTCAATTATTTCTTTTCAAGAGCTCCAGTCTTGAACTAGCCCTGCTTATTGCACTATTCCAGTCTCGTACTTGTCAAGTTTTCTTTCAGTATTTTTAGTTCAGTACTACTCTAGTATCCTATTGGTATTATTTTGTTATAGCATTTCATTTCCATCAGTAGCTTCTTTTACCGCACTTATGTTTTCTGCAAACTGTTATTTGATAGGTTGAGCCATAGTTAGAGATAACATGTGTTGAGTTGTTCCTCTTAAGTTAGCCCCAAATAAGTGCTCGCATAATCCTTGTCGAAATTCGAGCCAAGAGTCGTTGCTTGAATTATTTAAAGCATAGTAAGGCAAGTCGTTGTAGAACTGATGCATGCTAACAAAATTGTTCTTATTTGCTTATATGTAAATTGCTTGCTGTGAATAGTGGCGGGTCAGTCACTCCCGCAGACCGTTCGTACCGGTGAGGGAAGTTTCACGACTCAAGTCGACAGGTAGATGAGTACCACGGGTGACCAGCCGTTATGTTTTCCCAATTGCGTTTTCCTCCGCTGGTCGGCCAAAAAATTGAATCGTCGGATGTCGCTCATATCCAAGAGTACACGGAGTTGTACGATGGGGCCTGGGTTGTGCGGTATGATCATACCCAGAAGTGGAAGGACTGGCCACTGTCACTGACGACCACATCGGTGAGGCCCGCGTAGCTCGCTACCCTGCTTGAAGAGAAGCGGTCCATATTATGTCGACATAGGGAATGTGTGCGCAGCTATGAATGCCTACGACATTTGCATGGGTTGTGAATACTTGTTGTGCTGTTGTAGGAGCTTAAACTATAACTGACGTAAACTACTGCTATAATCCCAGTTACACTATGTTGTATCTCTTTTTATGATTTCTCCTAGCTTATATATGAAATGTTGTACTAACCTTCTCTTGCTCGTCTATCTACTTTATTGGGTGTGTGCGCTCGTCCCCAGGATATGGATCTGGGAAAGAGATTTGATTCCACTTAGCTCTGTGACTAATAATTATTTTAATGACCATTCATGGGAGATGGAGTACCGTAAAGACTAGCAGCTACAGGACGATACGCAAGTTGATAGGACTACCCGAGCAGAGGCACCCCCGTTATTTCCAGAGTTTCGAGACGTGAGTGCTAGCGAGCAGAGTTGAGAGAGAAAGGAGTTGTTAGCAATAGTACTTTATAGCAAATGGGCTTCATGTATATACAGTGTCTACGTCCTTTTGCACTTCCTTTTAAATATATATTGTTATATATATTTGTTGTAGCTTCCTGTTAATGCTTCTGTTAAACTATGTGATGTGATGTGAATGTTGTGATTCAAGTCGAGCAGAGCGGCAAACTAGTGTTTAATAGTGTGGGTTGATACCCCTTAAGGATCACTGGGTGGATGTCTTGGGCTAGTAAGATCCCCTCTGGCCCGACTCGAGCAAAGGTTGGGGGTCTTACACTGACGGTGGGTGTTGAGAATCAACCAAAATTTTCACTTGGCCAGCCTCCGGGCGCTTCCACTAGCCCAGTCAGCTAGTGGGAGTCTGACGGCGGGTGTTGAGCATCAACCTGACTTTTCACTTGGCCAGCCACTAGGTGCTTCCACCGACCCAATCGGCTAGTGGGAGCCTGATGGGGGGTTTTGAGCATCAACTAGACTTTTCACTTGGTTAGCCACCGGGAGCTTCAACCGGCCTAATCAGCTAGTGGGAGCCTTACGGAGGGTGTTGAGCATAAACCGGACTTTCACTTGGCCAGCCACTGGTTGCTTCTACCGGCCCAATCAGCTAGTGGGAGTCTGATGGTGGGTGTTGAGCTTCAACCGAACTTTTCACCTGGCCAGCCATTCTTCACATTCCTTATGTCGAGCAAGTGAACCATCAAAACACAGACAAGAGAGCGGGAGAGTATTGTTTTATTATTCAATTTCATGGATAGAAGCGTATTAAGTCGTCGTTATCGCTCCAGGCATGAGGGGTTCCCCCACTATATTATGTCGACATAGGGAATGTATGTGCAGCTATGAATGCCTACGACATTTCCATGGGTTGTGAATACTTGTTGTGCTGTTGTAGGAGCTTAAACTGTAACTGACGTAAACTGTTGCTATAATCCCAGTTACACTATGATGCATCTCTTTTTATGATTGCTCCTAGCTTATATATGAAATGTTGTACTAACCTTCCCTTGCTCGTATATCTACTTTATTGGGTGTGTGCGCTCGTCCCTAGGATATAGATCCTGGGAGGAGATTTGATTCCACTTAGCTCCGTGACTAACAGTTATTTTAATGACCATTCACAGGAGATGGAGCACCATAGAGACTAGTTGCTACTAGACGATACGCCAGTTGATAGGACTACCCGAGCAGAGGCACCCCCATCATCTCCAGAGTTTCGAGACGCGAGTACTAGCGAGCAAAGTTGAGAGAGAAAGGAGTTGTTAGCAATAGTACTTTTATAGCATATGGGCTTCGTGTATATACAGTGGCTACGACCTTTTGCACTTCCTTTTAAATATATATTGTTATATATATTTGTTGTAGCTTCATGTTAATTCTTCAGCTAAACTCTGTGATTTGATGTGAATGTTGTGATTCAAGCCGAGCTGGGCGGCAAACTAGTGCTTAATAGTGTGGGTTGACACCCCTTAAGGAACACTAGGTGGATGTCTTGGGCTAGTAAGATCCCCTCTGGCCCGACCCAGGCAAAGGTTGGGGGGTCTTATAGTAACGACGGGTGTTGAGCATCAACCAAACTTTTCACTTGGCCAGCCTCCGGGCGCTTCAACTGGCCCAATCGGCTAGTAGGAGTCTGACGGCGTGTGTTGAGCATCAACCTGACTTTTCACTTGGCAAGCCACTAGGTGCTTCCACCAACCCAATCAGCTAGTGGGAGCCTGACGGTGGGTGTTGAGCATCAACCTGACTTTTCATTTGGCCAGCAACCGGGCGCTTCGACCGGCCCAATCAGCTAGTGGGAGCCTTGTGGAGGGTGTTGAGCATCAATCAGACTTTCACTTGGCCAGCCACCGGGCGCTTCCACTGACCCAATCAGCTAGTTGGAGTCTAATGGTGGGTGTTGAGCATCAACCAGACTTTTCACCTGGCCAACCATTCTTCACATTCCTTACGCCGAGCAAGTGAACCATCAAAAGACGAACAAGAGAGTGGGAGAGTATTGTTTTATTATTCAATTTCTTGGATAGAAGCATTTTAAGTCGTCGTCGCTCCAGGCATAAGGGGTTCCCCCTCCATACTCTGGAGGTGGTATCCCCCCGACTTCAAGACATCTTTGATAACATAGGGACCCTCCCAATTAGGATTCAACTTGCTGACGGCTGCCGACCTTCCGGCAACGTCGACCTTTTTCAAGACCAAGTACCCCTTTATGAATTGTTTGATCATGACATGCTTGTCGAAGTATTTGGCCACCCGTCGCTTGACTTCTTCCTGTCGAATCACTGTCAAGTCGCACATCTCCTCCACCAGATCTAGGGAGATTCGTAGCCCGTTCTCGTTCTTGACCCTACATTCCACACTACCTTCCCCACCTCCACTATTTATGGCGTCCGAATCTCGAATTTTATTGGGAGTATCGTCTCAAAGCCATGGGAGAGCTTGAAGGGAGTCTCCCCCTGTGGCGATGTTGGGCGTGGTTCTCAAGACCCAAAGGACCGAAGGGAGTTTCTCCACCCAGCTCCCCTTCAAATTTCCCACCTTCTTCTTTAACAAGCTTACGTTGAACTTGGTTGCCACCTCTACTTGCCCGTTAATCCAAGGGTGATGGACCGACGCGAAATTGAGGTCTATCCCGAGTTGGCCACAAAAGCTGATGAACTTTGCACTGGCCCATTATCCGTAATAATGGCCTGAGGCAAACCATGCTGACAAATGATCTCCCCCCATACAAAGTTGTGAATAACCTGAGAAGTGACCTCGGCAAGTGCCTTGACCTCTAATAACTTAGAGAAATAATCGATCATAACTAACAGGAGCCTTCTCTGACCACTGGCCTGGGGGAAGGGCCCCACAAGATCCATTCCCCAAATAGCGAAGGGCTAGGGCGCAGTGATGTTTCTGAGCCTATAAGCTAGCAGCAGTTGGAGAGGAGCGACCAACTGGCACTTCTAACATTTCCTTGCAAATTCGGCGGCATCTATGCCCAGGATCGGCCAAAAATACCCTTACATCACTATCCTTCCTTCTAGAGTCCTGCTTCCCGAGTGGCTCCCACACTCACCTGAATGGACTTCCTCCAAGATTCTGATGAAGTGCGACACTGGTTTCTATGTCGACTTCGAATCATTCAGTCACTGTGATCCTATTTTTCAAGAGATGTTACAGTTTTGTGATGATCAGGGCCTGAAGAAGTTCATGACTACAAGGATAAATTTATCTGTTGTAGAAATCAAAGAATGGGTTTTCTCTTCTTCAACTGATGACGTTTCAATGATCGGATTCATCTCACGACAGCAGGTGATTCTAAACCCTGCAATTCTTACCGAAATTTTTGAGTTGAAAAATGGAACAGACGAGCTGGAACAGGATAGTTCTGAGTATAGCAGGATGTTAATGGAGATGGGTCATGCTGAGGGCATCTCATCTAAGCTCTTGAAAAAGAATTTATCTGTTGGTTTTAAGTTTCTTGCTGATATTGTGGGCAAGGTACTGCTGGGTAAGCATTCGGCCCATGATAACATCAATAGGCAACAATTTGCCATAATGTCTGCTCTAGTTAATAAGAAGTCCATAGACTTGGCTAGTTTGTTCTTTGATTTGATTAAGAGAAAGAACAATAAGAAGGAAGTATGTTTAGGAAGGATTCTGGGAATCTTCCTTCAGAAGAAAGCTCCGGAGCTACTGGTTTCTACAACCATAGCTATCAATGCAAGCAAGAGATTGGACTCCTCTCTGTTTGGGAAGTGGGAGAGGACGATTCAAAAGCCCTCCAAGGATGGAACTTCCTCAAATTTATCTGAGGACACAAGATCTGTAACAACCACTCCTCACCCTAATGAAGAAGTTCCTCCACCTCCAGCTTCCCCAGTCATCCCCAGTGTTTCTTCTATACCTACCACTGTGATTCAAACCACTCCTTCATCCCCAGCTATCCTTTCTTCTCGTACTCAGTCACCATTTCCCCTCCATCCTGTTGAACCTCAAAACCTCCACACCATGTCCTTTCCCAATTTTGACCTACTCTCACCTCACTCATCTCCTTCCGGTCAAAATGATTCACCCATCAACATTGAAGACACACCACTCAATTCTCCACTCAATTCCCCAAGAAACTCCCCCATCCAGGATGAAATCATGACTGATTTCACTCCTTCTCCCTCTCTTCATTCTGTCTCAACTCAGACTCCCACTGAGTTTCTTCATGTTGATCCCTCTTTCCTTTCTCATCTTCTAGAGCTCATCACTCCAACTCTCAAATCCTTGATAGTAGAGGCTATTTCACCTCTTGCTCTTTCTATCTCAACTCTATCTCCTTCCCTTTCTACTTCCACTGTCCCTTCTTCATCTAGGGGCCTGGTTCCAGTTCTCACTGAAACCAGGCAGGGGGAGATGTCCAATGAAGATGCAGCAGGTTCAGCCTCAGCAGAACTTCAAGCTCAGTCTCCTCCAGCAGTACAGGAAGAAGAAGTTTTTCAGAAATTTTGTGCAGATATAGTTTCATATTCAGATTTGCTGACTTAAGATGAAGACACTGATGTGTCATTACTTGGAATTTCCAGTGGTGATTGTTTTATAAATCCCACCTGTGATTTACAGATTCTTTTGCATTCTTTCTCTATGTTCAGAACAGTTTTTCCTTCAGTTGATTTCAGTACTTCCAAGGCCATGGTCTGTTATACCATACTCATGAGTCCTCTTATTGTGAAACAACTCCTGCAGATTCAATCAGTTCCAATTTGTACAGATATTCATTCAATTATAATTTGTTCAGATATGCCATCTCCTATGGCTGTTGAGTCTATGCTTGTTACAAAAGATAAGGATGAGCTTGATGCTTTCCTAATTACTGATGAACTGATTTATTTAGTGGTTTCCAGAAATCTAAATTCAGCCATAGAGACAAGGTTGATAAACATTTGTGAGCCAAGTGCTCCTCTTGCTGATCTATCTTCTATGGATATTGATCCAGTCCCAAGTCCCCTTAGACCTTCCTATCCAATAGATGATAGTCCTCTTCCCTCTCTGGATGATCTTATTGCTCTTGATATTCAGGAAGAAGCCAAAGAGAAAGCTGTTAAAAAGACTGCTGACAAACAAAAAAAGGAAATAAATGAATTGTATGACAATCCTCCTGATTCATCTGATGATGATGAGGATGATGATTCAGAGGATTCTGATTCTAAGAAAAAGAGAATGCCAAAGAAAAGAAAGGCTGCACCCAAGCCAGGCAATACAAATGATACTCCTTATTACATCTTGAAAGAAATCACTCCATATCCAGGCATGGAAAGCTGGATGTGGTTATCTAAAAATGAACAGAAAGCCAGGAAGAAGAGCAGGAGATACTCACCTCCTCCTCAGAAGTTCAGAAGAGGTCCTCCTCCTCCTCCTGCTGCTGCTGGTGTTTCAGGAGTTGTTCCTCAAGTTTCCGATGCATCTTCCAAGCCTACCTCTTTCACTAGAATATATCAAAGACAGGATAAATCATCCAGATCTCACTCCCAAGGAAGCAGTCAGCAGCAAAGGAATCAGAGTTCTTCAGAGCAAGTGAAAGAAGTTATTTATCAGAATCCCTCCTTCTCTCCTCCTCAACAACAACAAGTTTTACCCAAGGTTCAAAAGACAGCTACCTATCAGTCTAGAAGACATGATGAGTCTCATAAGCCCAAATGAAAGTATAGTGAGAGTGCTCCTCCAAATTTTCTTTATTCTCAGAGTGATGAACAACACAACACAACAAGCTTTCAGGCTTAATCCACTCAGTTCAAAGCAGTTACAATGTTGCCTCCTCAAGATGATCAGCCACCTATTGATCAGGAAGTTGATCCAAACTTTAGGATGGCAAGGCTTCAAGAACTGATTGGTCTTTCTCAGATAAGAAAAGCTGTAGAAGAAGGAGAAGATCCATCTAGGTTTACCACCATGTCCTCCTACAGAAAAAAAGAGTTGGACAAACTCCAAGTTAGCAGGAAAGTTTTTAATCCAGCTGAATATATGACATTGCATCCAGAAACAATTGTGCCCAGGACTAGTTCTCAGACAACTCTTGGTGGACAAGACCTGATGATTTCTAAGAAGGATGTACCAGATCCAAACAGAAAGATAATCTTTTCTAAACCCTCCTCTGATCCTTCATCTGATAATTTGTAGTTTGTACTCTTTAATGTTTTAATGCTTAACTGGTTATGTACAATGCATTGCTATAACATATCTGCTGATGTTATTTCAACCCTACAGATATTTATGGTCTTTGTATTTCTATTTCTTTTCAGTTTTGTTTTTGAGTGACCTCACGCAAATAGGGGGAGATTGTTGGAACCCTTGTTTGGATTTGTGCTAGGTTCACTCTTAGGATGTCTTGACCCCATGTATAGTCAGGGTATTTGTCTAGTCTAAGATAGGTACTTTTAGGTCAGGTTTGTGCAGACTAGCATTGCAGTGGACTCATACTTAGACTCAGAAAGATTTTGTGGATTTTCTATATCAGTTCGACTATAGTCAAACTCAGCTCGACGATCGTCGGTCTCCCATCGACGATCTCAGAGTCTTCTACTCTGAACTGAGTTCGACGATCTACGAGCTCAGGTCGATGATTTGGCGTTTCTCAGCAGTGATCTCAGTTCTACGATAGTTGTTCTCAGTTCGACGATCTCTGATCTAAGCTCTACAATTTTATGCGGCTTTCAATTATAAGTTTTTTCAGAACGGTCAGAAGTATTTATTTTGGTTATGATCAATTATTTAAAGGCAAATATATTCTGATAATTAATGCTCATATTCTCAAGGATGATAGCTGTATTTCATGAAGCATTAATTATGGTATTCACAGAATATTTTATTAGCTTATTTTATAAAGACAGTTATGGAAGTGCATTTATGTTGCCAACCATTCTAGCCGTTTGGGCTCCTAAATTCTTGTAGAGAATTATGTACTGTCTTGGGAATTCAAATTTATGTCATTTTTCATTCTGATTGAATATATAACTCATAAAAACAACAAGAACAAACAACAATCAATCAGACAGTCAGTCAGGAATATAGAGAAAAACTTTCTTCAGCTGTTCTTATTTCTTTTGCTCTCAAGGATTAGCATTGATGTAATAAGAAAGCTCTACTACAACACTTTGAAGACCTACACCCAGGGCCAAGTTTCCTCTTCCTGAATCAATACAACATCTCAGGGGGAGCTTGGACATTCTACTTCAATCCACATAGTCTTCTCACTTGATTGAGAAAGAGAAGATTTTCATATACTCTTTCTTTTACCTCCATCTGTCCAGGGTTATCTCTCCCTTCAAAAGTGAACTCTTGGTGATAGGGCACCTGATCAAAAACCTATTGGATTTTGGGCTCCTGATCAAAAGCTCAAAGGATATCTAGATCTACCTGAAAGAGATCTTCTGGTGGCAGAGCACCTGAACAAAAACCTGTAGTGGATTCCTACATGGGTGGTAGAAGAGTGGATGTACACAGATTTGGGGAACCACTATAAAATTTCTTGTGTTGTCTGGATGATTTGTGTTTTCTTTTTGTGCTGTGCTGTGATAGTTTAGTTTGTTTTTTTCTCTTTCATATAAGTATCAATATTTTAATTCCGCAATAAAGCTAAACAAATTTTTTTAAAAATACTCTATTCACCCCCCCCCCCTCTAGAGTAAATTCTATTTATTCCTCACTTTCAGGCAGGGTCGTAGGCTCGCTTGGGGGGAAAGGAAGAGATTGTGGTAGTTTGCAAGAACCCGAGAGGATCCTGCTGCTCAAGCTCCCATTAGTTGCCAGGGCTGGAAGGCGCACTTGTACCCGAGTAAACCCGCTGCCAGGATCTCACTAGCTGGCAGGGTCGTAGGCTCGCTTAGGCGTAAGGGAATACCCCGAGAGGATCCCGCTGCTCAGGCTCCCATTAGCTGGTAGTGCTGGAAGGCGCACTTGGCTCCGAGTAGACCTGCTTCCAGGATCTCACTAGTTGGCAGGGTCGTAGGCTCGCTTGGGGGAAAGGAAGAGATGGTGGTAGTTTGTAAGATTCCGAGAAGATCTCGCTGCTCAGGCTCCTATAGCTGATAGGGCTGGAAGGCGCACTCGGCCCTGAGTAGACCCACTACCAGGCTCTCACTAGCTGGCAGGGTCATAGGCTCGCTTGGGGGGAAGTAAGAGATGGTGGTAGTTTGCCAGACCCCGAGAGGATCTCGCTGCTCGGTCTCTCATTAGCTGGCAGGACTGGAAGGCACACTTGGCTCTGAGTAGACCCGCTGTTAGGCTCTCACTAGCTGGCAGGGCCGTAGGATCACTTGGGAGGAAGGAAGAGATGGTGGTAGTTTGGAATACCCTGAGAGGATCCCGCTGCTCAGGCTCCCATTAGCTGGCAGGGCTGGAAGGCGCACTCGACCTCGAGTAGACCCGCTTCCAGTCTCTCACTAGTTGGCAGAGTCATATGCTCACTTGGGGGGAAAGGGATATAATTTATGGTTTCTAGTGGCACCAACTAGGCCTGTCGGCCGGGCTCCCATCGAGCCAGTTGGGATGAAGGCTCGCAAGTTGACAGGATGAAAAGGAAGAATAACCAAATCGGGGTCCGCTCCCGCCGTCAGGCTCTCACCTAGCTGACGGGGCAGTGGGGCCCATAACTATCATCACAAAGAGTCTCACTAGCATGCTTTCTGACAGCCAGCTGTAGTTCTAAATTTGAGAAGGGGAACTCATGGACTCTCGACACATGGCCTTTCGAGAAAGGCTTCTCGGCACGACCATTCGTCGTGCCATCCTTGGCAAAGTTTGCCTGTATTATGAACAGGCGAAGGTTATCTCCTAAAAGGCCTGAGGCATACGCAAGGGTGCCAAAGCGCGGGCAACCAACTTGAAATATGGGTAGGGCCAGATCTGCGACAGGCTCTAGGGGGCGAGACCCTCTCGATAAGGGCCTCTCGGTAAAAGCCTTTCCGGCGGTGCTTACTCGATGAATTCTCTCTCAGCAGGGGGTAGGTTTGTGGTTACCACCTAAGAGCCTATGTCTCTAGCAGGAGCGTTGAAGCCTACCGCGATCAACATGCAAGAAAAAAGGGGCACATAACCATTTCGGCAAAAGCAGAAAAATTGTCATTACATACAAATATAAAAAAAAGTTACATGGGGGTCCCGCCCATTACATGAAAAATCAGGAGAAAATTACAATTTTTGAGATATAACAAGTAGAGGGGGAGAGGCCATCAGGCAGGGCCGCTAGAGGTTCCGCTAGAGCTTTCGCCGGAGCAACTGCTAGGGGTATCGCCGGAAGAGCTGCCGCCAGATTCGTCATCTTGGTCAAGTTCTGGTACACCTTCTTCTGGGGAAACTCCCTCTACCGCAGGCTTTGGAATGGGTTCGAACAACCAGGGCAGGACCCCGCGCGCGGTAAGGGTCTCGCCATCTTTGTTCAAGAGGCTCGATTCTCTCAACACCTCAATCACCATCGCACACGCCTTCTGCACGTTATCTTACATCATCACTTCGATCTCGTACTCCGAGAAGTGACGGATTTTGAGCCTCTCATCCAGGGAAGGCGGGACCGGCGCCATGAATCCTTGCGTAAGCTTGAGCTCTGTATTCAGTAGCTTGTTCTCGCACTCGAGGCTGGCCACCCTCGCGCGCAAAAGTTGGGCCTGGGTGGAACCCTGCAAGGATTTTGGGTTTAGAATTAGCATGAAATCTCCCTAAGGCAAAAGGCCTTTGAAGGTTTGTATACCTCAGCCGCCGGGCGAAGGGAGAGAATCCATTGGGAAGCCGCTAGTTCGGCCTTCAGGGTGGTCATCTCAGCAATGGCGGTTTCCCTTGATTTGGTCACACCGACGAGGTATCGCTCAAGGGTGATGTTGCGGCGCGCAGTCTTATGCGCGAGCACAAGCGCATGCATCTGGGCTCTGACGGAGTCATAGGCGAGAGATCAGGTAACCTCCTGGTAGAACGCGCGGGCATCTTTTTATTTGTAAAGACCGAAGCCTAGCACGAAGGCCTCGCCGAAGATCATGTCTTGTTCTGCCCAGGTGGGGAGAAGTGACGAGATTGAAACCCAGTTGGATTCGGGGTCCCACCGGAGCAGGGGCTGACCCTCTTCATCAACGAACTTCCTGCCAATACCGAAGTTCTGATGCCCTTTTGGCACTGGCTTGGTGGGGGGCTCGGCGGGGGTCTCGGCAGCTTACCCGGCAATAGTTGCTTTGCCAGCGGTAGGTGGGGTCTCGGTCAAGGTCATGGCGATGGACATGCCCTTGTCTGTAGCACTGATTTTCTTCTTGGGAGGAGTAGGAGGAGAGGAGTTGGGCTTCTGCTTTCGGCCACTGGGTGCAGATGAGAGGCCGAGTTCCTTTCGGCAGGCCTGGGCGGCAAATTTGGCGAGAGCCAGGGTGCTGGCGAAATCTCTAGCTTCATCAAAGGGCTGGCGGAGGGGAATTTCTCGTTCACCTACAGAAGCTTTAGCGATTAAAACTCTTGATCTATGATGAAGGGTAGCAGACATGGGACGAAAAGGAACCTTCGTCGGGAGGGACTGGCAGGAGAGAGTCTAGGCCTCGCCGAAGGAACTGGATATCAAAAGCCTTCGACCTGAAGAACTCGATGAGATCGCACCCCCCCCCCCCAAGGGCGGGAGGCTTGTAGGTCACCTCATCATACTGAATGGGAGCGAGGGGAATATTTCCGAAAGGCCCGGAAACGAAGACGAATTTTTGGGCCCAATGGTGGTTTTGGTTGGCGAGGACGCCAGTCTTCACTGATTGCCCAGAAAGGAAAACCACTCCCCCTTTTGACTGAAAGTTGAACAGCTTCCGAAAGACGTACAGGCTGAACTCGATCCTTTCCGCCCGCATATAGCAAGCGAAAACCACCGGGATTGTGATGGAGTTGGGGTTGAGCTGGGCTGACACTACACCGTAGTAGTGAAGGGCCTGTCAAATCTCCGACCAGAGGGGTAGGCAGAAGCCCACCTTGAAGTGTTCCAGAGGAATGGCAAGCTCCCCGTCTGGCGTAAGGTGTACCTTGTACTCATTCCAAGGGTTTCCCGCGACGAACTCTGGCGGGATGAAGTTCTCAACTATCGAGAGGTATTTCACCTGGGTCAGCCGGCAGGGCGGGAAGTTATGGTCCAGGAAGGTTTGCGCGCACTTAGAGCGGCCCTCATTCTCGCCAGGAATCTTGAGAAAAGGTGGAAGGGAAGTAGGCGAGAGGCTCTAAGTTGCAGAGGACGGCGCGAGCAAGGTAAGGAGAAGGACGAAGGCACAGAATCTGAAAGAAAAAAATACGGTTGTTGGGCTTGCCCATTTATAGAGGGAGAGGAACTCATTAGGGATTTCCTAGGCGGCGGAAGAGCGGTTAGAAAATTTAGATATTTTGACTCTTCATTTTTCGTCCCACCTCGTCGACGCCTCTCACACTTGCAAAACCACGAGAGCTACCGGGAGGGATCCCGGGTAAGAGCAAACTATCATACACATATGAAAAGCAAAAAGAGGTCGGCAACCAGGCACTGGGTAAGAGAGATAAAATAACAAAGTACATAAAATCAAACATCAAAAGCGTCTTGCTGGGAGAGATCCTTATAAATAATTATAATAATAACAAATGTTTAGATTGATCGGGAGGGGTACATCGTGAGAAGAGTATGTCGGGAGGTTGGGGAAAGAAGAGGCGAGATCCCGTGTAGTTCAGTACAGCTCCCAATGCCATCGGCCCCGACCTCGCCTTCCTGATCTCGACGGCACTCGCGGGTAGTGGTAAGCAGTCAGGGCGGTGAGCCCCTGGTTGGCCAGGCGCAGCTAATCCCGGACTCGCGCAATATGTCTTCCGGGGATGTCTCTTCGCACTCAACCTGGCGCTCCTACTTGCCGAGAAGGTGGATGTATTCCCTCTCAATCACATCCATCCGTCTCTCAACCGACCTTTCGAGTCTCGTCAACGCCAGTGAATCGGTTTGGCGCATCCCAACGAGCTTTGTCGGGAATTCTGTTATCCTCTTCCACTGAGTTCTGCCGCTCCCGTCGATGTCTAGATATTCCTCCATGTCGCTGGGGGAAGGCAGGGGCGAGACCGTCCCCTCTTCTTCATCGGCTTCCGCCTCCGCAGCCGTCAGATCTAACAAGAAAAATCTAGTCAAATCAAGCAAGGGTGAAAAGACTGGACAAGGAGCGATTACCTATGCTAAGGGGCGGGCTCCTAGCCGCAGATTGGTGAGAAGGGTCGGGTTGCCCTTCCATGCTTTTTCCAAAAATAAGGTGGAGCGGCTTGCCTCGTCCCGGGGGGTACGCCGCGTGCTCCAGAGTGATGGTTTCGGCCTGTTGGGGAGCGACGATACCGTCTTTCGCCGGAGGTCGGGATCTTAATGTGGGTGCGGTTGATTCAATGATAACCCTTCTAGGCGAAAGGGGAAGACCGACTACTGTGTTCTCGAGATCATTGGGCGTGGGAGTTCGGGGGCTCAGATGGGTGAGCCTCGGGCTACCGGAAGCAGGGACTGCGAAAAAATGAGTCAGCGAGAGGAAAGCAGGTTGTACAAGATGAATGACAAAAAAGGTTATTGGGATGGATCACGTGTTGGACTTGAGTAGTCGGGGGGTGGCCTCCGAGACCAGCTGCTGGTTCTCGCCCGGGGATGAATCGACTCAGTATCTGCTGGAGGGTTATCAGTAGCAGTTTCTGGAACCTGTCGGCGAGAAGGGAAGGGGGTCAGACTCAGTAGAGCGGGTTCGCGCAAGAAGACAAGAAAAGGTGAATACCTCCAACAGGGAAGGAGGGTTCGCCAGGTCCTTCTTCGAGTGGTCTCGCCTAACCAACTTAGCTTTCCCCTTCTTCGGCTGGGGAGGAGAGCTAGCTAGCCTTTCGCACATTAGCCAGGGGGCAACCCCGATGCAGTTAGCACGGGCTCTCGCCAGTGCCGCGGAGAGACAGTCTTGAATTTCCTTCGAAAGTGGCTTCTTGTTACGCTTGGCATACATCTTGACAGACTTGCGAGAACTAAAGCGGAAGGTGATGGCAATAACGGTGGCCTGAGAACTGGCACGGTGGCGTATATATATACACGGGGGCAAGATAGGGTCCACCCAATATTCCCTTCCAGGTCAGCAAGCGCCCAGTGAATATTTGGTGTTGGACGTGTCTTTCAGAGTGCAAGGCTAGCTCGTAAAGAGCGAAGATTATGTACAACCTCATATTCACTGGGTGGGACCAAGATGCCCCAAGGACTCGAATTAGGCTAGCCTTAGGCTAGCTTTGTGATGCGTTAAAACTAGATATATAAAATGCAATCAAGTATACGTGTCGCGTCAAGTAAAAAAGTAGAGAGTAGAGTGTCGAATCCTTAGGGACAATATCTTTACTTAAGCTTATGAGTACTAGTAATATTCTTTTCGACTAAGTCAAGCAAAATATAAGTTTTGAAGAGAAATTAAATAAAATTAACTTAAGTAAAATATCAGTTTTATATAAAATTGAAATAACACTAACATGCGAATTATAAATTACTGAGAATTGATAATGATGAGAAATACAAACTTTGTATATTGATCCTTACCTTAGCTTGTCTTTGTGTGAAAATAAAAATGAACTTGAATTAACTATTATCTTGTAGAAATCCTAAACTTGCGAAGAGCATCTCTCGATTTCATCTTTGTGCTATGCTTATTTAGTGAGTAGCTTTAGATAGAAGTTACACAAGTAAACATACGTATAAAAATGAGGATTTTAACTCCACAACTAGAATAATAGCGATACACTAAATCATATGTAGCCAAATTAAATTCTCGAGACTTACGAACGCAGCTCTCGCATATAGATTGCAGTAAAAAGCACAAGATGGTAATTCCTTATCGTCATCACTAAAGAAGAGAATATAATTTAAGATAAAAACTAATATAATTCATTTGCTCATAAAAGCATACAGGCGAACTTCAGATAATTCACAACATACAAAACTCAATAGAGGATTAGTTCCTCATAGTCGGAAATACAAGATTTTTCAATAGGAAATTAACAGCCATGACAACAGAAAAATTATAATATGCAAACCATAATTCGCCGAGACAACTGCTGAATTTGTCGCCCCCAATCTCTGTTCTTCGCCTTCGATTCTTCTTTATCCGATCTCCTCAATTTCCCTCACTCTCCATCCCTTTTCTCCGGTGATCCTTGCTTATATATATAGTAATTTGCCTCATAAAGAGCCTTTAATTTCATGAAGAATTGCCTCTTTTCAATCTTGTAACCGCCACCAATTTGAATTAAAAATCCCAGATTTCCATCAGCATTTGTTGTAGCAATTTTGTCTTAAAAGAGCCTTTAATTCACAGAAGAAACGCCTCCTTTCGATTTTGTAACCGTCGCCAATTTGAATTTCAAAATTCCAGATTTCCGTCAGTAATTTATTGCAACAACTCTGTCTTTGGAAAAATAGAAATAATTAAGTAATAAATAATCTGTTCGTAACAACTTTGTCTCTGGATAAATAGACATAACTTGGCAGTAGCCGACTTGTTGCAACATATTTCTGAGTACTGGAGTTGATTATATTTTATTCTTCTAACTTGATTCATTTTTTATATTTTTTCAATAGAAAATCATAATCTTATGTTTAAAGCCTGAATTATATCAAAATATAATTAAAACCTTATTTCACTTGATTTAATGATGATTTACTACTTAAATAAAATGAAAGCTTGTAAATAAAATGATGAAATAACTTCTATTTGAGAAGTTATCACACTCCCATACTTGAACTTTTGCTAGTCCCTAGCAAAGATGAATTAAAGCCCCAAATTAGGAAAAAGAATAATCATCAAGATATTAATTTAAATGACCCTTCATTTCAATTTATTCAAAAATTACTAAATCAAGAATTTCACTTCTGCCAATTGGTAAACATATCAATCATTAAAGATTTAAAACAATCACTCATCAATTAGTTTGATAGACGATAAAACTCAATTATGATTTCTAGTGAGTGTGTGCTATTCCAAAGAATCATTTACTTTCTTGCAACTTTTTCTCACTGGCCTTCCACAACATTAGGCTAAGGTAGAAACATAAACCAAAGTTATGACTTAGCTTCCACAAAAGTTTGGAGTTTAAAGGAGAGAAGGTCATAAGAGCCAACAAAATTGAGGTTTTTGGCTTGATTAGAATTGAATGACTAGAAATTGGATAGTGGATATGTATTTCCCTGGATATTCTATCAAAGAGACTCTCCAAATTATGGGGTGTACAAATATCTTTTCTTTGCTACTTGCCATAGTAGGGATCATTCCAAGAGTGTGTAAACACTTTTAGGCCCATATCACTATGACAATACACATTTTTATTTTTATTTTTATTTTTACTTGTCATAGTAGGGATCATTCCAAGAGTGTTTAAACACACTTAGGCCCATATCACTATGTCAATACACATTTTTTTATATTTTTTCTTACACACCCATAAATGAGAGATAAACCAAAGTAGGGAACTTTTTGCGTGGAATAGTAGGTATCAAAAATAACAAGACAATCTCAAGAGGATTGGTAGATGATATAAAAGGTTGCCTTATTTCTTTCTCCCACTTAATTACCAAAACCCACGTCTTAGCGTCCATCATCACCTTAATTCTTGTTTTACCCGTCGCCATTATTTTTGAAAAGCCAGCAAAAATATGTTGACAGAGGTCAACTTTCTAAGGAATATTATGAATGGATAGAAATTTATAAAAGAGCTTTCATATCTTATTAATTTTAAGTTCCAAGTTTAAAATCTTTAAGATTGATAAAACCACCAATCAATCAAATATGAATTTTTTAATAACAAAAATTGATTAACACCAGGTATAATGATACTCAATCTCACAGGATGACGAGTTATTCTCTGTCCCAAATAATAGAGGTGAACCCACCCCCACACTTAAACTTTGCTAGACCCTAGCAATTTGTTCAAATATAAAAAAAAACTATCAAGCAACCTTTTTAACAAATCAGGGGAAACATTCAAACAAAGAGGAAATCAACTTAAGACAAAATCAAGTGCATAAGATAAAATTAATACACCCTGGAGTCATCCTCTGACTCATCGACGCAACCGTATTGCCCTCTCTTGGTATGAGATTGGCCTCCTTGGTTGTTTGCCCTCCCTGTCATGCCTCAAATATATGTATATTTTATGCAAGGTTAAATCATAAAATATATTTTGACCATATCAATTTAGAGCAACATAAACAACCACAGTTTAGCATAGTCCAACAAAAATCAAAACAGTCAACAAAATTGGTTCACAAAACACCACATAACCAAAATAGTTAGCGATTTTAATACTATTATTAAATTTCATCAATCATTGTTGTCGTCTGCCCCGCTGATGTCTTTGGTTGGATCAACAACCTCTCCATCTGAGTCCAAAAAGTAGCCAACATTGTTGAACCTGTTCTTCCAAGTCGATGTATCTTCAGTGACCGGGATCTTGGCCTTCTTCAACAACTTAACCTGGTTGTGATGCAGCGCGTCCAATTTTGATTCAAAATACAGATGTTGGGCTTGCTGATAGTTCTTTATATATTCCAGATTAGCCATGATTATTTCCTTTTCATCTTGATTAAACACACCAGCGGCTGGCTGCCTGGAAGGGGGTGTAGGAGCTCCTATACCTGCGTCCACCTGAACTGAGGGGGTATCACTAGTAGATTCTAGGACTTTTATGATCATAGAAATTACTGCATCCATAATATGCCGGCCAACCTTAGTCTCGACATTGTCTTCCATCGCTTCTACTCCTTCTACTCTACAATGCTCGGTGATCAAAGTGGGAAACCAGAGTTATTGCACATTTGCCTCCTTGATCTTAATGCCTATTTGCTTTGAGATGATCTTTCCTATATTAATACCAATCCCTTTTAAGATTTTGAACAAGAGAGTTACCTTAGTTAAGGATGTAGTGTTGGAATGCTTGATTGGCATTAAGCTTGCATTTAGGAAATATAACCAAACCTTAGCTTCTCTACTTAGGCTAGTAGACTTTAGAGTGTAGGTGCTTTTGTTAGCCCATTCTACCTTAGTGTTATGACAGATAGCGGCAGCCATTTCCTCGGGGGTTGCAGTAGTAATAACCACATCATCTTCCTCCGGTTTTGGGGTAGGAATATTGAAGTACACATTAATCCTCTCAGTCGAAGCATCAATTTGCTTGCCCCGTACTAAAACAGAGTTCCCCTCTGACATTCAGGCATTGGCATAAAACTCATAGACCCAAGACAAAATAGTCGAGTAGCAAGGTTGACATAACGAATCCCATTTGAGTTTATGTATTTGATCTATATAGCCAATACTCACTCCTCCGGCTTCCACCTTAAATCCTCGCTCAAAGATGAAGGGGGTCATTCTTAATACCTGTACTCGTCGTTTAGCATCCATGTTGACAAACCATTCAGGATTGTGGCTAGACTTCTTTTTTCTCCCTTTTTTTGTTGTCAATTTTTCGGCCCTCGAAACCTGCTCATCCTCCATCCTTTGAGTGATCGGCTCTTCGACTTCGTCGTTCATGAAATTCGTCGGTCGGGGTGTTATTTCTTTTCTTCTTCCCTTTCGTGGCTACAACAAATCTACCGTAAGATCAGGCTCTATTTCTATCTCATTCTCCTTCCGAGGAATCGGTATGTCTGCATCAATGTTCATGCAGTCTACCGGCTGTTTTGCCAACTCCTTCTTTCTCCCTCTACGTGGAATCAGTGAATCGACTGCAAGTTCAGGCTCGATATCTATCTCATTCCCTTCCAGAGGACTTGGTATTTCAGCATCATCTTCGCTGGCTTTTGGTATTTCTTCTTCAATACTCGCACTATCCGCTGATGGCTTCTCCAATGCCTTCTTCCTCTTTCCTCACCGAATCGTCCCTTCTGCCTTCTCTGCGGCCTACTATTCAAACTCTTTCCCTTTTCGAGTCTTCGGTATACCTATGTCTTAGCCTCGGCCGGCCGAAACACACCACCGCAGGAATTTCGCTGGGTTCTTGGCGCAACCTAACTTCTATCACAAGGAGGGAAGGGAAGATGGAATAAAAATCAGCGCGCAGGAAGTAATGATGGCTAGATATGCGCGGATTTAGACAGCTCGACAAAATTAATTGAGATCGACTACCCGGGATTTTGACAGCTTGTCAATTCCTAATTAAGCTCGACGAACGCGGGTTAATGACAGCCTGACAATTTTAATTGAGTGCGACGAAGGTGGGATTTCCAATTATGATTGACATTCCAGCTTCGTCAAACTCAAATGGAGCGAATAACCAGCGATCATAATGTTGCAACAACCTCGTGTTTTGTTTCAATATAGCTTAGGCAACACTACTTTATGAGATTTCTGGCTTAAAATAAAATTTTACGACCTAATGCAGACAAACAATCAATCAAAATAAAACGACAAATAACCTAAACTAGCAGGAAGAATTGGGTTGCCTCCCAATCAGCGCCTGAGTTTTAGTCCCGGCAGGACCTGTCTTCCTTGTCAGTTTTCGAAGATGAACGATGATTTCATTAAACCATCCTTGTTGCTCATATAGATTTTTAGTCTTTGCATGTTCACCTTGAATTTTTAACCATCTACCTCATTACAGATTGTGACAGCGCCGTAAGGGTGAACTTCTTTAATTAAAAATGGTCCGGACCATCTAGATTTCAATTTACCGGGAAACAATCTCAATCTCGAGTTAAATAACAAAACTGATTGTCGTGACATAAATTCTTTCTTCTTCAATTTAGAGTCATGTCATTTTTCGATTTCTCTTTATAAATTTTAGCATTATCATATGCATTCATTCAGATCTCTTCCAATTCATCAAGTTAAAAAAGTCTTTTTTACCAGCATTGTGAAAATCAAAATTTAGCTTTTTAATGGTCCAATATGTTTTATGTTCTATCTCTACTGATAAACGGCAAGCTTTTCCATAAATTAATTTATAGAGCATTAAGCCTAAAGGTGTTTTAAAAGCCGTTCTATATGCCCATAATGCGTCATTGAGTTTATGGGACCAATCCTTTCGGTTTATATTAACTGTCTTCTCTAAGATGATCTTAATTTCTCTATTGGAAACTTCGGCAAGCCCATTGGTTTGTGGATGATACGCAAGTGCAATTTTATGATTCACACCATATTTCTTTAATAATAATTTAAATTGCAGATTACAAAAGTGTGAACCACCATCACTAATGATTGCCCTTAACGTACCAAATCTATTAAAAATGTTCTTTAGAAATTTTAAGACAGTGGCGGAATCATTTTTCTGCGTAGCTATTGCTTCTATCTATTTGGACACATAATCTACCGCTAGCACCCATAAAATCTATTCCCCAAATGTCGAAAATTTCAATTTCCATAAAATTGTTCATAGGCATACTATCTCTTTGGCCTATATTCCCAGTTTTTTGGCAAGCATCACAGTGCCTAGCAAAATTGTGTGCAACTTTGAATAAAGATGGCCAATAGAAACCCGCCTCTAAAACTTTTAATGCAGTCTTTTGTCCCATGAAATTCCCTCCATGCAGGGAAGCATGACATCTTTCCAAGATGCTTGACATTTCAACCTCAGGAATACAACGTATTATAATTTGATCAGCACAATACTTAAATAAATAAGGTGTATCCCAAAAATATGTTTTAACTTGATGTAAGAACCTTTTCTTTTGTTGATAATTTAAATCCGGTGGGGAAACTATACTTACAATAAAATTTACTATGACAGCATACCATGGTGGGCTATTTTTCGTAACTGTTAATATTGTTTCATCCGAAAAATTTTCCTTGATTTCTATTTTCTTATTTTTCTCATCTTTTTGCTCTAACCTAGATAGATGATCCGCTACTGGATTTTCTGACCCTTTTCTATCTTTAATCTCAAGGTCGAATTCTTGTAAAAGCAAAATCCATCTAATAAGCCTAGGTTTGGCATCTTTCTTATCTACCAAATATCTAATTGCAGTATGGTCCGTATAAACTATAACTTTTGAGTTGATTAAATAAGAGCAGAATTTGTCAAATGCAAAAACTATCGCCAATAATTCCTTCTTCGTAGTTGTATAGTTTATTTGGGCTTCATTCAACATTTTGCTTGCATAATAGATAGTATGGAAGATTTTATTATGTGTTTGACCCAAAACAGCCCCTAAAGCGTAATTGATAGCATCACACATTAAAACAAAAGGAACATTCCAATCAGGAGATACAATGATAGGGGATGATGTCAAAATTTTCTTTAGAGTGTTGAAAGATTCTAAACATGTTTGATCAAAATTGAACGTGGTGTCCTTTTCAAGAAGATGACTAAGAGGTTTAGATATTGCAGAGAAATTTTTTATGAACCTCCTATAAAAACCTGCATGCCCTAAAAAACTTCTTATTCCTTTAATGTTTAAAGGGGGTGGAAGCTTTTCTATTACTTCGACTTTTGAACGATCGACTTCTAGGCCCTTATTGGAAATTTTATGGCCAAGCACTATGCCCTCTCTTGCCATAAAATGGCACTTCTCCCAATTTAAGATCAAATTAGTTTGCACACACCTAGCCAAAACCTTTTTTAAACATTCTAAGCATTCATAGAATGATTTGCCGAACACAGAAAAATCATCCATAAAAATCTCAATACCTTCATCCATCAGATCAGAAAAAATAGAAATCATACAGCGCTGAAAAGTAGCAAGCGCGTTACATAATCCAAATGGCATTTTACGGAATGCAAATGTACCATATGGGCAAGTAAAAGTTGTCTTTTCCTGGTCTTCCGGAGCTACCATAGTTTGGTTATAACCTGAATACCCATCCAAGAAACAAAAATATTCATTACCTGTTAACTTATCTAACACTTGATCTATGAATGGCAAAGGGAAGTGATCTTTCCTAGTTGACTGATTTAATTTTCTATAATCCATGCATATACTCCAACCAGTCACTGTCCTAGTAGGGATTAATTCATTATTTTCATTTTTCACAACGGTCATCCCGCCCTTTTTGGGCACACATTAGACAGGACTAACCCATTTGCTATTAGATACTAACCATTTAATGATTTCTTTTTTAACTACCTCTTTCATTAGAGTGCTAAGCCTTCTTTGATGTTCGATGGAGGTTTTTGCGTTATCTTCTAATAAAATTTTATGCATGCAAATGGTGGGACTAATGCCTTGGATGTCGGCAATAGTCTACCCCATAGCTCCCTTGTATTTCTTTAGGATCTCTAACAATTCTTCTTCCTTACTTTGCTCTAAAGAGGCATCAATTATTACCAGCAAGGTCTTACTTTCACCTAGAAAAGCATACTTCAGATTTGTGGGTAAAGGTTTTAATTCTAATTGAGGTGGTTGGTTTTAAAACTTTAATCTCACTTGATCTTTTAAGTTCTTCAACTGTCCTAAAAGTTCTCCACCTTTCACTAGTATTAAAAACTTTGGCACAATCATCCATCTCTTCTACTTCATCCCATTCTTCATTATTAAGGATTGCAAACAATGTTTTCTCCCAAATGTCATTCTTTTGGTAAGCTTTAGTTGGAATTTCTAATTGATCAATAAAATGACATTCTTCTTTATCATTAGGATATTTAATTACTTTTAAGATGTTGAAAGTTACCACTTCCTCATTGACCCTCATTGTAAGTTCTCCTTTTTGGACGTCAATAAGAGTCCTTCCTGTAACTAAAAAGGGTCTACCAAGAATAATAGGTATATCCATATCTTCTTCCATGTCTAATACTACGAAGTCAGTAGGGAAAATTAACTTCTCTATCTTTACAAATACCTCTTCCACAATACCTTTAGGGAATGCTAAAGTTCGGTCAGCTAGTTGAAGAGTAAGAGAGGTAGGAGTTATTTCTCCAAGGCCTAGTGTTTTATAAATAGAAAGTGGCATGAGATTAATACTGGCCCCTAAGTCACATAAGGCTCTACCCGAAAATTTTACTCCTATGGAGCATAGTATGGTGAAGCTTCCTGGGTCTTTTAATTTAGGGGGTAGTACTTTTGTAATATAGCACTACATTCTTCAGTTAAAGCCACAATTTCTTTTTCAGTGAATTTTCTCTTTTTGGAGAGAATATCCTTCATGAATTTTACATAACTAGGCATCTGCTCCAAAGCCTCAGCAAAGGGTATATTTATTGTCAACTTTTTAAAGACTTCTATAAACTTCTAGAATTGTTTATCAAGCTCAGTTTTAGTGAGTCTAGACAAAAAAGGTGGAGGTGGGTAAATTTTTCTTTCCTTGTCTAGATCTATAATTTCTACCCCTTTTTCTATGTTAGAGTTTTCGCCCTCTTTTATTTTACTTTCTTTTTCTTTCTTTTCATCTTCCTTAAATTTTTCAAATAATAAATCTCCGCCCGAAATTTTATTTCCACTTCTTAGGATGACAGATTTACATTGATTGGTTGAGTCATCTCTCTTTGTATTTGGAGTTATTTTGACTGCCAATGTGACAACTGGTCTTAGATTTAATGCATTGGCAATCTGTCCTATGAAGGTTTCTAAGGATCTAAGAGATGATTCTATCTCTACCACTCTTGCATCATATTTCTGAAACATTTATAGGATTAATTCATCTTGAATTTCCTTGATTGTTGGGAGGAATGTGATTAAATCCTGGTGGATGATTAACATTTTGATTGTTTCTCCATGAAAAGTTAGGGTGATTTCTCCATTCAAGATTATATTGATTAGAAAAAACATTTTGTCTTTGGCCACCTACATAATTAACTTCTTCCGAAACTTGATTTAATTGCTCTATGGTGAGAGAAGTGTTGGGGTTAGGCAACTGAATACTACTAATAGATGGCATTACTATATTTTGACTCAACGAATCTAGTCGTTTATTTATCGTGTTAAATTGTGTTGCCATTTCTACAGCTAATGAAGTGAATTGATCAACATGGTGGGCACCCATTGGATTGTTATTCCCTTGCCTTTCAAATGATTGATAATTATTAGAGGTAAGGTCTTCTATAATAGCATAAGCATCCTCCGAGTACTTTTTCAACAAAGATCCACCCGTAGCTCCATTAACTAAGATCATGGTAGTTGTTTGTAATCTATTATAAAATGTAGATACCTGTTGATGCACTTCTAACCTGTGATGTGGGCATCGTCTCAATAACTCTTTAAAACGCTCTCATGCGTCGTAAAGAGTTTCCCCATGATTTTGCATAAAAGTGGTGATGTCTCGTATTAACTTTGCGGTTTTAGAGGGAGGAAAGTATTTGTTTAAAAATTTCTCTACCAATTGCTCACATGTGGTTAAAACTTGATGCGTTAAAATTAGATATATAAAACGCAACGCAAGTATACGTGTCACGTCAAGTAATAAAGTAGAGAGTAGAGTATCGAATCCACAGGGACAATATCTTTACTTAAGCTTATGAGTACTAGTAATATTTTTTTCGACTAAGTCAAGCAAAATATAAGTTTTGAAGATAAATTAAATAAAATTAACTTAAGTAAAATATCAGTTTTATATAAAATTGAAATAACACTAACATGCGAATTATAAATTACTGAGAATTGATAATGATAAGAAATACGAGCTTTGTATATTGATCCTTATCCTTAGCTTGCCTTTGTGTGAAAATACAAATGAACTTGAATTAACTAATATCTTGTGGAAATTCTAAACTTGCGAAAAGCATCTCTCGATTTCATCTTCGTGTTATGCATATTTAGTGAGTAGCTTTAGATAGAAGTTACACAAGTAAATATATGTATAAAAATGAGGATTTTAACTCCACAACTAGAATGATAGCGATACATTAAATCATATATAGCCAAATTAAATTATCGAGACTTACGAACGCAGCTCTCGCATATAGATCGTAGTAAAAAGCACAAGATGATAATTTCTTATCGTCATCACTAAAGAAGATAATTTAAGATAAAACTAATATAATTTATTTGCTCATGAAAGCATACAGGTAACCTTCAGATAATTCACAACATACAAAACTCACTAGAGGATTAGTTCCTCATAGTCGAAAATACAAGATTTTCCAACAGGAAATTAACAGCCATGGCAACAGAAAAATTATAATATGCAAACCACAAATTTGCCGAGACAACTGCTGAATTTGTCACCCCCAATCTCTGTTCTTCGCCTTTGATTCTTCTTTATCCGATCTCCTCAATTTCCCTCACTCTCCATCTCTTTTCTCTGGTGATCCTTGCTTCTATATATAGTAATTTGCCTCATAAAGAGCCTTTAATTTCATGAAGAATTGCCTCCTTTCAATCTTGTAACTGCCACCAATTTGAATTCAAAATCTCAGATTTCCGTCAGCATTTGTTGTAGCAATTTTGTCTTAAAAGAGCCTTTAATTCGCAGAAGAAACGCCTCCTTTCGGTTTTGTAACCGTCGCCAATTTGAATTTCAAAATTCCAGATTTCCGTCAGTAATTTGTTGCAAAAACTCTGTCTCTGGTAAAATAGAAATAATTAAGTGATAAATAATATATTCGTAACAACTTTGTCTCTGGATAAATGGACATAACTTGACAGTAACCGGCTTGTTGCAACAATATTTTTGAGTACTGGAGTTGATTATATTTTATTCTTGTAACTTGATTCATTTTTTTATATTTTTTAACCGGAAAATCATAATCTTATGTTTAAAGCCTGAATTATATCAGAATATAATTAAAACCTTATTTCACTTGATTTCATGATAATTTACTACTTAAATAGGATGAAAGCTTGTAAATAAAATGATGAAATAACTTCTATTTGAGAAGTTGTCACTTTGGGCTGAAATCGGATCAGATAAGTAAGTAGGCAAGAAGGTTCCCGCCCAGAGCAAGCGAATGGGCTTGCGCCTCAGTTTGACGGGAGCCCTTTGTCTCTTGGCATTGAGTGATGCTTCCCTCGCCTCTCGCCGCTTTAGTCTTTTGGCTCCCTCCCGGGGTAGGCGGGAAGGCTCGCACTCGTGATAAGCGGGAGGCCCGCAGGTATTAGCGGGAAGGCTTCCACCAGGTAGGGTTGAAAGGTGAAATTACCTGGATGCCCCTAGGTCTACATTTACCTCCTCATAACAGCGGAGTTTGGTTGTTGGCAGACCAGCCCAAGGTATTTCAGTAATTTTAGAGCAGCGGAATTATGTTTTTTGCAGACCGGATATTGGAAATCTATAAATAGACCCATAGAGTTCCTCATAAGACAAGCTTTCATAATTTCCAAAATCTTCTAGTGCTTTTAAGGTACTCTTTGCCCAGCAATTGGCTTTAGAGGAGAAGCACTCAGAGATCTTTCGGGTTAGTGGAGATCGAGACCTCCCAGCTGAGGCTTAGGGTCAGTTCCTGGTTCTTTGTTACTAGTTAGGGGTTTGGGTTTGGGAGAAGTAGGTGTTAGCTATACCCCAAGGTCCGAACTCTCATTGAGTCTAGTTTTTGGCTTCAACAAGCATAGCCCTTTTAGGAAACAAGTATGCCGCTCACTTTCTTTTCCACCTCGAGTCCAAGGAAGTGGTGGAGCTCACCCAAGTCCTTCGTCTTGAATCTTATAGCTAGCTCTTTCCTGAGCCTAGCAACCTCTTCCTTAGAGTTACTCGTGATGATCATATCATCCACGTACAACAGCACCTAGACTAGAAGCTCCCCCTTCTTCTTGATGAACAAGCTCAAGTATGAATTAGAAGCAAGATAACCGCAGAACTGGAGGTATTCTGTGATCTTCCCATACCAAGCTCGAGGAGCCTGCTTCAGACCATAAAGGGCTTTCCTAACCTTGCATACGTAGTCCGGATGTTCTTCAGATATGTATCCCAGTGGCTTATCCATGAAGATGTATTTGTCAATTTCTCTATAAAGGAAGGTATTCTTTATGTCTAGTTGTCGCATCTTCCAACCCTGGCAAGCCGCCAAGACCATCACCACCCGAACTGAAGTCATCTTTGTCACGGGACTGAACGTCTCTTCATAGTCTTTGTCGTACTGTTGTGAAAAACCTCGAGCTATAATACGAGCCTTGTACCGCTCGATACTTCCATCCACCTTCTTATTCAGTTTATATACCCACTTACAAGTCACAGGATTAATGTCATCAACCTTAGGCACAAGGTCTCAGGTCTCATTCTTCTTGAGAGCAGTCATCTCCTCATTCATGGAATCTTTCCACTCCTTGACTCCAGTAGCTTCATTAAAGATGGAAGGCTCTCGCTCATCTAGAGGACCTGCGAAGAAACAAGGGACAAGGCTCACTTGTTTCCTTCGCTATAGAGAGACGGTGGCTTAATGGTCCTCTTTGATCTCCGAAGAGTCTGGCCCTTGCTCACCACCTCCGTTGCTTCTTCAAAATCAGCTCCATTCTCGGGCACACTTCGAGCGTCGGTCCCCCTGCTTCCTAAACCAGAAAACTCTGCCCCAGATCTTAAAACACCTGGAGCTCCTGGTGACACAGGCAGCTCCACTTGAAGATCTTCAGCAGCCTCCTCTGCCCTTCATCCAACCTACTCTCTGATAACTCCATAGATGAGCTACCTCCATATGACGTTAGCTCATTTAAGACCACATCACTGGATACGACGAACTTCCTCGTCACTGGATCCATACACTTCCATCCCTTCTTCCGTTCATCATAGCCCACAAAGACAAGCTTCCTTATCTTCGCATCCAGCTTAGTCTTGAGAGCATCCGGGACGTGTACGTAGCAGGTTGAGCCAAACACCCGAAGGTGTTCCACGCTAGGCTTCTCCTTGAACATCATCTCAACGGGAGACTTCATGTTGATCGGACTCAGAGGCATCTGATTAATGACATAGGTTGCGCAGGCCATTCCTTCCGCCCAAAAGGACCTCAGAATGCCTTTTGCATGAAGCCAGCATTTGAAAGTTTTCGTCAAATGACGGATCTTCCTTTCCGCTACTCTATTTTTTTGTGGAGTATGTACATAAGTAAGCCCTCTCTAGATCGCGTGCTTCCTGTAGAAGTTAGAGAACTTAGTTGAAATGAACTCACCTCCGTTGTCTGTTCTCAACTTCTTGGTCCACAGGTCAAGCCGGCCCTCCACCAGCTCCTTGAACTCCAAAAACAATCGAAAAGCATCTGACTTCTCTTTCATGAAATACACCCCAGTGTATCTTGAATAGTAATCAATCAGCACCAGCATTTAGTTGTTGCCTCCAAGACTAGCGGTGATAGTTAGCCCCATTAAATCACTGTGGATATACTCCAATGGTGCTTTACTCCTTGTTTGTGACTTGTCAAATGGAAGGCGATGTTGAAAGTCACTCTAGTGTCAACTACCTTCACCTATGGGGGGAATAGGTGATTTGCAGTCTTTTTGTGGAATTAAAATAAACCTGCACAAGAAAACAAAACAAGCACAACACAGAAACACACAGGCAGTTATAGTGGTTCCCCAATTTAGGTACGTCCACTTTCCCCCTACGACCTATCTCCCAACAAGGGACGACTTGGTCACTTCACCAACCGGATTGAAACCCAATCCTCATACTATGGAAGAAACCCTTCCACCCGAAGGAGTCACTACTCCTCCACCACGGGTTGCACCCAACCCTTATAATGAGGAACCAAAGTTCCTTTACAACAAAAGTAAAAATAGAATGTACAAAATACAAACTACGTTTGGAGCGCTCGGTGTCACTCTTCGTTCTATGAAGCATTCTTGAAGAAGACGAAGAGTCCACGACCTAAGCACTCTCTTGGAGAGGATCACCTCGAGATCGGCGGCGGCAAAGGATTGCGGCGGCGATGCTTTGTTGATCCAAACTTCGTAACAAAGCTAGCAAGGTCTACCAACGATCTTACTTAGATCGATCGTCTCAATCGATTCGGAAGGGGAAAGTATTCCCGTTCAACAAACCAAGAGACAAAGGATCTCAAGATAGAAACGTGAGACGCGTTGCTTGGCTAAGTTTCTATCACCGAGAGATCAAGAAGAATCCAATCAGCGGCGGCGACAAACTTTCGAGTGGCGACGGCGGCGGAAGGAAATCCGCAATCTCTAGGTCACGTCCGTGACAGCCGACCTTTTTGTTTTTTTCGCTACCTTGTAAGTTCAAAATAGGAGAGTATATATACTGTAGAATACCCCCTTATGACTGTTGTGGCCCCCATAAGACGAAACCCTAATTTCAGTTCAAACAGCGCCTGAACACTTGGTCAGGTCCAGCGAGCCAACGGAATTCGCCTAAGGCAAATTCGGCGGGAATCATTGGTGATTCTCGACGAATCGGCGAGAATCACTTATGATTCCCGTCAAATTCTCCTTAGAAGAATTTTAGCTGAAGAGCTTGCCATCCGGAGAGAATCGGCGGGAATGCGCGGTGATTCTCGACGAATCGGCGAGAATCACTTGGTGATTCCCGCTGATTTTGCCTTAGCAGAATTCTTGAAGGCGTTGAGTCAGCCGGATGCAGTCGGCGGGAATTGGCGAGTGATTCTCGACGATTCGGCGAGAATCACTTAGTGATTCCCGTCGAATTTTCCTTAGAAGATTTCTTCTTCCTTCCTCTGCACTTGGTCTTTGACCCATCTTTGCTCCTCTTCTGCTCTTGATCTATCTTAGCCCTGTACTTGAAAATAAGTACACTCCAATAGAGAGAGTACACATGAGCCAACACACTGATCTGCTTAACGAGGGATTATGTTGCGCAGACCCGTGTATATTGACCCACTGCACCCTGAAAATGGTGTGTACTTAGCGTGGAATAACTGCAAGCACAACTTGAAGATATATCATCAAATACATTGTGAATTCATCTTAGCTTGACAGGAGGCTTCTTCAAATCAAGGTAATTGTGGATACAATACCCAACAGATGTGCTTTTCCATATTGACACCCCGTGCAAACGTGGCCATCACCGTAGGATGACAACTTAGGCAAGCCTTTCACAAGACTTTTATCTGTCATAGCTTTCAACTTGTCTATCCTGATATGCCCTAGTCTTTCATGTCATATAGCAGTGTTATCGTTGTCCCTCATCCGATCAACATAAGAACTTATTGAGAAAACAAACAAGTCTCTAACTCTTCTTCATATATGAGCAACATCAGCCTTTATCGCCGATACGTTGCGGAGAAATTTCACTTCTGTTAGACTAAACAGAACGTGATAGACCGCGTCAACCGCATTGGTCACAGAGAAGAGGTTCTTCTTCTTGCCAGGTACGTAATAGATAAACCTTAATGTAAGTGGACCCTTAGCACTACCCAAAGACACTACACCCTCCTTCTCTACAGTATGAACAATATCATCAGTGGTTATGATAGCTTCATTACCTAAGAATGTTTGTAGCGATGAGAACTTTGACTCGTCTCTAGTGAGGTGATGAACACACCCCATGTCAACTATCCAGTCATCTTGGTAGTCGATGGTGGAAAGAGAACGATCAAACATGCCCGTCAGAAAAGCTCCTCCCCACCCGGCTTCCTCAGCACTTGAACCAGCTCCCTCCTTATCTGCAACATGTCCAGGTTGTAGCTTGACCTTGCAGTCTCGTTTGAAGTGACCTGGCTAATTGTAACAACGGCACTTCAACTCCTTCTAGTTCTTCTTATGAGCATCACTCCTCTTTTGCTGATTGGAAGTTGAAGGCCCATCCTCAGTAACAGTCTTCTTCTTCTCCCATCTCTTCTTCTTCTTACCTGTGAAGAGATCCTCACTACCTCCTTCAGAGATAGTGACCCCAGCCATCTGCCTAGCCATGCTCTCTTGCGAAGCCAGTAGGTTCTATAGCTCCAGCAAGGGTGGCTGAGTAGCCCAGCCTTGAACAGAAGTCACGAAGGCCACATATTCCTTCTGCAAACCGCGAATTATGTGCCTCTTCAATTTGGCTTCAAAAATGGGCTCATCAGGGTCCAGCGCTGAGATCTCAGCGCACGTGTCCTTCATCTTAAGAAAAAACTTTGAGATGGGTAGATCTCCTTGAGTTGCTCTAGCCAACTCATTCTCTAAGAACTATAGCAGCGCTACATTCTTCTCATTGAACAATCCATCGATGAACGTCCAAATCTCAGCAGCAGGCTCACATCCTAAGATGTGATCAAAGAGTTCAGGTGAGATAGCTCGCTTGAGAGCAAACTCTGCTTTCACGTTGGTCTTTCCCCAAGCTCTCACCTGTTCAGTAGTACCAATAGCAGCAGTAACTTCTTGCTTGTCATCACCACCGATGATTTCCCACAGCTCTTCACCCAGAAGATAGCTCTTCATAAACGACTTCCATTTTTTAAAGTTAGTCGATGTAAGAAGCAAAATACCAAGACCCCTTGCGTAACCACCTTCCATTACAAATAACCACTAATCTAATAGCTTCCAGAAGCGTCGAGCACAACTGAGGTTGATCACTGTTCAAGCCTCTGTTCCCTCTGATACCATGTTGAAATTTCTCAAGATAACCAGGAGATAGCTCTGATATCACATAAAACTTTCAAAGCTATCAAGATGACACCTTGATTAAGCAGAAAGCGGGAACCAGATACAGGAACACTCCAACCGTAAACTAAGCTCAATAAATCAGATACAAAAGAAAGAAACACAAGTTTTGTATTATCAACAATATTCTTTGCATGACATGACATACATGGCGAGACATGATTCGCCAATGTACAAAAGAAGAGCATACAATCAAAACAAGAACAAGCCGGGCTGACAGCCTCACAGACCGCTGAGTCCGCCAAGATCACAGAGACCGCTGAGACCGCCAAGTCACTGCTGCATCGAACTGAGCAACGAAGTCCGCTGAGACCGCGAGGTCGTGCGGACTACCCGTTATTTTGCTGAACACCTTGTATGCTCTCTGCAAGCCGCCTAACCGCAGAGGTTGCCTAGCTGTCAGAGTCCGTGAACAAGTTGCTGCCGAACTAAGAACAGGCCACCGAGACCGGAGGACAAGATTATTGAACTGGAAAAGCTGAAGAAGAGAATACTAGTTGGCCGCAAATGCGGCCTGCTGCAAACCACAGAATGATGACCGCAAGCTTCACTGATCCCTAACCGCAGTCAGCACCAAAATCATGGCTTCTCAGTGCTAGCCACACAACCTGCAAACAGCAAATCGGTTAACCATCTTCAAATCACGCGGACTGAAAATCTGAGGTCGCAGCTATTAACCCACGCTCAACTTACTGTTCATTCAATTAGTTATGATATCACATTGGGGTCCTATTTATAGGCGCGAGGAGGAGTATAGTCACCGCCCTAGTAGATAGATACACCACCCCAGCCCGTAGTTAGCACAGAGTAGTCTGCCCAGTCCGCATGGACAAGGCTGGACAGCAGTCAATCCGCCTGCTAACAAAAGGAGGCCGGACAGGAAGCTAGTCTGCATGCCAGCGGACACCGCACTAGCCCGCAACAACAATATCCACGACCAAAGGCACAGACCGCCCAGTCAACCAGCCGACATTGCGGACTCTGCGATCAACCTGAACTTGTCACAGATCGTGACCAAGTCCAAAACCGGAGAACAACTGGCGTGAGCTCTGCGGACATGAATAACTGTCCACCCAGTCCGCCAGCTCCATGCCAGTTCGCCCATTCGCGAACTCCGCGGTTACCTCCTAACCGCACCACCAGAGATCAAGGGCAAAAGCCAAAGCCGATCTCCAACAGCAGACCGCTTAAAGCAGACTCCGCGAACACAGAATTAGTCCACCCCTCCCGCGGATACATCGCCTATTCGCACGAATACTTCAGGGAACAAGCCAACTGCTGAACAACTAGCCGAACTGGCTGGTCGCCAACACCAAGCTGCAACACCAGACCGCCCAAGACGCATCATTAGATCGCAGGACTGTCCTCCCAGGCCGCACGGTCTGCCTGATCAACCCCCACTTTCACTTCCCAATTTCAACAGTTCTTTTGTGGCTTTTCGAGTCGGGGGTCAATTCACTTACACAGATTGTTTCTTTTTTTTTTGAGTAGTCGGGGCTAAGGTATGAGTGGGTGAGGATGGTGTGGGGGCAACTGTGGGATTGTGCTTTTGTTACTTCTTCTCAATCAGGGAAGTAAGAGAATATAATCTCTCTTAGCAGTAACCTCGCAAATAACTGACCTCGGTCAGAATCCTTTCTTCCAAGCGAATAATCTCTTTTTTAATAAATCTCTTCAAATTCCTATCCATTTTCTTTTTATCCTTCTCTTTATTGCTCTTATCTTTCATTTTCTGATCATTCTCCCTATCCCTCGAATCCTCTATGATTTTTTGATTTTTTTTGAGATTCTTCTTCACAGACCTCAACCTCAACACCTCCTCGAAGTCAGAATCAGATTCCTCACGACCGAGTACATCTTGATCCTTCGTGCTTAAGTCAATAAAGCTTGGTCATACCTAAACATAAAATAGCTTGTGAGTAACCTTATCTGGTAGGTGAAAAAAAAACTTGACATCGAACCAAACATATCATAGGACAATTTTACGGAAACAAAAACCCGCACAGTATGTACTTCACAAGAGCATCAACTCTATACATTTCAGTTTCATTGGAATCATCATCTATATTGGCTAATTCATTCAAATGAGTTACTAGGTCGGCTTGTGTGATAGTTGATAAGGGTAATCTCTTGAAGTTATAGTCATGTCCCCTATTGGGTAGGCCGAGTATCTGCGCGATCTCGTTAACAGTCATTTTTATGTTATACTGGGCTAATAAAAAGCAGATTTCTCCGGCCTATATAACCTAATGATCCAGTACAGCAAAGGTATATTTTGTGGAAGATCAGGCAGGGTGAAGAAATGCATCAAGGATGAGTTGATTAATAACTCCCTTGAGGTCTCAGAAAGAATAGTCAGCATTAGTTCTGCCTGTTTCTTAAATGTAGAAATGACGCATCTAGTGTTCAGGTATATCTCCAATGATTGCCCTTCCATTTGCGTATAAAAAATATAATCCAACTTTATTAATTGTTATAGATACTATCAGGAATCATTATAGATACAGTAGTGCTTTGGCACAATACATGACAATTAAGATACTCAGTGTGCTTGGCCTAACAATGGTTATGTTGTGATACGGTATATGTCCAGCCGGATATTCAGTGGGCTTGGACAAAAAAATTGCATTGATGTGAGTGATGTGATACAGTATACATCCAGCCAGATATACATAGTTCATGGGCAAAAAAAATAAAGAACAACCGAGGAAAGTGCACATCTAACCAGTCAACATTTAGGCAACAGTAGTTCATCTAACCAGCCAAATACAATTCTTACAAATAAAACCGAAGAGATGATTTGAACAGTTACGCACCAGCTATACTTATCGATCCAAATCAAAATAAAATTTCAGTTACGAGATCTTACCTTGTCGGACCCGCAAGCTACAATAGTAGAGAAAATCCTTGTCCCCGCCGACGCCCCTGAGTGCTTGGTTAAGGATCTTCATTCGTCCTGCGCTTGTTCCCGCGACAAGACCTGTTTTCTCCTTGCTCCGTCGAGACTTAGGGCACGACACGCTTTCCTTCCCGGTGACGGCGACGGTATGAGCGGAGGAAGCTTTTGATAGAGAAGTAAGAGTGAAGTAAAAGAACGGCCGGTTATCCTTTCACCGGCGAGACGTTTCCGCGAGATTTAGGGCAGATCTTCTTGCGGGCGTTCTTCCTGGCGACGGTTTGCGCGGTGGGGTGTTAGGTTTTTGCCTCCATCAACTCCCCAACACCGTACCATTCCTCCGGGCGCGCAGGAAATTTTCCGGGGCGATTTTCTGAATTTTTCAAATTCTGGCCGAGAGGTTGCAACCTGGAAAATGAGGTTGCAACCTCGCGAGTTCTGCCTTTATTCAGAATTCCTGAACCGAATTTTTGGGTTTTTTATTTATTTGGTTTAATTACTTAAACCTATATATATACCTATTATTCCTACAGCCCTAGGTGGAAAAAAAAGGCCCGACTCATCTCCTCCTCTTCCGCCGTTTCCCTCTCTCTCTCTCTCTCTCTATTTTGGCTATCTCTCTCTCTCTCTCTTGGCCTCTCGTTGAAGGAGGACCGCCGCCGCCGTCGCCGCTCTGACCGCCGCCGCCGCTGCCTTGTTGGGCCGCCGCCGCTGTTTTGGAGAGCCGCCGCCGCCGTTGATTTGGAGGAGAGCGCCGCCGCTGTGTGAGAGGAGGATTGCCGGCGCCGCCACCGTTGCGCCGGGTTTGGGAAAGGCTACTGCTTGCTGCAGTTTTGGGGAGACGCCGTCGTCGTAGAGACGTCGTCGGAGTTTGGGTTGCCGCCGTGCTTGGCCGTGAGGATCTTCCTCTTTCTTCGGCCGTTTTGCCGCAAGGTATCCGGGAGTCACTTTTTATCTCATTTTGTATAGGGGTAATTTATCCCCATTTGTAACACTGTGTATTTTGTGTTGAATGAGATTGTGACTGCCATTCCCGCCCGTGGACGTACCCATTCAGGGGGAACCACGTTATTTCTGGTGTTCTTCTTGTGCTTTTGTGTTTTCTATTATTTTTACTTGTGCCAGCATCAGGTATTCTGCACGACAGCACCGCTTCGAATCCCAACATGGGGAAGAGGCTAGGGCGTTTGAATTTCGAATGAGAAGAGAGTAGTGGGTCGCAGCTATATCGGCGATATTTAAACCCGGACCCAAAAATTTTCCCTAGGTATAGAAGCCCATAAATGTTTCAATAGCTTTTAATTGCATGGAAGTAAAAATCCATATGATATATCTTTATAAGTAATAGATATATATATACGGGCATTTTTGCATGGGCTACGCCCGTACTTGATGCTCTCGAGCGGCCTTCGGCCGCAATCAGGCTGGTTTTGCCAGCCTCCGCACGGGCTTCGCCCGTACTTAATGCATTTCTGTGGGCTACGTCTGCATCATGGCTAGCTATGCCCGCATCAAAGCAGACTACTCCCGCAACATATACGTATGGGTACTCAAAATGACCGTAAAAAAATCTAAATCACAATTATAATTTTAATTTTGTAAAAAAAATGTGTGTTTTGACCTACAATAATTAATTTCTCTCTCTCCACTCTTTCTTTCTCTCTCTCTAGCTTTCTCGCCCTCTTATATTTTGGATAGGTGCAAACCAATTTTTAAAATAAAAACTCTTAAACAATTATTTTGAATGTTACGGTAAAATTGATAGGGGCAAATCATTTCCCTATCACCTCCGCCGCCGCCGCCGCTACCCGCCAACGCCCGCCCAAGCCGGCCAACGCCCGCCCAAGCCGGCCAACGCCCGCCAACGCCAGTCAACGCCCGCCAACGCCCGCCAACGCCGTCATACCCGTCATCCCACCAACGCCGTCATACCTGTCAACGCCGCCAACGCCGCCAAAACCGTCAACGCCGCCAACGTCGCCAACGCCGCCAACGCTGCCAACGTCGTCATACCCGCAAACGACGTCATACCCGCCAACGCCGCCATACCCGCCAACGCCGCCATACCCGCCAAAACCGCCAACGCCGCCATACCAGCCAAAACCGCCAACGCCGCCAACGTCGCCAACGCCGCCATACCCGCCAACGCCGACATATTCGCCAACGCCGCCATACCCGCCAAAACCACTAACGCCGCCAATGCCGCCATACCTGCCAAAACCGCCAACGCCGCCAACGTCGCCAACGCCGCCAACGCAGCCAACGCCGGCGCGCCGCCAACGCCGCCAACGCCGTCATACGTGATGACACCGCCAACGCCACCAACGCCGCCAACGTCGTCAACGTGGCCAACGTCGCCAACGCCGCCAACGCCGCCATATGTGATAACACCGCCAACGTCGTCATACGTGATGGCACCGCCAACGCCGCCATACGTGATAACATATACAACGTTGTCATACGTGATGACACATACAACGCCGTCATACGTGATGACACCTACAACGCCGCCATATGTGATGACACCTACAACGCCTCCATACGTGATGACACCGACAACGCCGTCATACGTGATGACATCTACCACACATTCTCGCTTCTGACCACTGCGGGAGCTCCAGATTTATTTATTTCGAACATTCTCGCTCTTCTTCAGCTCCTTATTTTTGATTTAAACATTTCTTTTCGCATTTCTCATTTTCATCATTTGGTTTCATATTTCTCCAGCGAAAAAATTTTTTCCGAAAAGTTGTACTCATCATTAAAAGAATATTTATATGATGAATTTGAAATTTTTGTAATAGGTTAAATTTTTTATAATATTGTTGGTAAATTATTTGTTCATATTTTATTAAAAAAAATTATATTGATTTGCACGGAAAAATTTGGTTTGCACATATAAATTTTTGATTTGCCCGTAAAGTTGATTTGAACATATTCAAAATTGATTTGCCAATAACAATCGCCTATATATATAAAGCACAAAAGCAATCCCGCCCTCTCATTTTCTCTCTTCCCTCCCTCTCTTCTCTCTCTCCATCTGTTTCTCTCACCGCCCACCCATATAATATATAATCTATTTTATATATAAGATATAATATCTACTCGTCGTCCCTCTCTCCCCTTATCTCTCTCTCCCTCTCCCCCTCTCTCCCTCTCTCCCTCTCTTGCTTTAACGGCCCTATTTGTTTTGGTGACTGTTATTAGCACTGCACTTTTGGATATTCGCACTTTATTTATTCTTAATTTTTCGTGCTTTTTGAAAATACTCTTTGTACATGCATTTTTAGGAAAAGTGTTCAACACAAAAGTTGTAGATCTCGACGAGATCTACAACTTTCGTGTTGAACACTTTTTCTAAAAATGTATGTATAAAGCGTATTTCTAAAAATACGCTCAGATTTCGCGCCTTTTGAAAATACTCCTTGTACATGCATTTTTAGGAAAAGTGTTCAACACGAAAGTTGTAGATCTCGTCGAGATCTACAACTTTTTTGTTGAAGACTCTTCCTAAAAATGCATGTACAAGAAGTATTTTCAAAAGGCGCGGAAAATTAAGAGTAAATAAAGTGCGAATATCCAAAAGTGCAGTGCTAATAACAATCAATGATTAAATTGATATTGAATTTTCAACTCATGAGTTTATATTTTCTTTATAATGATGTATATATATATACGAGTGATCGTGCACGGGAGATCCTATGTGTCCCGCGCGGCAGTACTTCGCCCGCCCCCGAAGGTCCTAATTTGATTTTTTTAGAATTTTAAAATTTTAAAAATAAACATTATTAGTTTTTTATGATTAAAATTTTAAAAATAAACATTATTTGTTTTTTTATGAAGGGCAGAATTTGCTGTTTTTAAAATATTAACAAAACATTATTAAATTTTTTTTTTAATGTATTTGTATTTTTTGACCCCTGAACAGGGACTGGCGCACGCGTGTCCGAGAAGAACCAGGTTCAACCCAAGTTCGTTCAAAGATATAAAACTCTCGGGCGCGATATTTAACTAATTGAGGGAGCTTTGCTATATAAATAGCAAAGCTCCCTTTGTTCCAAGCGGTGTGGGTCTAAAATCCCGCATCACTTGGAAGCCGTCTGATCGCGCTCGTTCGGACGGCTTGCAAGCGGTGCGGGATTTTAGTCCGCCACCGCTTGGAACAAAGGGAACTTTGCTATTTATATAGCAAAGCTCCCTAAAATAGCTAATGATCTTGCCCGATAGCCAGCTTTGTCCTGTTTCCTTTGCGTGAGCGAACCTTGGTTGAACCGCGATTAAAGCGCGCGGGCCCACCTCCCTCGATCATGCGTGTGAGTGAACCTGGGTGAACCGTTTTGGATTCCATCCGATTTTACGAATCAGAGCCAGAGGATTGGATTCGTGGTGTGCCTCATGCAGAGTTGTAGTTTGATTTTTTTTTATTTTTTTTCAAAATTATAGGGCTAAAATAGTAAATTCACTTTGAAGGATAGGATGTCCTACAATATGTCTAGGTTTAGGACACCATATCATGGTAGGTTTAGGAGACCTACGAAAAAAATATAGATAGTTTAGATTCATTTCTGTGATCAAACAGCTGAGATCTTATGTTATGATCAAATCAGACGACTCAGATTGATTTGACGGTACTCAGCGTTACACCGCGACATATTTTTGTATATAATAGAGATACATATATATATATATTTATTTATTTATTTCCCACACATTCACGGTAATTGTGTTGGAAGCCAATAACAGGCACAGTATAATTCAAGAGGAGGCAAACAAATAAGCTTCTTATATATCATAAGATTTTACGGGACTATAACACTACTCCACTATGTGTTACAACTCAACGCAACTCCACACCAGCTTCAATACATTACAACGCAACACAACTACAACATCACCACAAGCACTTGCACTACTAAAGCTCGGACACACAAACACCTCATTGCAAAGAGGAAACCATCAAGTCCGCTGTGTTCTGTCCGCCTGCGACTTGAACAAGGTTGTCCGCAGGTTGCAATCCGCAAAAAAACTGTTGTCCACAACTTCAATAGGTGGTTGTCCGGGATCCGGATCCCCTGGAGTTCCTGCGGAAACTCCACGGGGTGGAGTTCTGATTTTGCGAATTAGTGGAGCGGAATCAAAAAAAATGGTTAACATGAAAGTTGTAGATATCCCCGGTGCGAATAACTTTCATGTTGAACATTTTTTGATTTGAAGTCGTTTAGACCCCCGATTTGGACATCGAAAGAACTGAGTCCGAAAATAATTAAATTAATTATTTTCGGACTCAGTTTTTTCGGGGCTCAAATTGGGGGTCTAAACGACTTCAAATCAAGGAACGTTCAACATAAAAGTTATTCGTCCCGGGGATATCTACAACTTTCATGTTAACCATTTTTTTTGATTCTGCTCCATTACTTCGCAAAATCGAAACTCCACCCCCTGAAGTTCCCGCAGGGGTGGAGTTCGCGCAGGAACTCCAGAGAACCCGAATCCGATTGTCCGCAAGATCCAGCTAGCAAGGCTTGCAGTCCACCAATTGTCACGTCCGCAATTTCCTTAAAATGCAGTTTGCTAGATGTCCCTTACACGTGTTGCTGGACACTTCTTGGGGTCCGGCGGGCACTTCTTAATTCACAGCCTTCCCCACTAGCTATTTCATGATATTATATAGGCAAGATCATCAAATTGAAACCACTACGTGTCCTGGACAAAATATAATATATATTAACTTATTATTATTTTTATTTGACCAAGTCAAACGCAACCCATACACTGATACACCCAACCCCAAATTAGAAAATCCTACTCTCTCTCCAGCAAGTTTTCTGGCATCCCGCTGCCGGCCACCACCGTCGGACACAATCTCTGTAGAGGGTTTGCCATTTTCTAACATTCTCTCCCTCAAACACGGCAGCACATGTCAAGTTTGCTCTTGCACTTTAGGAATGTCTTAATCTTCAATGCCTTCGTAAAAATATTTATCACCTGCTCTCATGTGGAGCAGTAAACTGATAACTTCTCAAAAAGAAGTTATCTTGTACCTAAATTTTTATCATTTTGATTAATATAATTGATAAATACGAGTTAAAATGTATCAAATAAAGAATTATTTGGTTTTTGATTAAAGTAAGGGTATTATCGTCATTTTAATTTGTTTTTATGGAGGATTTTCAAAGTATCTACTCCAAGGAGTCAAGGGCAAAGCTTATTTGAAGTACAGAAAAAAGTTGCAGAAGAGTTGTCGCAAGTTATTTGCAGTTTGGAACAGTTTTTCATAGTGCATAAATTATGTTACAACATCAAGACGGGAATAGAAATTTGAATTCCGAAAATATTCAAATTTGGTCTGCTTGCAAAGGCTAAAGAACACATCTATTCAACATTTAAAATATTTTTTTAGGGAGGAACATATATAAAAGGATTCTGGAGAATTAAAATGCAGCTTTTTATGATCTTCAAAAGGATTCAAGAGAGAAAAACTAGGGTTTTGCAAGAGAAGAAGGAAGTGTCGCGCGGATCTTCATCAAAGCGGGATTTTTGCGCGCGTTTAAGTGGAATTTTTTACAGCGTTTAGATCTCTAAACAATCATGTCTTGTAAGATCTCTCTAATTTTGTGGTTAGAGCTGTCACTTAAAACCGAAAACCGTAAACCGAACTGGAACCGAACCGGAACCGCAAAGAACCGGACCGAACCGTTTGCAAATTATTCGGGTTCTGGTTTGAATTTTGGAACCGTGAACAACTTTGGTTCGGGTGTGGTTCTTACATTTTATTATCCGGACCAGAACTGGAACCGGAACCGCAACATACAAGTCTCAAGCAGTTTCAAGATTTTTGGACCTGATCCGAACCGAACCGAAGTAGAACCGAACCGCAACCCGTTTATTATTATTAATTTTATTATAATATTGTTATAATTTTATAATCTATCTATAATATTTATACTTACTATCAGAGGTAAAACTTGTGCAGTTTGAATCCAACCCCTAATCGCACCAAAATGGGTTGGTTTTGGACTGAACAAAACCGCATCAAAACCGCACCGCACCAAAACAGTGTGGTATGATTTGACATTGGTGCGGTTTGAAGTCGATTTTTACAGTACAGTTTTGATTTTTATACATTTATATAATATATTTTCAATTTTACTTACATATTTTTTCTGAAATATTTTATTTTAAAAATATAAAAGGTATACAATTACTATTAAATAGTAATCATGAAAGACAACTAAATTTAGCCGATTATTACGGTTGCGCAAGCTAGCGAGATGCGCGCAAGTCGACTGACGTTGTGACAAGTCTTTACGCGTAGGAAGGTGATAGATACTAGCCCACAGATCGTGGAAGAAACCGACGAGGAGTGTGCAACTTAATTATTTTTATTTCGTTGTTGTTTTGAGTTTTACTATTTGCAGATTGCTTTTATTTCATTCCTTCAAGTTTGGTTTTGTTTTAGTTGAAACTCATTTGAACCGGACCGAACAACATAGAAGCATGTCGACGAGACGCGCACAAGCCAACTAGACGTCGTAGCAAGTCTATACGTGTAGGAAGGCGACATATACTAACCCACCGATCGTGGAAGAGACCGTCAAGGAGTGTGCAACTTAATTATTTCAATTTTGAAGGTGTTTTGAGATTTTTTTCAGACCGTTTTTATTTCATTCTGCCAAATTTTATTTTAGTTTTAGTTGGAAACGATTGGAACTGGACCGAACCGCATAGAACCGGACCGAACCGCTAGTGACCGGTTTGATTTTGGTTCTTGTTAAACCGTAACCGTACCGGAACCGTTGACACGACGGTTCCAAAAATTATGATTGAACCGGAACCGAACCCGGTCAAACAAAATAAAGTTTTGGTTCTAACTTGAAGAACCGTTACCTTAGTGGTTCAGTTCGCGATTTTAGTAGAACCGGAACCGAACCGGAACCGTGACAGCTTTATTTGTGGTGGATTTCTCAAATCATGAACTAATTTCCTAGGTTTTCTATTTTGAAAGTATTTTATTCTATTTTAATGTGATTTCTATTTTTTTTTTGTTTATAAGAATTTTGGTGTGATTTTTTTTTGAGTTTTTGAACTTGATGGTAAAACTTTTATATTATATTTTTATTCTATTCTCCTCTTCGAGATTCGAGAGATGAGACGTGTGAGAATATGAACGGAAATTATTTTACTACGCGGCGAGATTCGAGAGATGAGTTGCGTAAATCTTTAACCAAAGTTTTGAACCCGTTTTACTCCGCTTCGAGATTCAAGAGAGGAGAGACGTAAGTGTATCATCAACTTAATATAGCGTAGAAGAGAAAATGAGATTTCACTTGTACGTTAACAACTTTGATTTTTATTATTATTAATATTTTTTGTTTCACCTGAGTTAGGGACGACAAGAGAACGAAAGATATGGTGATTTCCGATATCGAGAGATACAGATCCCTGCCTTAAAATCGTTGCATGAAAGCGCATCAAGTTTTCTCATAAATATATTTTATTGATCCATTATAATAAACTTAAAAAATCAAATTATAAGACCATTTTTTCATCATTTGATAAGAAATAATTTTAGGAAGTCATCGTTAAATTTCTTAGAGTTTTAATTTGTTTTCAAAATCCCTTCAGACTGATTCACTTAGATTTAAAGAAAATGTTAGCTAGTATTTACGAGCGTTAAATTAATCACCTTTCCGTGAAAACGATCTTTATTCATTTTATATTACTTGGTTTAACACATGCACTTGCGTAATTTACGTATACCTATTTCAGACATATCATAAACCAACTCCACCACCTTCTATTGCACATGCTCATGAAGAAAGTGATACTTCGTCTTTATATGATTGTTGCGCACATGCAACACAGGATTCTTCGTTAGCTAAATAGCAGACATGTTGTCAACATATACAGTCACAGGACCATCAAGTGGATGATGCAACTCTTGCAGGAGATTTTTCAACCAAATCGTCTGATAGGTACAGGCTTCCTCTACAATGTACTCAGCTTTACAAATAGATAAAGTAATCGTTGTCTGCTTCTTTGAACTCCATGAAAACACAGTTGTTCTCACATGAAAAGCATATCATGAAGTGCTCTTCCGATCATTCATATCTCCTCGATCCATAATCACTATCAGTGTTGAAACCGAAAAATCGGTCTCCGTGGAGTTCGACCCTTGGGGAAGGGGTGGCTGCGCACCTACTTCGCTCCTGCGAGAAAATGACAAGAAAAAGAAGAACCAAGGACTAGACCAAGGGCCCGGCGTGGAGGTCCCACCATACACCCGGAAGATCTTAGAGCGCTTCCCCTCCTTAGCCAAGTGTCGGGCTAAGGTACCTCAGAAAGCGCTAGTAGACCTGAGAATTAGTAAGCATGCCTTCTGAGGTACCCCTTGGGTCCTATTTATAGGAAAAGATGGTCTGCCAATATACAACCTTCACTGTTCTCGAGGACTATAGGCAGACCAAAGGGGGCAACATGGTAAAAGTATATCATGGCCAAGATGCGAGCTGGACCTGAGGTAGCATCCGCTCGGCAGGGGCCTGACTCGCCTCGCCCTGGGCCTAGGCGAGCACGTACTCGGCAGGCTATGCTCGACTATCGCCGAGCTCGGCTCGACTATAGCCGAGTTCCAACAGAAACGGGGCTCGGCACGACGATCGCCGAGCTCCAACAGAAACTGAGCTCGGCGTGGAGATCGTCGAGCTCGGTTCGACTACCATCGAGCCCTGTTCCATTACCCGAGCTCGGTCTCGGCATGCCGGGCTCCGTTTGGCCATCGTCGAGCTCGGCTCGACTATCGCCGAGCTCGGCTCAGCTACTACCGAGCTCGGGCTCGGCACGCCGGGTTCATATTGCGGTCTGAGCCGGCCGGTTTAACTCCTGTCGACCACTCGCTGGATACGGGGTTGTACATAATCCCCGCTCTTTGCGAGGTTGGGACAAGCTCGGAAAGAAACATCCAACCCCATAGAATCCTGCGAGTGCGACAGGGGCAAAAAGGAATCTTCTGGTAGGCCCCACAGGTAGCTATATATATGTACCCCTGCGCATCTGGCTGACCTTTGCCCTTCCCCAAATTCTATCACGATGCCGCTCCCCAAGGAAGTCCTAGAGCGGCTCGCACGTTCCCGCGAGGAGATCGCTGCTCAGGCCGCGGGACTGACCAACATAGAGGCCCCTGCTCGCCATTTTGTTGATTTCGGCTCGGCCAAGCGGGCGAAACCCTTTCCACCGGGGGCCGAACCCATTCTGGCCGACTTTACTGCTGCCTTGGGGAACGGGGACGGCTCCTCCAACCAGCCGGTTCTTGGTTCTTCCACTAAAAATCTCGTGGAGCTATCTTCCGACCAGGAGAATAGCGGCGAAGCATCCACCCCGCGGGCCAAAAGTATTCCTGACAGCTCGCCAAAGCGGGATCCCGAGGTCAAGGAGCCGGGCTCGCAGGAACTGGCGTCGCCGAGTCGTCTCCCTTCCCGGCAACCCTCCCCTGGGTCCATAGTCGTGGGGAGAGGCGCCGGGATTATCCCTGTCCCTGGCTACCAACTTGCCCCTCAGGAACTGCAGGGGCGTGGCAAGGACCTGCGCCACTTCTCTCCTCGCGCTAACCCAGAGGAGCCAGGCTCGCGCGGTAAGTTTTCAACTTTACACTTCTGTTCCGGGGGTATTCGCTTTTCTGATCGTCTTTCAGTTCTTCATTCAGAACTTCTCGGCCGGATGGAGGACGGCGAGTCCGTGGATCGACCTCCTTACTCGTCCCTCCCTTCTCCAAGCGCCCTGGACGCCTTCCTGGACTCCGAACTGGGTAGTCCTGAACGTGCAAAACGAGAGCGGAAGGTTCTCAAGAAGCTGGTGCGCGAGCTCCACGACCTGCGGAAGGACAACAACAGGCTGCAGTGGGAGTGCTCGCGTCTCGCGGACGGTGCTGGAGTCAGCTTGGCGTTCGAGGAGGTGTCTTCCTTGGTGCTGATGGATGAGATTGACGAGAACCTGCGGGTGGTAAATAGGAACATGGGGGGACTTCATGAACTTTACGCGCGGCGACCTGCGACGGCGGGCCGGCGAGACCGGGGAGAATGAAACGGCTCCTCTGTCAGCCGACCGGTACTCGCCCTCGCCCTCGTATGGTCCTCGCGCCCTTATTTTTATTTGCTCTGAATGATCTGCTTGTAATAACTCGAACAACTTTTCTACAACTTTATATATGTAGATGCGTTTTCAATATCCTGGTAAGTCTTTTCGAATTCCTTCTTCTGGGGTCTGGCCAGCTCGCAGGATTTGCGAGGAGAGGGTGGCGAGGTGGCGTGGTGAGACCGGGCCGATCGGCCGACTCGCCTTCCCCCTCGCCCTTCTTTATCTTCTTCTATAAATAGATTTTCTCACCTACCCCCAGGGTACGCTTTTATTGCTTTCGAATCCCTGTTTCCTCTCTGTCATCCCGAGCTCGCGATTTTCCTTTCCTTTGCGACTATGGTTAAGACCAACCCTGACGCGGATGGCCGGTCTAAGTGCGCCCAGCACTTCATCGACCATTGCTTCTTCGAGGGGCATATTATCGAGGAGGAGCTCGTCGAATTCGCGGCTGCATTCGTCCCCCCCCCGGCTTCCAGGCTCGCAGGCCCGCCGAGCATGAAGCCATCAATTCCTTCCCGGAGGGTGAGCTCGCCTTCCCCATCTCGCACTTCGAGGTGGGGCTGCGCCTCCCCCTCTGGCCAGAGATCCGCCAGATCCTGAAGTACTACGGCGCGGTGCCCGCGCAGCTGAATTCCAACGCCATTGCTATGATGGTGGCGTTCGCCTGCTTCCTCCGCCGAGAGCGGATTGAGTTCAACCTTGTGGTGTTCTGTAAGTTGTTCTCCTACAAGGCTACCCCCGACGGAGTCACCTACTTTGGCGGGTCCCTCATCAAGGTTCGCGAGCTCGCGAACAAGAACCATAACTGGATGACCCGGCTTGTCTTTATTAAGGGCGAGCTCGACAACATCCCCTTTCGTCCCCTGCAGAATAGCGAGGACATATACCGTCCTCCTTCCCTGTCTGGTAGTGACGCCGACCTCCACAAGTTTTTCCTCCACAAGGACTTCGAGGTCGCCTTCCTCCGCCGCGGCCTTGATTCGCTTCAACCCGTTCTCCCTGGTGAAGGTATATCTCGCCCTGCCTTTTCGCGAACTCTGTCAAGGTGGATCTCTATATTTTTTTTATCAAGTCTCTCTCTGCAGGGGAACGGGTTCTGCCGGAGCATCCGCCGTTCGCCGACTCGGGGATATTCTCAGATCCCCTGGAGCTGGCCCGGGCGGCGGCAGCGGCTTTTCGCGAGGAACAAGCGCGAGGCCAACTCCTCGGCAAGAAGCGCTTGGAGACCGGGGGGTCAAGCTCGCGCCCCGATCCTTCGCTCCCCAAGAAGAAGAAGGCAAAGGTGGTCTCGCGTGGACGGCTGCACCTTCCTCCGTCGCCTACCAAATTTATGAGCTCGCCGGAGGCTCTGTCCGACGAGCCGCCTTTGAGTCCGTTAAAAGAAGCCTCCTCCCCCCGAAAGGGGAAGAAGAAGAACGGGCCGTCCTCTGATTCTACCGGAGAAGACACCTTCCGCGAGCCCGGCCTGCCGAAGGATCACCCCCACTTCGGCAAGGGGTGTAAAAGCAAAGATGTGGCCGGCGAGCCCATTTTGAAGTGGGACGAGGGGGCTCACCGAGTTTCTGTTTCTACTCGCGCCCCCTCCTGGGGAGCTCGCCGGCCTCCTACCTCCCATGCCTTCGCCTTCGGCTTCGGCCTCTACAGCCGCGACAGCGCCGAATCGTACAAGAAGCTCACCCCCAGTCAGCTCGGCCACGAGGGGTTACAAGCCCACCTGCGGGCCTTCGAGCTCCACCACATGATGGTCCGTCGCGACTTCCAGCTCAGCAATGCCCTGCTGACTGCCGAGCAGGAGCGCGACCTGACGAAGGAGAGCGCGGCCGACGCGGAAAGGCGGTTCGGCCTTGCCGACGCTCTACTCGCGAAATCTGCCGGCGGCTTGGTAATCACTGGATATCTCTATTTACCTTACTTAGGATTATTCTTGTGCTTGTTCTGAACTTTTAATCCTATAGGATGCCGAAGCCGCCGACGCGCTGCGAGTCGAGGTGGCACAGCTGCAGGCTCAGCTTGCCGAGCGGGAAGTCCAGCTCGCCGAGCAAAAGATGTATTCCCGCGAGCAAGAGGCTGTTGCCGTCCAGCTGGGGGTGGAGGTGGAGGAGTTGAAGGAAAAGAACAAGGGGCTCCTGGGTGAGGTCCTCCGCCAGGCCGACGCTCTCCTTCCCCCGGGCGCCAGCGAGCCAGCCTTCCCCTACAAGAGGCCTCGGGTGTTTGGCGAGTCTGATGTCGCGGAGCGGCTGCGAGTCAACTCTATCGAGGCTGCCGAGTGCCTCCTGAAGGCCATGAGGGGGACGGGGATTTTGGCGGAAGGCTTTGAGGGGGTCACCGTCCGGGAGCTCTTGTCGGCCCTGTTCCCACCTAGCCCGCTCAGCGAGAAGGAGGATAGCTTCGACTTGCTCTTCGCGGGGGTGGGAGAGAAGGGCGCTCGGCTTGGCGGCGAGGAGGACCGTCATTCGAGGGGGGGGGGGGGCGAGAGCTAACTTTTGCTTTCATTTTCTTTTGTATCCTGCCGAGGCGGGCCTTTCCTTGTACACTTGTAATGATGAATCAAAGATATTTTTCATAATTTCTCTATCTTCTTTTTAAGCTCACTTGCGATATTATACCCGCGCGCTTGATGTCCCGACCTCGCCCGTAGAATGTTTTGAGTTAGGACCAGCCCCCGCGGTGAGATCATAGGTGCCGGCCATGACTAGACTCGCTGATGTTATCGGTGCTTGCGGTGAATCCCTAGAACACGTGCTCGCGCCATATCCTACTTGCGCCACACCTTCCCCCGCCATGTCTCGCTTCCATTTTTCGACAACTCAGACAAGTGAAAATATGTTTGGGTCGAGATGCTGCCGGCATCCGCCTTAGACACCAGGGCGTGTCTTCTGCCGAGTTAACTGGAGCGAGACTAGGCTCGCTGGAGAGAGTTGTTTCCTCCCCCTGAGTCTGGGACGGGGCCAGGGCTTCCTTAGTAGTGAGCTGGAGGGGGCAGGGTATTCCGAGCTCGCCGTCTTGACTGGCGAGCTTGCACCCTGGTGCTTTTCTCGGGCCAACTCCCAGTCTCAGCTAGGCGGAAAGACTTAGAAACTTTTGCCTCTCCCGGGTGCTACCATCGGGCCAGTCAGCTAGGTGAGAGCCTGAGGGCGGGTGTTGAACATCCTCCGGGGTCAGCCCCAGGGTCATAGCGATGTCCATCGAGACTCGGCCATGCCAGCTAGGTGGGAGCCTGGCAGGGGAGTGACGAGACCTAACCCCAGAGCGAGAAGACTTAGAAACTTTTGCCTCTCCCGGGTGCTACCACCGGGCCAGTCAGCTAGGTGAGAGCCTGAGGGCGGGTGTTGAACATCCTCCGGGCTCAGCCCCAGGGTCATAGCGATGTCCATCGAGACTCGGCCGTGCCAGCTAGGTGGGAGCCTGGCAGGGGAGTGACGAGACCTAACCCCAGAGCGAGAAGACTTAGAAACTTTTGCTTCTCCCGGGTGCTACCACCGGGCCAGTCAGCTAGGTGAGAGCCTGAGGGCGGGTGTTGAACATCCTCCGGGCTCAGCCCCAGGGTCATAGCGATGTCCATCGAGACTCGGCCGTGCCAGCTAGGTGGGAGCCTGGCAGGGGAGTGACGAGACCTAACCCCAGAGCGAGAAGACTTAGAAACTTTTGCCTCTCCCGGGTGCTACCACCGGGCCAGTCAGCTAGGTGAGAGCCTGAGGGCGGGTGTTGAACATCCTCCGGGCTCAGCCCCAGGGTCATAGCGATGTCCATCGAGACTCGGCCGTGCCAGCTAGGTGGGAGCCTGGCAGGGGAGTGACGAGACCTAACCCCAGAGCGAGAAGACTTAGAAACTTTTGCCTCTCCCGGGTGCTACCACCGGGCCAGTCACCTAGGTGAGAGCCTGAGGGCAGGTGCTCAACATCCTCCGGGCTCAGCCCCAGGGTCATAGCGATGTCCATCGAGACTCGGTCGTGCCAGCTAGGTGGGAGCCTGGCAGGGGAGTGACGAGACCTAACCCCAGAGCGAGAAGACTTAGAAACTTTTGCCTCTCCCGGGTGCTACCACCGGGCCAGTCAGCTAGGTGAGAGCCTGAGGGCGGGTGTTGAACATCCTCCGGGCTCAGCCACAGGGTCATAGCGATGTCCATCGAGACTCGGCCGTGCCAGCTAAGTGGGAGCCTGGCAGGGGAGTGACGAGACCTAACCCCAGAGCGAGAAGACTTAGAAACTTTTGCCTCTCCCGGGTGCTACCACCGGGCCAGTCAGCTAGGTGAGAGCCTGAGTGCGGGTGTTGAACATCCTCCGGGCTCAGCCCCAGGGTCATAGCGATGTCCATCGAGACTCGGCCGTGCCAGCTAGGTGGGAGCCTGGCAGGGGAGTGACGAGACCTAACCCCAGAGCGAGAAGACTTAGAAACTTTTGCCTCTCCCGGGTGCTACCACTGGGCCAGTCAGCTAGGTGAGAGCCTGAGGGCGGGTGTTGAACATCCTCCGGGCTCAGCCCCAGGGTCATAGCGATGTCCATCGAGACTCGGCCGTGCCAGCTAGGTGGGAGCCTGGCAGGGGAGTGACGAGACCTGACCCCCGAGCGAGAAGACTTAGAAACTTTTGCCTCTCGGGGCTTTAAACTGCGAGCCCCTCTACCCTCACTATTCTGCCAAAGCATAAGATATGATAATGAGATTCATTTTTATTCATGGGGCCAGAATATCTACAATATTTTCAAGGATAAAAACGTTTCAGATCGTCGCCACTCCAAGTGTGGCTGAGGGTATCCTCTTTTACATCTTGGAGGGGATACCCCCCGGATTTCAAGACCTCCTGTACAATGTAGGGGCCCTCCCAATTGGGGTGGAGTTTTCCCACAGCGGCTGATCTCCCTGCCGCGTCCACTTTTTTCAAGACAAGGTCCCCCTCCATGAACTGCTTGACACGGACGTGTTTGTCGAAATACTTGGCCATCCTTCGCTTGGCCTCTTCCTGCCTGACGACGGACAAGTCGCGTAGTTCTTCTACCATATCAAGGGAGAGTCGAAGCTCCTCCTCATTCTCTGACCTCCACTCTTCCCTTCCAGCTCCTGCCTCGATGACCTGAGGTGTCTGGACCTCGAATTCGATAGGTAGAACGGCCTCGCAGCCGTGAGAGAGTTTAAAAGGTGTCTCCCCTGTGGCCGTATTGGGGGTGGTCCTCAAGGCCCAAAGGACTGAGGGAAGTTGTTCTACCCAACTTCCCCTCAAATTTTCCACTTCTTTTTTAAGAGGTTCACGATCACTTTGTTGGCCGCTTCCACCTGCCCGTTGCTCCTGGGGTGATGGACAGAAGCAAACCGAAGGTCAATCCCCAGCTGTTCGCAGAAGCGAATGAACTCCGTGCTGGCAAACTGAGGTCCGTTATCCGTGACGATAGCCTGTGGTAGCCCATGCCTGCAGATGATCTCTCCCCAGATAAAGTTCTTGACTACCTGGGAGGTTACCTTGGTTAGAGCCTTCACCTCCATCCACTTAGAAAAATTGTCGACCATGACCAACAGAAACCTCCTCTGCCCGCTGGCCTGAGAAAAAGGTCCTACGAGGTCCAGTCCCCATATGGCGAAGGGCCATGGTGTCATGATGCTTCTTAACCTCTGAGCCGGCTGGAGCTGGAGCGGGGCATAGAGTTGGCACTTATGACATTTTTTTGCGAATTCGGCTGCATCCTAACCGAGGGTGGGCCAGAAGTACCCTTGCCTGACGATTCTCCCCTCCAGGGTCCGACTCCCCGAATGACTTCCACATTCGCCGGAATGGATCTCCTCCAAAATTTTATGCACCTCCCTTTCGGCCACGCAACGGGCCAACATCCCTGAGAGGGTCTTGCGGTACAACTGCCCCTCGCGTAGGAGGTAATACGCCGCCTTGTGCTTGAGCCCTCTTCGGTCCATTCCCTCTGGGTACTCTCCGGTGGACAAAAAGGTGATAAAGGGATCCATCCATGAGGGGTGTTGTTCCACTTCCATTAGTTCCCCCTCTTTGATGGAAGGTCGGAAGAGATCCGTAATGGTGCCTCCCATCCGGGGGCCGTGCTTTGCTAGCTGGTCGACTGGCTCATTTTCCTATCGCGGCACGTGCTTGATTGAGAAGGTCTGGAAGGTCCCGATGACTCCCTTTACCTTCATCAAATAGAGCTGCAGGGTGGGCTCCCTCGTCTCAAACTCCCCCTTGACCTGGGAAGCCACCACCATGGAGTCGTTGAGGACCTCCACATCATGCACCCCCAAGTCTCTTGCCAGGCGCAGACCTGCGATTACGGCTTCGTATTTAGCTTGATTATTGGTGATGGGGAAGTGCACTACCACAGTTTGCTCGATTCTTATCCCCTGGGGGCTTTCCAAGATGACCCCAACCCCTAAAGAATGCTTCCCCGAGGCACCGTCCACCCTGACTTTCCAGGGGAGAGGGCGAGTGAGTCTCACCTCCGCCACCTCGACACATACTCTGCCAGGAAGTCAGCCATAGCTTGGGCCTTGATTGAGAGGTGGGGAACGAAGGAGATGTCGAACTCGCTCAGTTCCACCGACCATTTGGCCAACCTACCTGAATGCTCTACCCTCTTGAAGATGTTGCGCAGGGGGTGGTCAGTCACTACTCGGATTAAGTGTGCCTGGAAATAAGGCCGAAGCCTCCAGGCTGAGATGATTAAGGCGAAGGCCAGTTTTTCCAGGATGGGGTAGCGGAGCTCGGCCCTCTTTAGTATCCGACTCACATAATAGACGGGGAGTTGCCTCTTCCCTTCTTCCCGAACCAAAACCGAACTCAAGGCTTCAGCCCCGACCCCTAGATATAGGAATAAGTCTTCCCCTTCCTTGGGCCCTTGGAGCAGGGGGGGCCTGAGTCAGCTGTTTCTTTAAAGCCTGGAATGCCTCCTCGCACTCCGAGGTCCATTCAAACTTTCGACCCCCTCTCAAGGTTTTGAAAAACGAGGAGCATCTCTCCCCGGCCCGGGAGAGGAATCTACTCAACCCTGCCAACTTCCCTGTCAGTCGATGTACTTCCTTGGTATTTTGTGGTGACCTTAGTTCCATGATTGCTCTCACCTTATCTGGATTAGGTTCTACACCGGCGGAGGTGAGGAGATTCCCCAGGAACTTTCCTCGGCTTGCCCCGAAGACACACTTCAAGGGGTTCAGCCTCATCTTAAATCTGTGGAGAGTGGCGAAAGTCTCTTCCAAGTCCTGGATGTGGGAGTCGACATCCAAGCTCTTGACCATGAGGTCATCCACGTACACTTCGAGATTCCTCCCCTTCTGCTCTCGGAAGACCCTATCCATCATTTTTTGGTAGGTGGCTCCCGCATTCTTTAGCCCAAAGGGCATCATTTTGTAATAGTAACATCCGTCTCCCGTGATGAACGAGACATCTTTGACGTCAGGGGGGTGCATTCTGATTTGGTGATAACCTGAAAAAGCATCCAGAAAACTCATTACAGGGAAACCGACGGCTGAGTCAACCAGCGCGTCGATTCGAGGCAAAGGATAACAATCTTTCGGGCATGATTTATTAAGAAGAGAAAAGTCGATATACATCCTCTACCGGCCGTCTCCTTTTTTAACCATTACAACGTTGGAGACCCAGCCGGGGTATTGGATTTCAGATATGAAGCCAGCCTCGAGGAGCTTGGCGACTTCCTCCCTGATTGGCTCGGCGAGCTTGTCCGTGATGGATCTCTTTTTCTGCTGGATGGGGGGAGCCTCCGGGTCCAGGTTGAGGCGATGGCAGGCCACGTCGGGGTCGATCCCTGGCATCTCCGCGGCGCTCCAGGCGAAGATGTCCACGTTCCTCTGGATGCACTCCAGCATCCTGCCTTGAGCTCCCGGGGTCAGGCCTCCGCTGACGCGGACCTTCTCCACCCTGCCTCCAATGGTGAGAACCTCCATCTCCACTACCTCTTCCGCTGCCTCCAGACGGGACTGCTCCCCTCATTCCTCGATACCTCCCCCTCCGGGGGCGAGGACCTCTTCCTCAGCCTCTTCCACGGCCATGGCCTCGGCCGACTCCCGAGTCTCTTCCGTGACCTCCTCCCGGGCGCGGTACTCCACCTCCATCTCTTTGCCAGCTTCCTGCTTCTCCTCCTCCAACCTCCGCCCCATCTCCTCGTCCCCCTCCAGCCAAGAGATGGAGTTTACCGCCGAGACGTAGCACTCCCTTGCCTCCTTAAGGTCTCCTCGGACCCGGATCTGGACCCCCTCGACGTTGAGCTTTAGACACTGGTGGAAGGACGAGGGGACGCAGCGGAAGGCACTGATGAGGGGTCTCCCGAAGATGGCACTGTAGCTGCTAGGGGCGTCCACGATGACAAACTTGCAGTTGCGTGACTGCCCCCCCCCCCAGAGTGACATGGAGTCCCCCTCCTCCCTCGACTTCTTTCCTCTCTCCCGAAAAGCCGAACAGGGGCCCATCCGAGGCTAACACCCTCCTGGCCTCTACTTTCATCGCATCGAACGCCTTCTTGAAGATGACGTTGACCAAACTCCCATTGTCCACAAGGATCCGGGAGACGGTAAAATCCTCGATGGCTGTCTGGATGACCAGCGCATCGCAAAAGGGGTCCTCGTGACCCGGCAAGTCCTCTCTAGAGAAGCTGATTTTCTCCTCCGGGGGAGGGGACTGGGATGTGGAGCCAACGCTCCTTCGATACATAGTGTGGAGGCTTGACTTACGGGAGGCCTCGATCCCGGCCCCCCCGTGGATCGCTCCGATCCTTCCTCGGGTGCCCACATCAACCCGGTCTTCACTCCGATCCCCCTCCTCCCGAGGCCGGATCTCCTCTATCCGAACTTCCTGATGGTCTTGCTGTTACTGTTCCCTTCTCCCTCTCATCTCGAGGAACTCCGGGCACGTGGATGTGAGGTGCCCCTCCTCTCGATGAAAGTCACAATAGGGCAGGTCCACCCTGACCTCCCTCCTTCTCCTCAGTTGCCCTCTCCTCCTCCCCCTCATGGCCATTGTCATTGCCTCCTCCTGATCGGGGAGAGGGGGTCTCTGACCCTGCCTACCCCCCTAGGGATTGTACTGCCCTCGGCCACCCTGGCGGTTATCTCCTCCCTGATAACCTCTCCATGGTGCCTGGTCTTGCCACTCGGGTCTCCATCCCAAACGGTGGGTCTGCTCCGGACGCACCCACCTGGGTTGCGGCTGCTGCTGCGGCTGCTCCCTCTGCCGAGGTTCAGCCCTCCTCTCCTCCTGAATCCGGCCACCCCTTGGCCTCTCCTCCTCCACAGCCCACTTGGCCAACCTTCGCTCAAACTCCGGGTGCGCTGCCTCCATATCGGCCTCCCTGGCCGCTCTCTCCAGGAGTGCCTCAAAAGATACTGGAGGTGATCTCTTCAGTTCCATCGCGAAGAACCCGGATTGGAGACCCAGGGTGAAGGCCACCATCATGGTGTGCCCTGGCATCTCCTGAACTAGGGACAGTTCCTCTTGGAACCTGTCCAGATAGCTTCCCAGGGTTTCTCCCACCCTCTGCTTGATGCGGAACAAAGACTCCGCCTCCTTCTTCCTCTTCTTGGAAGTGGTGAATCTCAGCATGAAACCCCGTTGCAGATCCTCAAAGCAGTAGATGGACCCGGTCGAGAGTTGGTGGAACCACTCTCTCGCCTTTTCTCTGAGGGTGATGGCGAAGAGTCGGCACTTAAAGCCGTCTGACATCTGTCGAATAGAGACCATGTCCTCGAACCACTGGATGTGGTGGACCGGGTCTCCTCTCCCGGAGTAATAAGTCATCTCTGGCTCGCGAAACCCCTCGGGAACTGGGGCTGAAGAAACGAACTCGCTGAAGGGGCTCCCACCCCCCCTCAGCCGGGCGAGACGGGAACTCCCTCCCTGCAGTCTCGCCGAAGTGGTACTCGGCGGCCGAGCCGGGGAACAGAACTCGCTCCTGGAACTCGCGCTCGCCTCTCTCGGCAGGTTCCTTCCCTGGTCGCCTGAGCGGCGCGTCGTCGCCGAGTGCGGGAGCGGCGACCACCGGAACTGCCGGTGTCACACTCTCAGCTCGCATGCCGAGGGCGGTCCTGACGAGCCCGAGGATCTCCTCCCTAAGCTCCGCCGGCACGCTCGCCGTTGGGGGTGGGGGAGGGGGTGGCGAGCTGCCCCTGCCTGATCCTTGTCCTTCTTCTCCAGTCATCGAACCTGCAGAAGGTTTTCTCTGCTGACCACGATCCACGCTCACCGCACCAAAATGTTGAAACCGAAAAATCGGTCTCCGTGGAGTTCGACCCTTGGGGAAGGGGTGGCCGCGCACCTACTTCGCTCCTGTGAGAAAATGACAAGAAAAAGAAGAACCAAGGACTAGACCAAGGGCCCGGCGTGGAGGTCCCACCACACACCCGGAAGATCTTAGAGCGCTTCCCCTCCTTAGCCAAGTGCCGGGCTAAGGTACCTCAGAAAGCGCTAGTAGACCTGAGAATTAGTAAGCATGCCTTCTGAGGTACCCCTTGGGTCCTATTTATAGGAAAAGATGGCCTGTCAATATACAACCTTCACTGTTCTCGAGGACTATAGGCAGACCAAAGGGGGCAACATGGTAAAAGTATATCATGGACAAGATGCGAGCTGGACCTGAGGTAGCATCCGCTCGGCAGGGGCCTGACTCGCCTCGCCCTGGGCCTAGGCGAGCACGTACTCGGCAGGCTATGCTCGACTATCGCCGAGCTCGGCTCGACTATCGCCGAGTTCCAACAGAAACGGGGCTCGGCACGACGATCGCCGAGCTCCAACAGAAACTGAGCTCGGCGTGGAGATCGTCGAGCTCGGTTCGACTACCATCGAGCCCTGTTCCATTACCCGAGCTCGGTCTCGGCATGCCGGGCTCCGTTCGGCCATCGTCGAGCTCGGCTCGACTATCGCCGAGCTCGGCTCGGCTATTACCGAGCTCGGGCTCGGCACGCCGGGTTCATATTACAGTCTGAGCCGGCCGGTTTAACTCCTGTCGACCACTCGCTGGATACGGGGTTATACAATCAGGGTAGCCGACCAGCTTCAACTCATTTGCAGATGAGTACAACAAACTATGACATCTTGTCACATCCACATATATCAAGATTCTCTTCGTTGTAGTGAAGTGATCTTGCTTCGGCTCCTCCAAATATCTACAGACTACTCCAACAACGTACATGATATCAGGTCTAGTAAAGTTTTAATTTGTTTTCAAAATCCCTTCAGACTGATTCACTTAGATTTAAAGAAAATGTTAGCTAGTATTTACGAGCGTTAAATTAATCACCTTTCCGTGGAAACGATCTTTATTCACTTTATATTACTTGGTCTAACACATGCACTTGCGTAATTTACGTATACCTATTTCAGGCATATCATAAACCAACTCCACCACCTTCTGTTGCACCTGCTCATGAAGAAAGTGATACTTCGTCTTTATATGCTTGTTGTGCACATACAACACAGGATTCTTCGTTAGCTAAATAGCAGACATGTTGTCAACATATACAGTCACAGGACCATCAAGTGGATGATGCAATTCTTGCAGGAGATTTCTCAACCAAATCGTCTGATAGGTACCTGCTGCCTCTACAATATACTCAGCTTTACAAATAGATAAAGCAATCGTTGTTTGCTTCTTTGAACTCCATGAAAACACAGCTGTTCCCACATGAAAAGCATACCAGGAAGTGTTCTTCTGATCATTCACATCTCCTCGATCCATAATCACTGTCAGGGTAGCCGACCAGCTTCAACTCATTTGCAGATGAGTACATCAAACTATGACATCTTGTCACATCCACATATATCAAGATTCTCTTCGTTGTAGTAAAGTGATCTTGCTTCGGCTTCTCCATATATCTACTGACTACTTCAACAACGTACATGATATCAGGTCTAGTGAAAGTTTTAATTTGTTTTCAAAATCCCTTCAAACTAATTCACTTAGATTTACAAAAAATGTTAGCTAGTATTTACAAGCGTTAAATTAATCACCTTTTCGTGGAAACGATCTTTATTCACTTTATATTACTTGGTCTAACACATGCACTTGCCTAATTTACGTATACCTATTTACGGCATATCATAAACCAACTCCACCACCTTCTATTGCACATGCTCATGAAAAAAGTGATACTTCGTCTTTATATGCTTGTTGCGCACATACAACACAGGATTCTTTGTTAGCTAAATAGCAAACATGTTGTCAGCATATACAGTCACAGGACCATCAAGTGGATCATACAACTCTTATAGGAGATTTCTCAATCAAATCGTCTGATAGGTACAGGCTGCCTCTGCAATGTACTCAGCTTCACAAATAGATAAAGCAATCGTTGTCTGCTTCTTTGAAATCCGTGAAAACACAGTTGTTCTCACATGAAAAGCATACCAGGAAGTGCTCTTCCGATCATTTACATCTCCTCGATGCATAATCACTGTCAGGGTCGCCGACCAGCTTCAACTCATTTGCAGATGAGTACATCAAACTATGACATCTTGTTACATCCACATATATCAAGATTCTCTTTGTTGTAGTGAAGTGATCTTGCTTCGGCTCCTCCATATATCTACTGACTACTCCAACAACGTACATGATATCAGGTCTAGTGAAAGTTAAATAGCATAGACTTCCAACTAAACTTTTGAACAACGTAGAGTCAACTACTTTTTTCTTAAAATCCTTTCTCAGCTTCATTCCCGGATCTGCAGGAATGAAGATAGTCTTGTTATTCTCCATCGGGAACTTCTTCAAAATCTCCTCTGCATACTTTTTTTGAGAGATGAAGATCTCATCTTCACTCTGTTGTACCTCAATGCCCAAAAGTAAGTGAGTTCTCCCAGATCATTCATCTCGAACTCCTTCTTCATCGTCTATTTGAATTCTTCATACATAAGAGGATTGTTTCCAGTGAATATCATATCGTCAGCATACAAGTATACGACCATAATATCCTCATTCTCTCCACCTTCGTATAGAGTGTATACTCATACGGGCTTTTCATATACCCGTTCTTCTGAAAGTATGTGTATATTCTTTCATTCCAGACACGAGGCATTTTCTTGAATCCATACATCGCCTTTTTCAGCTTGTAAACTGTCTTCTCTTGGCCTTTCACTTCATATCCAGGCAGCTGCTGGACATACACATCTTCTTCTAAGTAACCATTCAGAAATGCGGACTTGACGTCCATCTGACAGATCTTCCACTTATACTGAGCTGCTAATGTGATGATCAGTCTAATAGTGTCTATCCACGCCATAGGGCAAAGACCTCGTCATAGTCCACTCCTTGGACTTGTCGATAGCCTTTCGTGATGAGTCTTTCCTTGTGCTTCTCCACTTCTCCATCCTTGTTCGTCTTCACTCTATACACCAATTTCACACCAATGGGCTTGTGACCTGCCGGCAGAGTGGCCAACTCCCAAGTATCATTCTTCTTTATGGATGTTATCTCTTCGTCCATCGCCTTCCTCCAGGTCTTATCCTGAGCAGCTTCATCATACGAGTATGGTTCATAATCTGCTAAAAGACAATATAAAGAAAAGTTTGCATGAATTGGCTTCATCTCCTCGTAGATTTCATCTAACCTTCTCTTCCTTAGTTGAGAACATTCAGAGCTACTCCTGCTAGTGCTTGCTCTATTAGAATTTCTTTTGTTGGTGCTTACTATACTGTAGTAGGGAGTCGAATCTCCCTCTAAATCTCTGCTCGATGGTGATGGTGGTTCAGCTCCACCATCCGCAGCTTCATCTTCATGACCACCTTCTTCTTCATCATCATCATAGAACATCCCCCTGATGCTTCTCTCCTTCTCATCCCAACTCCAACAGCTATCTTCCTCAAACAGCATATCTCTAGAGATGATCGCCTTCTTCATCACATGATTGTATAACTTGTAAGCTTTATTCATCGGAGCATGGCCTACAAATAAACAATTCTCACTCTTGTCATCTAACTTCTTCCTCTTCTGATCAGGGATATGAGCATAATCTACGCACACAAACACCCTCAAGTGTTGCACACTTGGCGTTCATCCACTCCATACCTCATATGGAGTCTTATACTTCGCACTCTTCGTCGGACATCTGTTCAGGAAGTACACAACACATTGTACTGCCTCAGCCCAGAACATCTTCGACAACTTCTTGCCCTTTACCATACTTCTCACCATATTCTGAATCATCAAGTTCTTTATCTGAGCAACTCTGTTCTGCTGAGGCGAGTATGTTGTAGTCAACTGATGAGTAATCTTATGCTCTTTGCAGAAGGAATCAAACAACTTTGAGGTGTACTCCTCACCTTGATCAGTTCTAAATACCTCCAGATACTATCCACTCTCCTTCTTTGTCATTGCCTTAAACTCCTTGAACTTTTCAAGGGCCTCCGACTTCTCCTTCAAGAAGTAAACTCAGCACTTCCGACTGAAATCATCAGTAAATGTGATATAATATTTGTTTCCACCAATTGAAGCAATATCAAATGGACCAACAATGTCTGAATGAACCAATTCAAGCTATCTCCTTGCTCTGCGATACTTTCCTCCTTCAAAACTCTATCTCTTCTGCTTTCCCTTCTTACAAGCTTCACAGATTTTTTTGTGGTGATAAGATCTTAGGCAAATCTTCCACTATCTTCGTATGTGACAGAAGCTTCAGACCAATGAAGCCTAAGTGACCCATCCTATAGTGTCACAACCAAGCTTTTTCTTCCTCTTCAGTTCTTACTAAGCATGTCGTCTCCTCGGCATCCATATTCAATGTAAAGAGATGATTGGTCATCATCTTTACCTTCACAACCTTTTTCCACGTTGGTTCTGTATAACCAACATACCATCCTTCAGCTGAATATAGTAGCCTTTCTCCACCATTTGTCCAAGTCTTAAGATGTTACTCTTTAATCCTAGAACGTAGAACACATCATTGAGGTGCACCTTCTCACCATTCAAGGTGACCGCTATCAACCCTTTTCCTTCTACTGAGATCTTTGAAGCATCACCAAAATTAACCTCACCAATACTTGGTTCGTGGTCAGTGAACAACTCCTTCTCACCACACATATGGTTGCTAGCTCCTGTGTCTAAGTACCAGACTTCATTTTTACCTCCTTCAGCTCCTATATAAGTCAAGAACATCATTGGGTCACCACTAGTGTTGCTTGCTTCAACATAGTGGTTAGTCTCATCTTTCCTCCTCGGAAGTCTGCAGTCATAACTCATGTGCCCAAATTGATTACAGTTGTAACACTGGACTTGGGTCAATCCACCACGGCTTCTTCCCCGGCCTCTTCATCTTTCTCTTCCTTCTTGCCCTCTTGCTTGAGGTTGCTATACTTCTCTCTGGAAGTTTTGATGTCTTCCTCATGTTCTTCTGCCTCTGCCTTGGTAGGCGCGACCTTGCTGGCCACCTCTTCTAGATCTCTATCTAAAATTCAATTGAGCCTGAAGTGTTTTCTCTAAGCCACTTGACTCTTCATCTTGTAGTATGCGATATTCATGGGCTTGCAAAGAGCCTATGAGTTCATCGATAGACATTTGAGTGAGATCTTTTGACTCTTCAATCGCCACCACTACGTAGTTGAACATCTTCGACATAAACCGCAGAAGTTTCTCTATGAAACTCACATCATCAATCGTCTCTCTGTTGCGCTTCATTTTATTTGAAAGCGCCCGCAGACAAGTCACATAGTCACCAACCTTCTCAGAGTTTGGCATCCTGATAACATCATACTCTGCTTGCAGAGATTGCAGTTTCACCTTCTTTACCTTGTCAACACCTTGTAAGGAGCGTTGCAAGATTTCTCATACTTCATTAGAACTTCTAGCATCTGAGATCTTCTCAAAGGCTGCTTCATCAACCGCTTGATATAGCAAGAATAAAGTTTTCTTGTCTCTCTTTCTTGCTTCACGTAGCGTCATCCTTTGGGCATTAGTTAACGATGCCTCTGATTCAACATTTTGCCTTTGTTAATTTAGGAACTTGACTCGGCATAGAATTTACCATCTCCATCACGACCTGCTCTTCACTTCTTCACTTCTTATGGGTGACTTCCAAGGTTCGGAATCTCGCTCTGATACCACTGTTGGAAGCGAATAACTGGCACAATATAATTCAAGAGTAGGCAAACAAATAAGCTTCTTATATATCACACAAGATTTTACAGGACTATAACACCACTCCACTGTGTGTTACAACTCAACACAACTCCACAACAGCTTCAATACATTACAACGCAACACGACTACAACGTCACCACAAGCACTTGCACTACTAAAGCTTGGACTGATGCACTGATAGTCGCATCGGACTTGATATTGAATTGGAGAATAACGTCGCTCTGTTTCGATCACCTGTATCACCAATTTTCATGAAATGACGGACATGCCCCCAGGACAGTTCGGGAGGCCCGGGCAAGTTGCCCGGGGGCGGCGGCGACCGGAGGTGGCCGGAGACGGTGGTCAGTTCTCGCTGGCCGTAACTCATTCAAACGATAAAAAAAAAAGCTCTGACGATTGGAATATAGTTTTTCCATCTGCTACAGCTCTCCGAAATAGACCCTCTCTCTCTCTCTCACACATAGGTGGAGCGCCCCTCTCTTTCTCTCAATCTCTCCCTCTCTCTCTTTCTCTCTCTCTCTCTCTTCCAAAGCCTATGCTGATTTTCTTAAAGACCGAAACCGACGGTAGCGCCATTCGTGACAAACAACACTACTTTTCGTCTAGGAGTTCGCTATTCGCCCGGACACACACTTTCATCTGTGACGCACGCTTTTCGCTCAGCCGCCAATTTCATATAAATAAGAATATACTTCTAAAGAGGTGGTAATTAATTCATGTACACAAACAACACTACGAACACATGTTGCACATGTATAGCATTATTGTCGTTATTTTGGTATGAAACTATGAACACATGTTACATAGGTAAATTTTGGTAAATTTATATATTATAGAGTTGCTTTTTATAAATAGCCAGAAACTCTCCCCTGTTTCTCATCACCGCTCATTTATCCTGTCCAGAATCTTCTTCTTCTCCTCCTCTCATTTTACCCCCTTCCATCGAAGAGCTCGAAACAATGGAAGGTTCGTCGCCGACCTCAAAACCCCATCTTTTGCTCATCCCTTACCCTCTCCAAGGCCACATCATCCCCTCCGTCCACCTCGCCCTCAAACTTGCCGACGCCGGCTTCTCCGTCACCTTCGTCAATACCGAAGCCGTCCACCACCACATCCGCTCCTCCGGAGCCGACGGCGGCCACCAAGACATATTTGCCGGCGCCCGTTCCTCCGGCCTCCATATCCGCTATGAGCTCGTTAGCGACGGGCTCCCCGTTACATTCGACCGCTCCCTAAACCATGATGAGTTCATGCTGCAGCTGCTTAACAATTTTCATGGCAAAGTAGAGGCCCTTGTCGGCCGCCTCCCTCCGATCTCCGGGCTCGTCGCCGACACCTTCTTCGTCTGGCCGGCGACCCTTGCCGCCTCCCTAGGAATTCCTTATATCTCTTTCTGGACAGAGCCTGCTCTGGTTTTCTCTCTGTATTACCACATGGATCTCCTACGCCACCACGGTCACTTTGGGGCAAAAGGTAATTACTTTTTTAATTTAATTATCTACTAAATTTATTTCAAAATTCAAATATATAGATGAATAAATTAATAATTATATTTTTTATTAACAATCGCAGGCCTCATCAGTAAATTATAATCATTGAGATTGACGAAAATGATTAGAAATTTATTAAGGATTATATTTGTGAGCATTGGAAATATTCAACTAATTATAAAATATTTGTAATCATTATGTTAATGATACTCAAGTAATTATAAAGTATTTGAAAAGCAAATTAATTTGACATAATATTTTGTAATCATTATGTTAATGATTATTTATAATATTTGAAAAGTAAATTTTTAATGGTGACAGTGATAAGAATGATTCTATAGTAATCTTGTACCCTTTAGATTCGAGAATGTTCCTCATCATTGGAACTATTCAACCAATTTTGATCTACTTTAACACATTTTTTTTAAAAATAGATCCAAAAGTTGAAAAAAAACATGAACGAAATGTTTAAGATTTGTGGTCATGTTGAGTTGGTTTGGTTTTTAAATTAGATTCACATTTCTCACTTATCGGCCGGCACAGAAGACTTATCTTTAAGGATGCGTTTGGCGCGGCTTATCGCGACTTATTTGCTCCGGTGAGATTGGACAAAAATGTCATTGTCATATCAAAATGTTATACTTCAAACTAGTTTCTTTTTATAACTTTTGTAATATTAAACATATATTATATGACAATGATGTTTTTGTCCAACCTCACCAAAACAAATAAGCTACGATAAGCCACTCCAAACGCAGCCTAAAGTCTCATGTGCCTTGACTACATACTGGCAAGATAAGTTTTAGGGGAAAAAATCAAGGCATGTGAAATGGATATATATGAAAATGAATTATGATTTGAAATCATACCGCCGGTTTATAATTGTCTTGGAGAAAGAAGTTCTTGGAGTTGATTCCACGGAGAAGAAGGCTGTGGGGGGCTATAGTGAGTGCGGCGAGGTTGTAGCGGGATAAGTGATGCAGTGAGCAACGGGCTTACGCACGAGCTAGTCGTTATTCCGCACCGACTTCTGTGGTAGCGACGGTGGTGGTTGATCGTCTGATGACGACGAAGGTTCGTTCTGATACGAATCTTGTGCGTCCATTTTACGGATTGCGGTTAAATTCGTATTACCTTCCTAAGATATTCTTAAATTAATCAAGTCTCCGAGTCATACTAGACGACAGTTATGGCAGGAGAGAATGTGAATTTAGCTCGACGTACTCGATGGAGAAGTTTGATGGAAGCCAAATTTATAATCTATGACAGATTTGTGTCAAAGATATGATAGTTTAGTTAGGGTTGATACCTGTTTTGCGGGGACGAGATAAATTGGCCATTGCAGTCAAGGATGAGGAATGAATTGACATCGATGAGTGTGCCACCAGTGTCAAAAGGATATACATTGATGATAAGATCATGTTCAACATTGGTGTCGAGGATTCTACAATCTAGTTTTGAGAGAAGCTTAAGAGATTGTATCTAGCCAAGTCATCGATCACGTGATTGTTATTGAAACAATCATTATATGGGCTGAAGATGCACAAGAGTGACAACTTTCAAGAGCACTTTAATGTGTTCAACGACCTTTTAAACTAATTTCATGTGGTTGGTATGAAGGTGGAGGAAGAAGACAAAATTGTACTACTTCACTTCCGTCATCCTTTAAACATGTGGTGACCACACGCCAATATGAGTAAGATATAGTGAGGCTAGAGGATATCATGTCAGCGTTACTGTGTAGTTACATGTTGAAGATTCACGTTCCTGTGGGTGTGCATTTTATGACAGTAGATAGTTGAGGGAGAACGTTCGATAGAGGATCGAGTGGTGCAAGAGCTCGGTCAATGTCATAGAAGGGAGTTGTTTGTTATCACTGCATACAGTGAGGTCACATCAGAAGGAACTACTCGCAGCCTATGTAGAGTTTTAAAGACTTCTTATATGCTGGTGTTGTGATGCTAGATCTGGGTGTGGAGAGAATTGGTCTTTATACGATAAATGAGAGTCGTGACAACTTTTATAGTGGTTGGATTTTTTGATTCCGGTGCATCGCAACATGTATGCTCGGATGCATCAATGTTTAGTTCTCTGGATGTGAAGACAGAGTCGATTTAGTTTGGTGATGGCTCGAGTTGTGAGGTCACAGGTGTACAACCCCGTATCCGGCAAATGGGATCGACAGGAGCCAGACCAGCCAAATCGGGCGGTCCAAGTGTAAGACCCCCTTTTTTTCTTTCAAAACCACAGGTTCTAAGGCCCAGAACCGTCGCTTTGTGGTAACACCTTCACGCTCGGGAAGATCGTCACCACAAAACGTCGATCCTGCCGGTCATATCGATCACAAAAAAGTTGCAAGAGCGTAGAGTATATGAAAAGAGAAACTCTAACACATGTCAACAATAACCACATATAAAATAAATAATCTGCACGAAGGGAGAGTTCACAGCAATAATAATAAAGTACTGTAAATAGGGCTGCCCGATACATCAAATCCTCACTACATGTCACTCATCGCGGAAGCAAAACTAAAACATCTACTAATGATCGGGACTCACTGTCCCAGCAGTCGGAACTCCGGTACTAGATTGTCCCGTCTCCAGCGTGCTTTCCTCCGGGGCTGCACCTCCGTGCTGGGCTCCACGATCCCCTAAAATGATGTGGTCCGAAAACCGTTAGTTTAAAAGACTAAGTCCTATCATCCCCTACTCCTCCCCCAATGGCTCCTAGGCACCGAGCGGGGAAAAGGAAAGGAGAGGTAATGGAGGTGGAGAATAACAAAGTAACAGGTGACGGCGGAACTAGTCTAGCAGTTCTAAGAGTATATGTGGAAGTAATGAAAGTAGGAAAGACTGAACATATAATAAGTAACCTTAACTTATATAAAAACACATAAGCTAAGAGATCTTCTGCAAGGCTCCTATCGTATAAAGAGTCTCATACCAATTTATACGATATGGTGTCGGTTTTTAAGCGAGCAATTGTATAAATCAATGGAGTAATAACCTTAACATATAAGCGCGCTCATTCAAGCTTATAAACCAAGGGGTCGTTTTGTAGGACCTATTGTATAAAAAGTCTCATACTAATTTATACAATAGGTGTCAAGGGTTATATGCAATGATGATGTTATGTCATGCTAGTATGCTATGATGTGAACATGCAAGTGCAACACACACACTCGACTCTGTGCGCACGGACCTTTAGTTTCCCCTTTCTGTAGCCTAACCTCCCAAGATACCTCCGTAGTGGCAAAAAGAAGCGGTGGGTTGGGCCTCGCCCACCTCTAAATTGGTATCATCACTACCAGTCAGACCTATCGTACACCTCAATGTTGGTGCACTAAGCGGAGCTCCTGCTTACTCTTTGCTGGCTAGTCCACCAGACTTAATTTGGCGAAGTGCTAAACCACACTTGCCGAGTCAATGTATTGGCATCGGTGCGACGATTCTCCAACACCGAAGACCCACTACCTTATAATTTATGCACATGCAAACATGATGTATCAACCACCGAGCCAAAGCTCCTCGGACTAACCCGTCCGTCACAACCAACAATCGAGCCAAATCTCCCCGGACTAACCCGTCCGTCACAATTATCTATCGAGCCATCGACTCGCCAGGCTAACCTGCCCATCACCAAAACCACCGAGCCTACCGCCCGTATGACCCAACCTAACTTCCGGAGACTCCGGGGTGTGTGAAAGTGAACCCCTAGTTATACTAGTTATTCTTAAGCATTGATTATTCTTACGGCTTACGTTAACCTTGGACTGCCCAAGACATTCCCCGTGAAGGGCTCTCGAGGGCACTAGGAACTACGATGAGCTGAAGCTCAAAGCTCCCTTTCGCAAGGCACTTACTGATATTGGTTAATACCTGATTCTCGATCCCTTTTAATATTGCACTGGATCTAACCCTAGTGTGTTTTGACCTTCTCTCTCCTTCCATGGGATAAATGATCTTTTGTTGATCCCGAGTACCGCCTAATCCTAGTCAACCCAGCATTCTACTCATCCCAACTTTCAATGAAGAACTCAATCTCATTTTACTCAAACCAACAAACTATTAACTCCAAGCCATTTACCCAAATCAAATGCTATGACATTTTCTGCAGTTTTACTATATGTAGAGCAACCTATATTATATGTTGTACATGATAGGAGGTACTCCAAATTTTCATCCACAAGCCTTAAGATATTTAATGGGGGTCTATCATGACACATTTAGCCTAAATCCAGAAACTTGGAATTTTCCTAAACAATTTGGCATTTAATTAATTTTTTCCAAAAATTGGTCCATGGGTGATTTGAACATGAAGTACTAAATTTACTTAAGATCTGTCCATACAAAAATTTAGAACACTATAGTACTAAAAGATATCAGTGAATTCCAAGTTTCATAGAATTTCATAAAAGAATTAGTCTCTAAATAATTAAGCCAAGGAAATTCAACTAATTAGGCGTAATGAAGGAAGTACCATAAATACTAGTTCAAAAACTATACAAAACTTAACAGAGCTTTATTATGATCATAAAACCTTACTGACTAAATTTCATGCAATTCCAAGGTCAGTAAACCATATAGAAAAATACCTTAATAAAATCCATCATGGTGCAGTTTGTGAAGAAACATCATTGTAATCTAAACTAAACAATATGAAATAATTTTCCAAGCTTCTATATGCCCTAAAAGGTTCTCTGGCTAAGTAACACAATTTTACAGCAAGCTATAGTATTTATCTTCTATTTATCAAAGTAAGGTGCACTAGTTTAATTTTCACATGATGTATTAAGAAAAAATGCTCAACTATTCCAATTAATTTACTAGTGCACCTAAATTATAATTAATTAGCTTTTCCAGAGTTTCAAATCATTTTAAGACATTTAAATCATAGTTACATCAATATCATCAAAAAGGGCAAGACGAAGGTTATAGCTACAAGGATGAGCTACTGTTATCTAAACACTCTATCATAAATTCCAGAGGTTAATAGTACTATAACATTACCCCTACCAAAATATCATAAAGATCCAAAGTCATATGACCCATTAAATATTCTTTAAGGTGTATAGACCTAAAAAACTTACTAAGTGGTTTAAGTGGGGTGCATGTGTCTAGGGTCCACTAAATCCCTTCATAGGGCATTTCACCTCCCTAGGACCACATGAACTAATCAACAAGTCCATCCAAGTACATAACACCCTATGTCCTTCACAAATTCTCAAAGTTCAACTTTAGGGTTTGAATTTGGTTCATAGGGAAAATTTACCCTAATCTATCCCATACTCCATGTGAGGGAGTTAAATATCTTAACAAATCAGTGGCCCAAGTTTCAACCTCTGTTGAGGTGATTTGGTCACCTAAAACCCACAAGGGGCACTTTGACCTAATTACCCCTTGTTGGTCCAACTTAGAGTTTGCTTATTTCCAAACTAAATCATCTCCAAATGAGATAAAAATTTATACAGGGCCTTATGATGACCCTACTTATCAAAAATTGGGAGGGTTTGGAGGTCATTAGACCTCTTAAATAATGCATACATGGATTATTAAATTTCTATAAAAAATTTAGGAAAATATTTTCCAAAAATTCCCATTTTTGGATATGTCTTAGATATAGGTAAGGGTGACCCCCATCCAAAATTTCAAGTCATTTGGATGACTGGATTGATGGGAGCACTCAAAATAATCTCTAGTCTAGCCTAGGTATAGACCTCACCAAAATGAGTGATGTGGTCAAACCACTTACCCAAATTAGTTGAAATAAATTTTAAATTAAACTAGATTTCAAGGGATACAATTTTCATGTTGGCAATTTTTTCTATACGTGGCCCTAGGTATTTTTAATATTTAATTTAAAATAACCCACTAAACAGGACAGAAATTAATAAAACATGAATTAAATAAATCTAGATCCAACACGAATCTTAAAGCATATCCAGTGGCTCCTGGTATCTTCTTCCTCTAGCCAAGGGCCATGATTGGACGAACCTGGAGCCTATTCCAAGACCATTTCCCAGCCACCCGGCCACCTCCCTGGTCGGCCACCACCGCCACCACCTTCATTGAGGTGGGGCTATCGCCGGGCGGCGGCACGGCCGCCGAAGGGGAGGTTTCTTGTGAACTCACATGGTGTAAAATCCATGAAATTTCAGAAATTTTGCTCACCCAATCCGACTCAATTGAGCCCAATTTCTCTCCTAAACGATCTAAAGATCTAGCCCACGAAGAGAGGAGTAGAGGAGGACCTTTAACCGTGCTTGCCGACGAGTTTGGTGGTGGTGCGCCATGACCGGTGGTGGAGCTTTTCGATGCTCTACAACAGCACTACCAAAGTGCATGATTTCTTTAGGGGAAGAGTGGAAACTTCTCCTATGACCTTGGGGAAGCTTTTAAGATCATCAAATGGGGGAGGGGAAGGGCCTAGCTTGAAGTGGCCATTAATGGCGTTAATGGTAAATTTCGGCCAAGGCTTTAGCCAACTGAATCCAGCCTCTGAACAGCCTGGAAATACCTTTGATATTCTCCAATTGATGGAGGGAAGATGAACCTATTGTTTGGAGAGGCCCTTGGCCATGAATGGCCTTCACTCTCTCCACTTTCTCTCTCCTCCATTAAAGGGAAAATTGAGTTTTCTCTCTCCTAGTCACTATGGACGAATTTGATGATTATTTCAGCCTAATGGCACCCCACTAACCCATTTGGATAATAAAAATGAGGTTAGCCCAAGTGGATTTGGGTTTGAGCTTGAGTTAGCCCATTTGAGCCAACTTGACCTAACACTTGAGTAGAGTTGACCTAGGTCAATTTGACCTTTTGGGTTGACTCCAATATGTTATTAGTGACTCATTGGCCTCTACTAAGGTTTAGGAAGACTTGGGTAGGGTTGTTTGGGCACATTAGAGGTCAATTGCCCTCAGTTAGGGCACCTTGTCCAATTTAGGTCTATGGTGATCTTAGGTCAATTTGACCATTTTGGGTTGATCCCACTGGATCCTTATGGCTCTAATGGACCCTCTAATGAGTTATGGATGTTGTGGTGGGGTCATGGAGTCATGGTGAAGCCCTATGGTCATCCTAAACTATTGTTTAGAATTCTACTATTTGCAGACTATGGTGATTTCCACCTTCATGCCTAAGCTCACTTGGTCTGCTTGGGCTTCATAGGGTTTTGTCATGACCTAGTCATGACAAAACCACTCTTAGGGGTCTAGTTTGAAATGAGATGTTACAAATCCCAATAAACAAAAATAAAAATTTCGTTCTCGAAATTCAGGTTAAGCTTGCGGGGTTTCTACTAAGAGTAACTGAATGTAACATCTCATAGGAATTTGAATATATACTTTACCCGGAAAGATCTGGGTACCTCTGTGGCATCAGATCCGGTGGCTCCCAGGTATGCTCCTCCTGCCCATGGTTCCTCTACAGGACCTTGACCAGCGGGACCTTCTTGCACCGCAAGACCCACACCATTGTATCATCTATCCTGACCGGATCACAGCAGACAATTTGATCAAAAGCTGTTGATCCATCTATACCAAGAACCTGCTATTTAGGTCGTAGTAGAGCCTTTCTAAGAGAGGATATGTGGAAGACGTCGTGCGAACCCGCTAACTCCGGCGGTAGCTCCAATCTGTAAGCCAATGGGTCGATCTGCTCCAGGATCCTGTCACGCCCCATATTCCTTGGACTGAGCTTCTTCCGCCCGCATACCCGCGAGACTCCATGAACTAGACGTATCTTTAAGAATACACAGTCTCTATCCTTAACTCTACTTGGCAATGTCGTGCATCATAATATTTAGCTGGTCTGCCCTGGACCTCCAGCATCCTATCTCGAATAAGTCACACCTGGGTATCTGGGTTCTCCACAAATTCTGAGTTGAGTGCCTTTTGATCCTTGTCCTAGATCCATGAAAGTGGAATCCTGCACCTCCGTATGAGGGTGGAGAGTTGTGTTGAATGTCGGCCGCAAGCCTAGATAAGCCTGGACTGATCTTCTCTCCTTGGACGTACACTGTCCATCCTAATTCGATACGACCATCTTGAGCACACCATGATAATGAACAACTACTCACAAATATTATAAAACACCCACGGGAGTTTTCTTTTGGGTCGGGGTGACCCCAGCTACCTCGGCCAGTCTATCCTCCATTTTCCCTTTATAATTGTGCGCGGAGTGGGGATGAGGAATCCTGTGTATGAAAATCCCTAATTATACCCTCAAACTTCCGCTCTAACTCGGGCAGTGGCTGTAATAGTTCCCCAGAAAAACCATTGCACTTAGCCTTCATCAACTGACGGACCCCACCGTGCATTTCAAAATCCATGACATCTTTCTTCACTCTAGGGAGATACATGTTCTGAGATACACCATACTTCCGGTGATACATCATAGCGATTAAATTTACTTCTCAGATATCCTGAATCTTGTTACTCATCATCTAATTTTACGTGATCGTAGTTAATCCTCGTAATTATTATGTCTTATTACCAAGTTGTTGTCTTGGTAATGCTACAGGTCATCATTCCAAACACATTTTTACAAAATCTTATCTTCACCCGAATAACGTCAAATTATATCGACTTCAATCTCACTATGTTTGTTATGTCACATTCTCTAAATTAGGTTTAAGGAAACCCAAGTCAATATTAATTTACCCAATAAACAAAGGATAAGTCCCCAATAAACAAAAGGTAAGCCCCTAATAAATAAAAGATAAGCCCCTAATAAACCAAAGATAAGCTCCTACCTACCTTGGGCTAAGTATATTTGATATTACCCGGTTATATCCGTCCTAATTTGGTGCACAATCCCTAGGGCATCGACTTGGGGTTCCACCCTGAAACTCGTCGATATATTCCATACTTTAAACTCTATGAGTCACATTTACGACAACCTTATCGGGGTCAAAATGTTCCCAATCCCAAATTTGTATCTTCTGAACTTGAATTCCTATCTGACCCTCGGTGTTTGTCTCGGTGGTTGTCTCCAGGTAATCTTATTACAGGTACGAGGGTTTAGACTAAGTGTCTTCTACCATTCTGCTATTAGATTATTGGCCTCTATTCTTCTTAAGGCAGTCCTACCAGTTTGAGTAATCCTTGATATGGACTATAAGGTCACCTGAGTTTATGTCTTAGGTTGTCATTCTCGTATTAAACTTCTCCTTTATTCTCTTTGGGTATCTCCTTACCTTAACCAAGTTCATACCGAAGGTCTATTTCTAATTAGGGCATACTATAAGTTGTCATGGTTAGTCATGAGTCCTAGTGGGTTGAGTCTAACTCGTTGGCTAGAGAACTATAAGATGAAATCTTCGCAGCCGGAGGTGCTCCCTGCTGGGGCAGGGTTTTCCGTAGGCTACAAAGAAGAATTCCAATTAATGAAGAAGTGGACTTTTACATGTTATTTCCCTTATGGGCACACCACTGCTAGTTTGCACTCAAACTAAGCTCGCGCGGGGGTGACCCAGGGTTAGTGGACTTCTACTTTTCTGATCGAGGTTTCCCCCTGATACTCTTGAAAGACCCCCTTTTTTTCAAAACCACGGGATCTTAGGCCCAGAACCTCCACTTTGTGGTAACACCTTCATGCCTAGGAAGGTCATCACCACAAAACGCCGATCCTACCGACCATATCGATCACAGATAAATACCAAGAGCGTAGAGTATATGAAAAGAGAAACTCTAACACATGTCCACAATAACCACATATAAAATAAATAATCTCCACGAAGAGAGAGAGTCCACAACAATAATAATAAAGGTACTGTAAATAAGCCTCATGCCCGATACATCAAATCCTCACTACATGTCACTCATCGCGGAAGCAAAACTAAAACATCTACTAACGATCGGGACTCACTGTCCCAGCTGTCTGAACTCCGGTACTAGACTGTCCCGTCTCCAAGCGTGCCGTCCTCCGGGGTTGCACCTCCGTGCTGGGCTCCACAATCCCCTAAAATGATGTGGCCCAAAAACCGTTATTCTAAAAGACTAAGTCTTATCATCACCTACCCCTCCCCCCATTGCTCCTAGGCACCGAGCGGGGAGAAGGAAAGGAGAGGTAATGGAGGTGGAGAATAATAAGATCACATGTGACGGCGGAACTAGTCTAGCAGTTCTAAGAGTATATGTGGCAGAAATAAAAGTACGAAAGACTAAACATATAATAAGTAACCTTAACTTATATGAAAACACATAAACTAAGGGATGTTCTGCAAGGCTCCTATCGTATAAAGAGTCACATACCAATTTATACGATAGGGTGTCGGTTTTTAAGCAAGCAATTGTATAAAGCCATAGAGTAATAACCTTAACTTATAAGCACGCTCACACAAGCTTATAAACCAAGGGGTCGTTTTGCATGGCATATTGTATAAAAAGTCTCATACCAATTTATACAATATGTGTTAAGGGTTATATGCAATAATGATGTTATATCATACTAGTATGCTATGATGTGAACATGCAAGTGCAACACACACACTCGACTCTGTGTGCACAGACTTTTAGTTCCCCCTTTCTGGAGACTAACCTCTCAGGATACCTTCGTAGTGGCAAACGGAAGCGGTGGGTTGGGCCTAACCCACCTCTAAACCGGTATCAGCACTACCAGTCAGACCTATCGTACGCCTCAATGTTGATGCACTAAGCGGAGCTCCTGCGTACTCTTTGTCGGCTAGTCCACCAGACATAATTTGGCGATGTGCTAAACTACACTTGCTGAGTCAACGTATTGGCGTCGGTGTGACAATTCTCCAACACCGAAGACCCACCACCTTATAATTTATGCACATGCAAACATGATGTATCAACCATCGAGCCAAAGCTCCCCAGACTAACCTATCCGTCACAACCAACAATCGAGTCAAAGCTCCCCGGACTAACCCGTTCGTCACAATTATCAACCGAGCCATCGGCTTGCTAGGCTAACCTACCCATCACCAAAACCACCGAGCCTACATCCCGTGTGACCCAACCTAACTTCCCGAGACTCCGGGGTGTGTGAAAGTGAACCCCTAGTTATACTAGCTACTCTTAAGCATTGATTATTCTTACGGCTTACGTTAATCTTGGACTGCCCAGGGCATTTCTCGTGAAGGGCTCTCGAGGGCACTAGGAACTATGATGGGCTGGAGCTCAAAGCTCCTTTTTGTTAGGCACTTACTGTTATTGGTTAATACCCGGTTCCCAATTTCATTTAATATTGCACTGGATCTAGCCCTAGTGTGTTTTGACCTTCTCTCTCCTTCCATGGGAAAGAAGATCTTCCGTCGATCCCGAGTACCGCCAAATCCTAGTCAACTCAGCATTCTACTCATCCCAACTTTCAATGATGAACTCAATCTCATTTTACTCAAACCAGCAAACTATTAAATCGAAGCCATATGCCCAAATCAAATGCTATGACATTTTCTGCAGTTTTACTATATGCAGAGCAACCTATACTATATGATGTACATGATAGGAGGTACTCCAAATTTTCATCCACAAGCCTTAAGATATTTAATGGAGGTCTATCATGATACATTTAGCCTAAATCCAGAAACTTGGAATTTTCCTAAACAATTTGGCATTTAATTAATTTTTACCAAAAATTTGTCCATAAGTGATTTGAACATGAAGTACTAAATTTAATTAAGATCTGTCCATACAAAAATTTTGAACACTATAGGACAGCAAGATATCACTGAATTCCAAGTTTCATAGAATTTCATAAAGGAATTAGTCTTTAAATAATTAAGCCAAGATAATTCAACTAATTATGCGTAATGAAGGAAGTACCATAAATACTAGTCCAAAAACTATACAAAAATTAACAAAAAATTATTATGATCATAAAATCTTACTGACTAAATTTCATGCAATTCCAAGATCAGTAAACCATATATAAAAATACCTCAATAAAATCCATCATGGTGCAATTTATGAAGAAACATCATTGTAATCTCAACTAAACAACATAAAATAATTTTCCTTGCTTTTATGTGCCCTAAAAAGTTTTTTGGCTATGTAACACAATTTTCCAGCAAGCTATAATATTTATCAAAGTAAGGTGCACTAGTTTACTTTTCACATGATATATTAAGAAGAAATGTTCAACTATTCCAATTAATTTACTAGTGCACCTAAATGATATTTGATTAGCTTTTCTAGAGTTTCAAATCATTCTAAGACATTTAAACCATAGTTACATGAATATCATCAAAAAGGGCAAGATGAAGGTTATAGCTACAAGGATAAGCTGTTGTTATCTAAACACCCTATCATAAATTCCAGAGGTTAATAGTACTATAACATTACCCCTACCAAAATATCATAAAGATCCAAGGTCATATGACCCATTAAATATTCCCTAAGGTGTATAGACTTAAAAACTTACAAAGTGGTTTAAGTGGGGTGCATGTGTCCAGGGTCCACTAAATCCCTTCATAGGGCATTTCACCTCCCTAGGACCACATGGACTAATCAACAAGTCCATCCAAGGACATAACACCTCATGTCCTTCACAAATTCCCAAAGTTCAACCTTAGGTTTTGAATTTGGTTCTTAGGGAAAATCAACCCTAATCTATCACATACTCCATGTGAGGGAGTTAAATATCATAACAAATCAGTAGCCCAAGTTTCAACCTCTGTTGAGCTGATTTGGCCACCTAAAAGCCACAAGGGGCACTTTGACCTAATTTGTAAGACCCTTTTTTTTTGAAAACCCGGGGTCTTATGCCCAGAATCGCCGCTTTGCGGTGACACCTTCGCACCCGGGAAGGTCGTCACTACAACGCGTCGATTCTGCCGGCCTTTTCGATCAAAATCAAGTAGCAAGTAGAACAGTAAAGAGAATTATCGTCCACAATATAATATCGCATATAAATAAAAACTCCACGAAGGGAGTGTCCACAGAAAACATCAGAGTACAATGATACTAGAAATATAAGGGCTCATGCCCGGTACATCAAGTCCTCACTACAAAATCACTCAATGCGGAAGCAAGACTAAAACTCTACTAAAGGTCAGGACTCACGGTCCCTGCAGTCTGGACTCCAATGCTAGACTGCCTCATCTCCAAGCGTACCGGCCTCCTGGGCTGCTCCTCCATACTGGGCTCCGCGATCCCCTAATATGATATGGTTCGAAAACCGTTAGTCTAAAATACTAAGCCCTATCTTCCCCCACCCCCTTCCCCCACCCCTTCCTCCACGCTCTAAGGCACCGGGCGGAGAGGAAGAAAAGGGAGGACATGAAAGTGGAGATAAATTCCAAAGCAGATGACGGTGGACCTAACTAGCAAGTTATAATAGGTGAACAGTATAAATGTTGTAATAGGTATAACAGAAAGGAAGTAAGTAAGAAATTAAACCTTCGCTTATGTGAGTACACATAAGCCAAGGGATCTTTTGCAAGGCTCCCATCGTATAACGCGTCCCATACCGCTTATACGTTGGGGTATCGGTTATCAAGCATCAGATATACATATATCAAATTGACCTTAATTTATAAACTTGCCCACACAAGCTTATAGACCAAGGGGTCGTTTTGCAAGTTCTAAAGTATAAGCGTCCCATTCCACTTATATTTTAGGTGTCAAGGTTGTTATGAATGATTATGACATGCAGCTATATGGTGGGTTATGATGTTCAAGCAGTGCAACTCACACACCCAACTTTGTGTACACAAACCTTTAGTTCCCCCTTTCTGGAGATAACTCCTAGGATACTCCCGTAGTGGCAGACGGAAGCGGTGGGTTGGGCCTCGCCCACCTCAAAACCAGTAAAAGCACCACTGGTCTGACCTATCGTACGCCCTCAACGCCTGGTGCACGAGGCGGACTCCTGCGTACTCTTGCCGACTAGTCCGTCGGACTTAACCTTGGCTAAGTGCTAGTCACCTTGCCGAGTCAACGATATCGGTGTCGGTGCAATCGAACTCCTCGATATCGAAAACCCACCACCTTAACTTTTCCTATTTTTATGCACATGCAGCAGTTTAATATTTAACAATTAAAAGTGTCAAACTCCCGGGCTAAACCGTCCGTATTAACCACATCCGAGACCAAATTCCCCGGACTAAACCGTCAGGCTCATCTCCAGACTTCATCCCTTAGAACACCACGGGACGGCGCCCCCTTGAACACCTCGGGACGACTTAACCATTACCAACCCTAACTAATGAGTGTGTGCAATGTGAATCCCTATTAGGCTAATTACTCTTTCGTTTGTTTTAAGATTTACGTTAGCCCAGGACTGCCCCCGGCATACCCCGTGAAGGGCTCTCAAAGGGCACTAGGAACCAAGACGGCGGCATTACGGCCCGAAGTTCCCTTTCGCAAGGCACTTATTATTATTGGTTGTTTTTTCCCTTACCCGTTCCCTCTATAAATTGCATCGAACTAAACCTAGGGTGGATTTGACTCTTCACTCCTACGGGGACGGCGATCTTTCGTCGGTCCCGCGCACCTTCTAGAGCGCATCAACTCATTCCTCACCACACTTGAAACCTCCTATGGTGATCCATCCTCTTTCTTTAAATCCAACCAAAACAAGTTGTCTTTACGCTAACCCAAACCTTACCCTGTTACTCATTTCCCAAAGTTACTAACTACAGATCACCTTATACTAAGTAATGTCGATGATAGGATGTCCTTTGTGTTTTCATCCAAACAGCCTAAGTTATTTACTGGGGGCCTATCACGACATAATTGAATCAATTATCGGTTATAACAATTTTCTCAATTAATCTATTAATTAATTAATTTTTACTAAAATCCAAGGTCTTCCAAATTTGTACAAGGATTATATTTTTCAGTCATGTATAAATCATAATAAATTTAAGACAAATATTAATGTATCTAAAAATGACATATCCAAGGTTTGACAATTTTTCCTATGGTCTAAGGGGCCTAAACTTATTTTTGCAATAATCCATTTCCTTCATGTCTAATGAATAAACTACATCAAATTCTCTTCCAAATAAATTGGATTAATTACAGGATATTAGAAATACCATGAAAATAGTACTGTAAAAGTTTCATAATTTTCCTGCTAGAAATTAAATTATAATAAATCATTTTCTAAAATCCTAACCTAGCATGCTTGTGAATCAAGTACTAAATCCATAACTCCAAAAATCCAGAGAAAAATCCCACTAATTCATAATGATTTAAAAACACTATTTACCAACTTTCATAATTTCCCAGAGAATATTTATGCCATAAAATATTTTTAAAACATAGAGCTCTTTAATAATACTTGTGAAGGAACTATTCTGTTTAATCAACATAAAATTGAACTAAAATTCATGGGCATTCCTACTGGCCAAAAACATCTAATTCCAGAGTTTCAAGGGGGCCTTATTTGAATTAAAAATCTTTAATAAATAAAACATCAAAAAGGGCTATACCCACATTCATGAATAAAGTACTAGAAATACCTATACAAAAATTCTAGTAAAATTATCCAAGGGTCCTAACTACCCTAGAAACACACTACCCAAATTTCATGGCTTTTAAAAGAGTTTAAGATACTGTTTTGACCTAAAATCCCTTCTATCCTAAAACTAGGGTTTAAGTTTTGAGGTAGCTACCTACATCAAAATTCTCTAACATTACAACCAGAGAGTTACAAACTCATTAACAACCTCTCCACTAAATCTCAAGGTCATACAAGGGCATTTGCCCCTATGTCCTTCACAAACCCCCAAAGTCCACCTTTAGGGTTTGAACCTGGGCCCTAGGGTAAACTTACCCTAAATCATCCCATCTTCCCTAAGGGTAATCTTAGGACCAAAATAAACCAGTGGTCAAAATCTCAACCTCTGTTGAGGTGAGATGATCATACCAGAGTGCAAAGAACCTTCTCACTAAGCTTCCTTCTACTAGGTCAAAACTAGGATTTAGAGGATTCCTAATCAAAACTCAACCAAATGAGTTGAAATTTGAACCAGACCTATATACCTATACCAGGGACACCTCACCAAAATTTGGGAGGGTTTAGAGGTCATTTGACCCTTCAACTACCTTACCCTAGCTTTTTTAGGTTTAGGGCAAAACCCTAGGTTACACTTCTTTAAATGGATTCCAATTTTTACAGGAGCTAGGTCTAGGTGATATTAAGCCTCTGTCCAAAATTCAAAGCATTTGGACCAAGGATTAGGTGTGGGGAATTTTTCAAAGATCTGCCCTATTTGTAGGACCTACCCTAGAATAATGGCCCTATAGGTCAGCAGACTTGTCCTATAATTTTCCACTATATATCAAACTGTAGATAATAAAAATGCTTACAATATTCATGTTGATCATTTTTGATGAATATGCCCCTAAGGGGCCTAAATAATTTTTAGAAGAAATCTGCCCTAGTTATAGGACATACCCTTTTTTACCACTGCATATCAAATTGTAGGTTTTCAAAAGACCTACAACTTTCATGTTATACACTTTTTCAGTAGGTGCCTCTAAGGGACCTAAATTCCATTTACAGTAAATCTGTGTAAATAAATACAGAAAATTGAATATATAAATCATTAAACTTATTTAATAGGGTTGCACGAATCTTAAAGCAAGATCCAATGGCAGCTGGTCATCTTCTCCGATTTGGACCTAAAAAGAGCCCGCACAGGTGGTTTTTACGGGCCCTTTTCTGGCGGCCTAAGGCGGCGCCACCACCGGGAAACATCACCCATTTGTTCCCGGTGGTGGGGGCTATCCATGGCCGGAGCTAGGGCGGCCGGAGGTGGCGGCGCCGCCCTACCCGAGAGCTCCAAAAGTCCATGAAAAATGGAATTTTTCTGAAATTTAAAACTCCTAATCCGTCTTGTTTGAGCACGAAATCAACTCCTAAACATTCCTAGGATCTAAGCATGAAGGAAGAAGTGAGGGAGGACCTTTAACCAAGCTTGTCGGCGAGTGCGGTGGTGGTGCGCCATGGCCGGCGGTGGAGCTTTCCGATGCTTGCAAATTCATTACCAAACAGCACGGTTTCTTTAGGTGAAGGGTGGAAACGACTTCTCTTGGTCTAGGGAAGCTTTTAAAAGCATCAAATAGGGGAGAGGGAGGCCATTAATGGCCATTAAGATGAAATTTCGACCATGGAGAAAAACCCTTGAAATTCACCTCCCCTTGGTCCCAATACGTTTGGAAACTCCTAAAAACTGATAGGGGAGATGAATACTAATCAATTGGTGATGAATGGAGGGGTGATTCACCTTCCCCACCATGAATAGCCCTTCTTTTTCTCACTTTCTCTCTCCTCCATTAAAGGGCAAATGAAGCTTTCTCTCTCTTCACCATCATGAACGAATTTTCTCATCTCCCTAGCCTATTGGCAGCCCACTAAGGTTTATAATCCCCTTAGGAAAAATCATGAAGGGAGTGGTTCACGTTCCACCATAAGTGGCCTCTTTAAACACTTTCTCTCTCCTCTTTATTTCTCTAAATTTAGGCTTCTCTCTCTCTCTCCTAGTCACTAGGTTGACTTGGTCAATCCTCTAGGATATGGGCAGCCAAATTAATACGTAATAATCATGCAAGAGATTAGCCTAAGGGGAGGGTGGCTTGAGGTTGGGTTAACCCATAAAGACTAGGTTTGACTTGATTTGGGCTTGGGGTTGACTTGGTCAATTTGACCACTGTGGTTGACCCAAGTGGGTCCTTGGTGACTCCTTGGGCCCACATTATGTCTAAGGGGATCTTTAGAGTCAAAATGAACCTACTAGGCCACCGAAAAATCAGAGTTTAGAAAATTACTATTTGCAGACCAAGAGGGTCTCAATTAGGTTTTTAGGTTACTTGGTCTCCTGGGTTCACCTAGGTTAACTCATAGGACCTATTTATGCTCAAGTCACTCCTAGGGGGGTCCAATTTGAAAATGGGATGTTACATAATTACCCCTTGTTGGTCCAACTTAGGGTTTGCTTATTTCCAAACTAAATCATCTCCAAATGAGATGAAAGTTTATACAGAGCCTTATGATGACCCTACTCACCAAAAATTGGGAGGGTTTGGAGGTCATTAGGCCTCTTAAATAATTCATACATGGATTATTAAATTTCTACAAAAACTTTAGGAAAATGTTTTCCAAAAATTCCCATTTTTGGATATGACCTAGATATAGGTAAGGGTGACCCCCATCGAAAATTTCAAGTCATTTGGATGGCTGGATTGATGGGAGCACTCAAAATAATCTCTGGTCTTGCATAGGTATAGACCTTACCAAAATGAGTGATGTGGTCAAACGACTTACTCAAATTAGTTGAAATAAATTTTAAATTAAACTAGACTTCAAGTGATATAATTTTCATGTTGGCAATTTTTTTATAAGGGGCCCTAGGTATTTTTAATATTTAATTTAAAATAACCCAGTAAACAGGACAGAAATTGATAAAACAGGAATTAAATAAATCCAGATCCAGCACGAATCTTAAAGCATATCCAGTGGCTCCTGGTCATCTTCTTCCTCCAGCCAAGTGTCATGATTGGCCGAACCTGGAGCTTATTCCAAGACCATTTCCCGGCCACCCGGCCACCTCCTTGGTCGGCCACCACCGCCACCACCTTCGTTGAGGTGGGGGCTATTGCCGAGCGGCGGCACGGTTGTCGGAGGGGCGGTTTCCGGCGAACTCATAGGGTGTAAAATCCATGAAATTTCAGAAATTTTGCTCACTCAATCGGACTCAATTGAGCCTGATTTCTCTCTTAAACGATATAAAGATCTAGCCCACTAAGAGAGGAGTAGAGGAGGACTTTTAACTGTGCTTGCCGACGAGTTTGGTGGTGGTGCGTCGTGGCCGGTGGTGGAGCTTTTTGATGCTCTACAACAGCACTACCAAAGTGGTCTGTTTCTTTAGGGGAAGAGTGGAAACTTCTCCTCTGACCTTGGGGAAGCTTTTTAGATATCAAATGGGGGAGGGGAAGGGCCTAGCTTGAAGTGGCCATTAATGGCCTTAATGGTAAATTTCGGTCAAGGCTTTAGCCCATTGAATCCAGCCTCTGAACAGCCTGGAAATCCCAGGCAAGTCAGGAGTGAGGCGGGATCTCGGCAGCCTCACCGACTCGCCCAGGCGGGGTGGAACATGTGAGGGGCGAGTGGAGCAAGCGGGCTCGCACTCGCCCCATGTTCTCGGCTAGTAGTAGGCGAGTGGGGCAGGCCGGGACCGCACTCGCCCAGGGCTAGAAGGGGTGGTAAGTGTCAGCTCCATCGAGAACTCGCCGCCCAAGCGAGTGGAGGTTCCGGAGGGTCACTCGCCCAGCATTCGGTGATGTATATTTTGTGTATAACCCCATATTCGTTGAGTAAGACTCAAGGGCCAGGGACCCTGACTTTGGGTTAATCGATCCAGGCAAGAAGAATAGGCGGAAGGGGTTCTCGCCCAAGGCATGCGCAAAGGGTCACGCTTGGAGGAGCGGAAAGCCCATGGAGTTGGCGCTGAGTGATGCTTCCCCACTTAACGCTTTGTGTTTTGAGCCTAAGTCCTTTATAAGAGCAGACAGGAGGATTGGGCAATCTGGCAGGATAAAGACCTTTTGCCAGTCATGCGGGAAGGTTTGCGCCCGGGATGAGCGAAAAGCTCGTTGGCGACCCGCGGAAGGGTTCCCGCCCAGTACGGTTCAGACGTAAATTACTTTGATGCCCTTAGAGGCCTGCACATAGCTGTTCGGAACAATAGAGTTTGGCTTGTTTGCAGACCATTTTCAGAAAACAATAAATAAGATCCAAGGATTACATCAGAAGGCATGCTTACGGGTGCCCTAATCTTCTTGCGCTTTCTGAGGTATCCTTAGCTCAGCACTTGACTAAGGAGGGGAAGCGCTCTAAGATCTTTCAGGTGTGTGGGGGGACCTCCATGCTGGAGCCTAGGGTCTGTTCCTTGTGCTAAGTCTTTGGTCGTTCGACTTGTGAGAGAGAAGTAAGTGTGCGATCACCCCTTTCCTAAGGGTCGAACTCCGCAGAGACCAATTATTCGGTTTCAATATTTTGTTGTGGTTGGACAATGGACATATAGATGCATTATGGGGTGATGCACATGCTTGAGAGGGTAAAATGGTGCAAATTGGACTCAGAGTCTCAGATGGCTGCAACTTTGCAGTAAGAGGAGGAATCGTAACGGTGATACGCTCGTGTGTCGTGCTCTTGAAGATTGTGTAGTTCGACGGCTTATATCGATTGATGGGGATCACGGTGCAAGGTGTTATGCCCATGATTTCTACGGGTGACATAGTGGATGGTCGAGATAGTGCAATGGTGTTGGGATTTCACACAATCCTCAGAACAGTCGCAATAATTGTATTGGTACAATGAACTTGCAATAATCCTGAGAAAAATTCAACGCACGATAATTAATCAAAACTGCAAATAGAGGAGATAAAAAAACTAATCTGTTACAAGTACACCGCAGATAAGATGGATTAGCTTAATCCGCCGGTGGACAGTGATCTTTGACTGCAATCTTTAGAAGGACGCACAAGGGTCACTTCGGCAAACCTTCATCGTCATAATACGACCAACCACCTCTACTACCGCCGGAGAAGTCAACGCGGAATAATGCCCAACTCGTGTGTAAGCACATTGCTCACTACGCTGCTTGCCCTACTACAGCCTTGCCACACCCATTGTAGCCCATCGCAGCCTATCCTTCTTCTTCTCCGTGAATCAATCTTCAAGGGCTTCTTTATCCAAGATGAGTATCAGTGGTGTGTCAATCCAAGCCATAACCCAACCATATATAGCCATTTCATTTACCTTGGCCACTTTCCTAGAAGTTTCCTAGCATGTGAAACACATGGACGGCTTGGAGAGTCAACATCAACGGCTTGAAGAGTCAACATCAGCGGCTTGGAGAGTCAACATCGGCGGCTTGAAGAGTCAACATCGGCGGCTTGGAGAGTCAACATCGGCGGCTTGGAGAGTCAACATCGGTGGCTTGGAGAGTCAACATCGGCGGCCGGTAGGTGATGCATGATACACATGGGTTTGAAAGATCAAACCAACTCAGTAATCACCACTTTTGTTTGAATTTAAAAAATATCATATTTTGTATCAAACACCATACTGTACTGAGCATTTGCATGAAGCACCATCTGCACAAAGCATATAATTGCACAGAGCGTCTACACGATGCAGCAAACTGCACTGAACATCTGCACAAAACACCACCTCACTGACAGAGGTACCATTCGACCTGCTCTAGTCGACTCCATCCTGCATTAGCTTAACTCGGGAAAGTCGACGCTACCAGATCGTGAAAACTGACTCATCCAACCCGAGTCCCGGGAAGGCGATCTGATGCACCACCACGACTATCAATCTTATTGTCAGCAAAAATCATGGGCTCACCGCCTCGCAATGCGGCCCCCATCAGCCGGTATAGTCTATCGCATTGTACAACTCACATGAGTACGGTGCGCCCTCACATCATTGTTAGAACTCTGAGTCTGGCCGCCCAGTTATAGGATTCCGAGTCCAATCTACCCAATGATACCAGATTTTTACGCAGCTCGAGCACCAGATACACCCTCTCAAGCCTACGTATCGCTCCATCCTGCATCTGCAAATCCACCATCCCTATCCCTGTGACCTCGCATCTCAAGTCGTCACAAAGTATGACCGACCTGATTGCCACCTCTAAGGAACTGAACATCGATGCATCTGAGCAAGCGTGTTGTGATGCACCAGAATCAAGTATCCAATTATCTGAGTCACCACGACTCTCAGTGACACAATAAAATCCATCATCTCCTACCAAGTACAATGTCATCATGTCCGCATCCTGGACGTCACCTGAAGTACCAGAACTCTCAACACGCTGTGGACAATGTCTCCTAATGTGACCAACTTGTCTGCGGTAGAAACATGTCACTGTATTCTTCAAAGCCGACCGAACCCGTGCACCATTCGATCCTTTATTGAAAGTCCTCCCTCATCCATGCGCTACCAAGATCTAGTCACCCATGGATGTGGGGTTCTTCAACATCTGACTAGATAAAAGCACCAGTGTGACTTCTTCCAGCCCCACCGTATCCTTCTCATACAGGAGCGTAGTCATCATGTGTTTGTATGACGCTGAGAGTGAGGTAAGAAGTAAGAGGGCTTTGTCTTTGTCCTCTACCTTCGAGCCAACCATATGCAACTTGCTCAGAAGACCGTTGAACACATTGAAGTGTTTCTACAGGTTGTCACATTCCTACTTCTTCAGCGCATAGAGACGCTGCTTTGGCAATAATCTTGTCGTCACAGATTTCGCCAGTTACAGTCACTCTAACTTCTCCCAAAGCCCGACTATCATCTCTTCAGTCCCAATGTTGAAGAGCACCTGATCAGCAATGCGCATATTGATTGTGCTCGTGTCTCTTTCATCAAGATCTTTTTTGTCCTCATCTTTTATTATTGCGGGCAATTTGTCGCGCCCCGCAAGACTCGAACCAAACTCTACTGAACCAACATATCTTTTACTCGAATCTATCATTCTCACCACCGTCGAATTTCTCCATTGAAAATCTCTCCAGAACTACGTTCTTTCATGTCGTGATTTTCCTCGGCAAATTAAAAGACATGATTTGTTCAAAGTCCAGATTTGAAAGGATGGGAAGAGAACCTAGTCGTTCACCACCGCAGTCAGAACTTCCAATCACGATCGCCTACCGAATCTGGCTTTCATACCACTTGTTGGGATTTCACACAATCCCCATGATAGTCACAATAATCGTAAGGGCACAAAGAACACGCAATAATCCTGAGAAAAATCAACGCACGATAATTAATCAAAACTACAAATAGAGGAGACGAAAATACCAATTTGTTACAAGTACACCGCAGATAAGATGGATTAGCTTAATCCACGGGTGGACAATGATCTTGGACCGCAATTCTTAGAAGGACGCACAAGGTTCGCTCGGGCAAACCTTCGTCGTCACCAGACGACCAACCATCGTCGCCGCCGCCGGAGAAGTCAATGCGGAATAATGCCCAGCTCGCGTGTCAGCCTGCTGCTCACTACACTGCTTGCCCCACTACAACCTTGTTGCACTCACTATAGCCCATTGTAGTCTCTCCTTCTTCTTCTCCGTGAATCCATCTTCAAGGGTCTCGTTCTCCAAGATTAGAATCGGTGGTGTGTCAATCCAAGCCATAACCCAACCATTTATATTGTCATTTAATTTGTCTTTGTCACTTTCCTAGAAATTTCCTAGCATATGAAACACATGGGCGGCTTGGAGAGTCGACATTCGCGGCTTGGAGAGTCAACATTCGCGGCTTGGAGAGTCAACATCGGCGGCTTGAAGAGTCAACATCGGCAGCCAGTAGGTGAAGCATGATACACATGAGTTTGAAAGATCAAACCAACTCAGTAAGTGGATCACACTGTTGTGACTCGGGTTCGGGAAGTCAATTTTTACGATATGTCTGTGTCGACATCATGTAAGTGAACCAGAGCAGAGATGAAATTGACTTGCGACAAGTTGACTGTCGCTTCAAACTTGAGATGATGATACACGTAGACAGTGTTTCGTGTAGAATGTGTGGTGCTTGAAATTCAAATAAAGATGGTGATTGTTGAGTTGGTTTAGTTTTCAAACTCATATGATTCGCCTTTCCTATATATCGGCTGCCAATGAAAACTTTCCTCCAAACCGCTCATGTGCTTGGACTACACATATGCAAGGTAAGTGTCTAGGAAAAGGGGCCAAGACATGTAAAATGACTATATAAAGAAATGAACTGTAGCTTAAAACCATACCACTAGTTTATTGTCTAGGAGAAAAAAGCTCTTGGAGGAGGATCCAAGGAGAAGAAGGTGGCAAGGTTGGGGCGGGAAGCAGTGAGTGCGGGGCGGTTGTAGTGGGTCAAACGGTGCAGAGAGCAACTGGCTTACACGTGAGCTAGATGTTATTCCACGTTAATTTCTCTGATGGCGGTGGTGGTTGGTCGTCTGGCGACGACGAAATTTTATTATGGTATGAATCTTGTGTTTGTGTTGCTCGAAGCATCCGGATGGGGATCAAAGTGGAATCCCCTACCCGTTGCCCCTAGGTGGGTATAAATAGGCAAACCCTTAGGAGTTACTACGGGTATGGGTTAACCGTGTACCCGACACGACCCGTTAAGCCTCCGAACCCGTTAATTGTCCAAATATACACTAACAATCTCCTCCTATATTTGTGACAAATAACGTATACGTTTCGGAGTGCAGAAAGTGGAGAATATTAAAATAAATTTCCGACTTAACACATTATCATAAGAGTTAGCACAGTTTTTAAAGAAAACATAAACATGAATTTTAAAAACAATAACATAATACATGCAACGAAAAATGTGCTACTCAACAATAAATAAGTCTGGAAAAACAATAAAATGACTACAGATAAACATGTAACAATTCTACTCAGAGAGTAGATCATCATCATCTATGTCAAAATCCACTTTCTCTCATCCATCTTCACCAGTGCCTGCAAAGAATTTCATGAGTCAGACTCTATGAATTCATAAACATATGCAGTGACGTATCAAAGTAAGCTAGCTCTACCTAAATGAGCTTAGTACTTGTAGCAATAGTGAAGTAACACTGTCAGCATCTCTATCCAGTCTAGCTAGGACCAGTCAAGTTTTGATTTTAATAAATCAAACGTTGTTATCTTACTCATTAGTGACCACTATGTGCCTTGTCATATGACTTGGCACACCGTTATTTGCAACATTATCAAATGTGGAATAATGTGCTATGATCATAATGTTAGATTAACTCATGCAACGACTTTCTATTCCCAGTTGAATAATTCTCAAATCAGCTTACAATGAGAAAGACGTTAAGTCATCAGGTGTGGAATGACTAACATCTAACCATCTTGGGCTTTCATCAAGAAATTATCTGGGGTTTTCAGTCTGTTATTAGATGCTTGAATGTTGCGACTATAGGTTCTCGCTATGAAAACATAAACATTGGAGGAAGTTTCATATTTCTATGAACTTTAATCTCATCTCCCCCGATGTTTTTATTGTGAGAACTCTATTTAAGCCCTTTGTCAAGGCGTCTGCAACATTATCTTTTGACCTCACATCAACGAGGTTCACAATCCCTTGACTCGTAAGGGAGGTCAACCAGGCTTGTTTCATCCGTAGTTGCCTTCTTTTGCTATTGAACAAAGTATTCGTAGCAATCGTTTTAGTAGCCTGATTATCGCAGTAAACTGCAACAGAACTCAACTTCAGGCTCGACAATGGAATGTCCATCACCAAATCTCTTATCCACTCTGCTTCTTCTCCCGCTGAAGCTAGAGCGTAGAGTTCGGATTCCATAGAAGATAGCGCAATACATGATTGCCTCTTGGACTTCCAGGCTACAGCTGCTCCTCCTAGTGTGAATATAAATCCACTAGTGGACTTGCTGTCATTTAATTCTGAGCACCATGATGCATCAGAATATCCTTCCAACACTGGAGGATGACCATGATAACATAAAGCATACTTTTGGGTGTGCTTTAGGTATCGCATCAGCCTATCGAGGGCATCCCAATGGTCTTGGCTAGGATTACTAGTGAACCTGCTTAACATGCCGACCGTAAAGGCTATGTCAGGTCTTGTGCAGACCATAGCATACATGAGACTACCAATCAGTTTGGCATAATCTGACTGTCGAATCGCAGCTCCATCATTGGGCTTCAAGCGATTATTATAATCGTAAGGTGTCTCCACTGCTCTACGTTCACTGTATCCCCACGTGTCCAACATGGACTTTATATAGTGACTTTGACTTAGGGAAATGCCATTTTTCTCAAAGCTCACCTGCATGCCTAGAATAGTCTCAGCTACACCTAGGTCTTTAATGCTAAACTCTTTCATTAGTTCTGACTTAACGTCATCCACTACGGATTGATCAGAACCAAGAATCAGCATATCATCCACATACAAGCATATTATAGCGACTTTGTTCGATCTATTACGTATGTAAAGACATTTGTCCGAGAGACTCGACATAAATCCCATGTTCCTTACACTATAGTCAAACTTTTCATGTCATAATTTTGGTGCTTGTTTTAGTCCGTATAACGACTTGATTAACTTACAGACCTTATTTTCGTGACCGTCTACTATGAAGCCTTCAGGTTGGCTCATGTATATCTCTTCGGTCAGATCTCCGTTCAAGAACGCAGTCTTCACATCCATTTGATGAACAATAAAATTCTCAATAGACGCAATAGCAAGTAGGATCCTAATGGTTGCTAAGTGACACACTGGTGAATATACGTCAAAATAATCCACCCCACTAACTTGTGTGAAACCTTTAACCACCAGGCGTGCTTTATACTTAGCTACGCTACCATCAGGATTGAGTTTCTTTTTCAGAACCCATTTACATCATATAGTTTTAGCCCCTCTTGGCTTATCAACCAACGTCCAAGTGTTGTTCTGAAGTAGAGAATTCATCTCTTCATCAATGGCTTCTTTCCAGAGTAGTGAATCCCTTGATCTCATCGCATCCTTATAGGTGGATGGATCGGCCTCAACGTGGTAAGTGACAAAGTCACTACCAAAGGTTCGGGGAGTTCGCTCTCTCATCGAAGTCCGTCTAGACTCTATGACACTACTGTCTACCGGGACTGAATAGGAGGTGCTCGGTACTGATTCAGGGTCTTCCTCAGTAATAGTTGCTTGCATACCTGGGATTGTCAGGTTTTTATCTTTAAGGAACTTATCCTCAAAGAACACTGCATCCCTAGATTCAATAATTATATTATTAGACAGGTCTAAGATTCTATCTGCAGCACTATCTTCAGCACAACCTAAGTAGACACACGTGTTGGTTCTAGGTCTAAGTTTAGACCGTCTAGGGTCAGAGACCCTGACATAGGCTATGCAGCCCCAGGTCTTAAGTCTAGTTAAAGACGGGGGTCTCTTAAACCAAAGCTCGTAGGGTGTGACGTCTAACTTAGCATGAGGAACTTTGTTTAGAATGTTGTTTGCAGTTAAAACTGCTTCTCCCCAATAGGCAGTAGGCATGCCAGCAGTGAGGAGCATAGAATTCAACATCTCTGTTAACGTTCTATTCTTTCTCTCGGCTATACCATTTGATTGGGGTGAGTAAGGAGCAGTGGTTTCTGCTATGATCCCTTGAGAGGCAAGGAAACCCCGGAACTCACTGGACATATATTCTCCTCCTCTATCACTTCTAAACCTCTTAATTCTCATGTCTAGTTGGTTCTCTACCCTGGTTTTGAAAAGACAAAACTTTTCAAACGCTTCAGCTTTAGTTTTAAGAAGATAGATGTGACAGAACCTGGAGCAGTCATCTATAAATGTGATCATATACTTCCTTCTTCCTCTGGTGACAAAACTTTTAAAGTCACATATATCGGAATGTATAAGCTCTAGCGGTGTTGTGCTCCTAGTAACCGCACTAAAATGTTTCCTAGTGATCTTAGTCTGAGCACACACATTTCTCAGGCGGTGACTTAGTGTCTAATATGATCTGGTGAGTTCTAGCTATTTGGAACATCTTCCTATAGTTCACGTGTCCTAGTCTCTCATGTAGAGTCTTAGGGCTAACTAAGTTTGTTTGAACTTGTTGAACTAACTCGTTTGCTAGACTTAGTCGGTACATCCTATTTTGGACGTATGTATAACAAAAATAATGTGAGTTAACTTATATTGTTACTCTACCGCTACAAAAGGTTAAAAGACAACATACCAGCATCAGTAAGTAAATTAATAGACACTAAATTAGCACATAGTGCATAAATAAATTCAATATGTTCCAAAATTAAAATGTTACTTGAGTAGAGCACCAAGGTAGCATTCCCAGTTTGGGTCACTTTGGTCTCTCCTCCATAGCAGTTCTTCACTTTTTCCATAACTACTGTGACCTTAGATAGAAAAACTATGTCATTAGACACATGACAGGTAGCTGCGTTGTCCAGCCACCTCTCAGAAAGCCTGCATGTTGCAGTATTTTGTGGGGCTTTCTGTTTCTTCTTCAGTCTATTCATTTCAGACTTGAAGGTAAATTACTTAAGAGGCAGCTTGCTAAAGGTCATTTTAAGGCGAGAATTCAGGAGATTGAGAAGACAATCCCTAAAGAAAAAAAAATCTCGTCTTTGCTTCACAGATATTCAACCATACCCTCTCGGAAAGTGGCGAAATCACTGAGCACTGTGTGGTAAATCTCTTATTTTTTTTTCAAGTCAAGTTGAACGTGGAGTTTTCACCCATGGAAAACAGTGTAATTGAAAAACTGCAATTTTTCTATATTATAGGTGCTACGTTTCAACATTTTGGAATGAAAACACAAACTGAAATAATATCACCTGATCCGAGTAGAGTCGATCCAGTCCACTTCAGATCCAATCCAATAAAATGATGTTGCTCCTCCTTTCCGACTGAGCACAGTCGCTGAAAACTGAATCTGAAGACATTCAAATCTGAATGGAATCCACTGATTCCTTCTTTTCAAGAAAATTATGTCTTTCAAGAAGAACAAGCATGATCCCTCTCAAGTGTTTCCTCCAAGATTCGAGATAAGGATTTTCTTCAAACCTTGTCAAATTCAGACAAGATTTTCCTTTTATCAAGGGGATGCAGCACCAAAACAGGAGAGAGCAGCTCCTTCCGGCAACGGAAGAGAGCAGTCTTGGTTCCAGTAATCTCCAAACTGGTGGTGTTCCTTCTCCGATCAACAACAGATAGTGAGAAACAAAATATATATATTCCAAGATCTGCTCCTCTTCTAACAAAACCAAAAAAGTGAGAATAGTTGGTCGGATCTCAAGACCACAGGCGACGGGAATTCCTTAACCAAAACTTGATTTGTAGAAATGATAAACACATGCAGACCGTTCCCTTTCTTCCTAACAGTGCACAGGAGACTTGTTGGACCAACAACAGATCAGCCTCAGGCAACAAGGCTGTTCTGATTCCGACTCCAGGAGGCGGCAGAGAAACTACTCCGTGCAAAATCAGCAGCCACGATAAGGAAATTAGGGCGCTGGCTGTCCTCTTTCCAGATTTGTACTTCTGCCACTGGGAAACTCCAGGCGGCGGCCGAAATCTTCCGATCGAAACGCCGAAATCGAGCAGCCGGTTTCCTCCTCTTGATCGAAACGCCGGACAAGAAGTCTGCGATCTTCTTCTCCCGATCGGCAACAAAATTGTTCTCTTTGTCCCGATCCAGGCAACGTCGGGAAAATCGCAGCGGCCAGAGGCGAGAACGACGACGGCGAGTGAATTGAGCGGTTACGGGAACAACGGTTACGAGCAACGGGGGCCTAACTTCGAGATTGTTTGTGTTGCTCGAAGCATCCGGATGGGGATCAAAGTGGAATCCCCTACCCGTTGCCCCTAGGTGGGTATAAATAGGCAAACCCTTAGGAGTTACTACGGGTATGGGTTAACCGTGTACCCGACACGACCCGTTAAGCCTCCGAACCCGTTAATTGTCCAAATATACACTAACATCTTGTGCATCTATTTTACGAATTGCAGTAAAGTTTATATTACCTTCCCTCGATTTTTGTAGTCTGAATTCTTCTGCAGACTGTAGTATATTTTTGGAACTTCATCTATTAATTTGAGTACTGTAATTCTCATGTTAATAAAATTATGCAAAATGTGTGTTTTTTGTGAACCTATATTTATAGTTGTGCCTGAGTAATACACTTCCGCGACAGAAAATCTCAACAGGGCTGATCGACTCATTCAGCTTGAACCCAAATGACATAATAAATATAATATATTAAAATTAGTTTATTATAGTTTAGGTAATATTTTATTTCTAATAGCAATGGCCATAAAGTAAGAATACTCAAACTTGTAAACAATACTTGCTTCAGTGCTTGTAAATATTTGCTCTAATTAATATTATCTCAATATAAAACTAGTTTGTAATCACGATAAATAGAAATGTATCATCAAGAATTTGTCCCATAAATAAATTTAAATTGGCTCAAAAATTAAAGATTGTTCAAAAGTAGGATTGAATTTTGGATTATATTGAGCTTGAATAGAACTCAGTGTTGGTGCAATTTTGAGAACCAACAGGCCGGTTTCTAGATTGATTCCTAATTTGAAACAATTTATGAATTAGAAAATAGTAGTGAACACATTTTAAGGCGAGTCATAAAGCTAGAAGTCGTGGGTGCCTTCGTGGACGGCGATGATAGCAATGTCTTCGTGGACTGCGATGATAGCAATGTCGCAAGACGACGACTGTATTATGAGGTGGTGGCGAGGCCTAGCAGCACTGGGCGGCAACAGATAAATGGTAGGTGAATGAAAATTGATATGAGCGAAATGAAACTATCGTCATGTTGTGTATGGCTAAATTGAAATACAAGCTCGTGCGAGGCGATTGTTATCACTGAACTCGTAAGGAGAGTGTCTGATACATTAATAGTAGGGGCCGAGTTCATGTCAATGAGTACTCCTACAGACATTGTATTGAGCACTCCTATCTACCGCAAATGCTACTTGACAATTATGAACACATTTTTCATCAATATCAGCATTATTTTCCAAGTACTAAGCAATGTCATGAAACACACTATAGAGTTTATGCTCCTTACCGAGCACGATCATTCGAGATAAGAAATGAAGGACATCACATCTCGCATTTGACGCGAGTAATCTAAAATTGCATTGGAATGGTGCATTTCTAGAGCGAAAACATCTGTTTCAACAATCTTAGCAATTGCAAGGGAAGTGGAACTCGAGTAACCAAATTTGATAGAAATTAGACTCGGCATACGTTGAACACCAAGCGAAAACACAAATGTGACACTTCGACGGGGAGCATAAGAGAGATTCATGAGGAAGTTGACATAAAAGTTGATGCGCATGGAGCTTGAAGAACCTGCTACTTTCCCCATCGATCAACCCATGTGCAAGGGCATTGAAGAACCGGTTACTTTTCCCATCAGCCCATGTTCGATGTGTATATAAAGTAATTCAGAAGACACAGGAACAAAAAATAGAGGGAGAACTTGCAAATTTATCATTCATGTTATTTTTCATACATATTGCCATGCAGGTTACAAAAGACTCCTTATACATAGCAGCAAAAGCAAACATCAAAAAAGTGGTGAAGATTTGCCAGCTGTGATAATATGGCTTTGTTATTGGACATATGGCTTGAGCAACCACTGCCAATATACCAAAGGTTTAGGTTTTGAATTTTAGTTTGAAAGAAGAGAGCATCAGTTCATCTTTGTCTTCATTAGGTTCTTCCTTGTCTCCTATCTTTGCTTCTTCTTGGTACCAGCAATCCTGAGCAAAATGGTTTGGAATTCTACATTTTTTTTACATTTTAAATAGCAGTCCTGAGAGGAATGTGTATCCTTTTCGCATATAATACACCACGGGTTTTTCAATGCCTTTAGGTGGGGAATCTGGCGGTTGTCCAGAGCCTCTGCCTCGACCCCTGCCTCTATTTTTGGATGGAGTCTGCCAGTCGGTGTAGGCACTGCAGGAGGGCTCTTTCTTTTGAGGGTTTAATTGCATTTTGATTTAAAATGCATGTTCCATAGCTTGTGAGGATCTATCGAGTCGTTCTTCAAAGACCTTGAGGGAGCAAAAAGAGTTCTGTCGTGGTAAGGGAATTCAAGTTCTTTACTTCCTCGATGACGGTGACGACTGGATCAAAACTTGTAGGAAGGCTCCTCAAAAAATTTGGAACTTTTCCTTTGTCATCAATATTGTCTCCATAGTTTTTTATCTGATTAACAATAATTATAACACCTGTAAAATAAAGCATGGATGAGTTCTCCGGGATTAAGCAATCAAAGTTCCTCCACAAAGCTTGGAGTTTAATGGCAATAACTTTAGAGGATCCTTTTTATGAACAATGTTCTCATGATCTCATCTAAACACACCAATGCTTTGAATATGGGCGTGATGGAATGAGAAAAAGAGGGGGAAGCACTGGTATATGATGGCATATAAAGAAGCTGAAAATAAAGCTTAAACGTGATGGCTCTCATACCATACGAAGGAATTCATGAGACACAGGAACAAAAAATACATGAAAAGCTTGCAGATTTTCCATTCAAATTGTGTTTCAGACATATTATCATGCAGGTTACAAAAGATTCCTTACATATAGCAGCTGCAGTAATCATCAAAAACGCCAATGAGATTTAAAGCCAATATCAAATCAGTCTCTAAAATTTTAGTTGTCTAGTCCTTGAATTTCTCATCTAAGGAGCTTTTTTACCCCCATTGAATTGCATTCAAAATGAAGCCAAATGTAGATCAAAAGAAGGAAAATAAGACCAAATTAATGTTAGCTTGTAATTGAAGGTATAATTAGTAAATAATGAGGTTTAAAGCCAATGTCAAATTAGTTCCTAACATTTTATTTGTAATACTAATAGTCCTTGAATTTCTCATCTAAAGAGATTTTTTAGTCCTTGAATTACACTAAAAATGAAACCAAATGCGGATCAAAAGAAAGAAAATGAGACTAAATTAATGTTAGCTTGTAACTTCAGTGTATCTATAATTAGCAGTAGAAAGCCATATAAAAATGTCTCCTTTTATCGTGAATCTGGTTTATCTTGTTCTGTATTTATAACAAAAGACTCCTTACATATTGCAGCTGAATCAACAAAACCTCAATGAGGTTTAAAGCCAATGACAAATTAGTTCCTAACATTTTAGTTGTAATAGTCCTTGAACTTCTCATCTAAGGAGCTTTGTTACCCCCCTTGAATTGCACTCAAAATGAAATCAAATGTTGATCCAAAGAAGGAAAATGAGATCAAATTAACGTTAGCTTGTAACTTCAGGGTATAATTAGCAGTAGAAACCGTACAAAATTGTTTCTTTTACTGTAAATCTGGTTAATTTAGCCTTTGCTGTATTTATAACAGAGAATCGACAAGATACAATCACCTATCTGCCAGGAGTGGCGGCCATGGAGCCGACTGACCTCATGTCCTACCTTCAAGATTCCGACACATCGACGGTGGTGCACCGGATCATATTCAAATCATTTGAGGAGGCTCACCGGGCCGACTTCATCCTCACCAACACCGTGGCGGAGCTCGAATCCGACACCATCGCCGCCCTCAACAGAGAGAAGCCGTTCTACGCCGTTGGTCCCATCTTCCCCGCTGGCTTCACCCGCAGCACCGTCGCGACGAGCCTGTGGGCGGAATCCGACTGCTCGCAGTGGCTGGACTCCCGGCCGCGCGGCTCCGTCCTCTACATCTCCTTCGGAAGCTACGCGCACGTGGAGAAGAGGGATCTGGAGGAGATCGCGCACGGGCTGATGGCCAGCGGCTCGAGCTTCGTTTGGGTTCTGCGGCCGGACGTCGTCAGCTCGAATGAACCGGAGCCGCTGCCGGAAAATTTCAGGAAGGAGACGGACGGGCGGGGGATTGTGGTGCGGTGGTGCCGGCAGGCGGAGGTGCTCTCGCATCCGGCGGTCGGCGGGTTTCTGACGCACTGCGGCTGGAATTCGATTTTGGAGAGCGTGTGGAGCGGCGTGCCGATGCTGGGCTTCCCGCTGCTGACGGACCAGTTTACCAACAGGAGGCTTGTGGTAGGAGATTGGAAGGTGGCGGTTGATCTTGGCGGCGGACCGGGCCGGATGCCGGTGACGAGGGAGGACGTGGCGAAGAAGATTGGCTGGTTGATGAGGGGTGAGGAGGGGGTGAGGGCGAGGGAGGAGGTGAGGAAGGTGAGGGGCGTTCTTCAGGGTGCGCTCGCCCGCGGCGGTTCATCCAGCCGGAATTTTGATCGGTTTGTCGAAGATCTTAAATGTCGGGTGTCCAGCGGCGGAGGAGATGTTAGGGTTAGGGCGGGGGAGAAGTAATATATTTACTTAATAGTGTATTAAAATAAATCTATATTTTTTGTGTGGGATGATATTTGCTCGACTATAATGAATATTTGTATTTCTTGGATATTTGTTCCAATGAAAATTTGCAACTTTATTTTTAAAAAAAATCAAATTTTAATTTTTTTTATTTGTTTTTCTCCACTAATTGATGAAATGAAATATACCCCAAATTACACACATCATTCAAATAAATGCTAAATTTTTCCCAAAATGAACACTAACCTGCTATAGCAATGAAGAACGCATATCATTCTGAATACATTTTCCCCAAAATGAATGCTAGTGTGCACGAAATTTAAAAAAAATAATTTTAATATTTTAAAATTAAATTGCTATCATGAAATAAATTTGCAAACCTACAAAAAAAATTGAGGATTATAAATATAAAACAATTATGTAGAAAATCAACCACACTTATTGCGGTCCGCTTGAGCCTCTAGGTAGATCGGGCTAACTGGGTTGTCGTAGTCCGAAGAGCGGTCGAGCGTGCAAACAGCCTCAGAAAAAATGTGAGAGGGATTTTTTACGTGAAAAACCCATGAATAAGGTGAAAAACTACGTGGTCAGATCTGTGTTGTTCAAACTTCCACTATGCGGTGTTGCTTTACAAGGCTTTTCAGAGAATGCAAGGGAGACAATCCGCTCATTGTTACTACTTGTTGGGGTGAGAAAAGAAAGAGGCGTCGAAGGGTGACAGACCAACGCTCATGAAGCTATGTAGTTTGCTTTGCGCGCGGAGGAGAGCGCACGTGCCTTGGAGACTTGGCGGGCCTCCGCTTGCTCTTGGGAACCGAAGAGGAGGAGGCTGACAGTTGACTTGAGAATGTTGAACATTGGGTGTACTGATGGTTTGCTGCGATGGGAGGAGTGCTCACGGAGCGGACTACACATCTTTGCATGAAGGAGGATGAAGGCGAAGGATGACAGATGAATATCTTGAGGGATCTTTGAATTGCTTGAAGGTATTCAAGGGAGGCTTCAAAGATCTAGAAGTCTTTTGGTGGATATCCTGCACATGTAGGAGGCGGAGCAGAAGAGAGAAAAAATCTGAATGAAAGGAGGTATGGGGTCCTATTTATAGGCACACGGACGTATCAATTGGACAAATACGTCCATAGTGACTCGGGTGGATATCTCGTATCCGAAAACTAGCAGTTCGCCCCGTCAATCCTCCAGGACCCAAATAACTCCATTTTCGCCCATGAACAATTTGTGTCAACGGATTAGTTCGATCCAAAACTTGAGATAAAGGGTGTAGGCCAAAAAACGATTCATAAGTAGTTGTTAATGAAGTTGAAGTTACCAAATTTTGAGGAGTCGGTATCAATTTATGCCTGATTGCTCCACATATAGTTCCTCGAACCGCATTTTCTAAACGAACAAGAGCCAATCCGAATTGATCTTGTAATAGATCGGCTACAGAACGAATAAGTTTATTTTTCAAGTGATTCATATCGTCAAGTGTACCCATTCCCAATTTCATTCCAATCAAATGATCCACAGCAGCCAATAGATCTCGAGGTAACAAAAATGTATTGTTTTGGGATATATCAAGATTCAGCCTCCGATTCATATTTCGTCGACCAATCTTTCCTAATTCACATCTTTGTTGAAAAAATTTCTTTTGTAATTCCTTACATAAGGACTCAGAAAATACCGGATCCCCCCCTACACAGGCAAATTGTTGATAAAACTCCAAAATAGCATTTTCTTTTGATTACTGTAGTTATACGGTTATCCGCAGACCGTAATCATTTTTTCTACTAATTACATACTGCTTTAGTATAGTTTGCGACACACATTATAATAATATTTTTGTTTTGCGCAGACCGATATGAATCTGGCTATTTGCACTCACCCACTACCGGTGGTTACGCTAATGGTTATGCGAGTAGTTACCAGTGCATCAGACGGAGGAGATCGTGTGGGGACGATTAGACATTGGAGGAGACCCGACCGATGGTGGCGGTCGGTGGCGAACCTCAAGCGGTGGGAGGCCAACCGGTAAGGGGAAAGAGACGGCAACCGGTCCGGAGGCCGGCTGTGGGGCACGGGACGGCCACTTGTGAGCGGTCGCAAGGCACAGGTGGTCGACCGAGAATCCATTCACGCGGGGCGGGGCGGGGCGGGGCGGCTGCTCGCGAGCGGCCGCACGACGCAGGGCGGACGACTGAGAGGTCGGGAGGCTGGCCGCGCCGTGCGAGGCGGCCGCGGGGTGCGGGGTAGCTTACCAGGAGGCCGGCCGCGGCCCTTGCGGCTACTCGCGGGCGGGCGTGGGGTGGCCGTCCGGGAGGCCGTCCTCGGCCGATGGGTCCGCTTGCATTCGGCTGCATAGCGTCGGTTGCCGATCAGGAGGCCGACTACCACATATACTGCCGCTTGCGGGAGGCGGGAGGCCGCATGGCGCGGGGCGGCCGGCCTAGAGGCAAGCCGCCAGCCTGTGTTGCTACACGCCTAGGGCGCGTGGCCACGGGCGCCGGACAGGGGTGGCCGGTCACGCGGGCATGATCGGAGGTGGTGGTTGTCGCAACGATTTGGATTATGCACGTGGTGGTTTTGGGCGGTTGGCGCACGGTTCACACTGGGATCAAGCGAGCGGATCGCGAACAGAGTAAGTTAACATGTCAACATTAAAAAAATTGAAATTGAAAGAAAATGCAGTAAGAATGGAGGTAAACTTTTATCTTTCATTACATATCCAAAAGTTACATGTAAAGGTAAACTCGCCCGGTTAACAAAAACAAGACCGCCGAATCTCGCTCAAAAAACGAAAGTACTACCTCAGTTGTGGGTAATCTTGGCTTTCTTGGAGCTAGTTGAATCTTCAGGCGAGTAAGTTGAGCTAAGTGAACCGGTTGAATTTGATGACCCAAAAGAACCTGAAGAAGCTTTACGGCTATCATCAGCAGCAGCATACTCACTATCAGAACTACTTTCACTACTGTCTTGAGCTTCTTTATCCGCATCTTCTACGGCTAGCTCCTTTGTCGCTAGAGCCCTCATCCTCAACAACCTCTGTCTCTTCATTAACAATTATCTCTTCTTCCTCCACCACTGTATCTTCTTCAGTGTCCGCCACGACTTTGCCTTTATACGTCGCCTTAGTCTGCGCGGCTTCAACATTCTTGAAGCCTGAGAAGATTTCGTCAAATGTGATCTTGATAAACTTGTCTTTGAAGGCATCCCGGGACTTAAGAATCTCCAGAGTATCTTCTACACCTTCCCTTAGGTGGTTGGCCACCTGGTCCATAAAATCCAGATGGTCGGGATGATAAGCATTCCGCAAAACAAAGGTAAGTATAAGAAATCTGAGGTTAAACAGGAGCTAATCGTAGAGCCCGCACGAAAATGGCTTACCGCAAGGGGCTCCTTTAACCGTTGATTCTCTTCTTGAAGCTTTTCATTCTCTGTAGCCATTGGTGTGGCCCATTTGGGTTGTAGCTTTGTATGTAGCCGTTTCTATTAATATCTGGAGAATGTAAGTCAAATGGACCGGATATTATAAATAGACCTGTAATAGTTTTAGGAAGGGTTAATAAAGATTGTTATGTTAATTCATCTCTCCTCTGCCTTTCTTCTCTCTCCCTCTATGCTTCTCCTAATCTCTCCCCGCCGGCCACTTGGCCGATTCTAACTTCATCGCAGCCGCTACATTGGTGCTCTCGTTGAGAGTCCTCTCTATGGAGGGGACAGCCACCACCTCCGGCACATCGCCACCAACATCCTCCGCCAATCCCATCAACTCCATCCCGGCCACCCCAAACAACATGCCGGTCACTTGGACCGATCTTGATCGTCGACATTCCATGTACATGGCGCAGCATACATCCGTGTGCGACGCCATTCAACATACGCAGGAGCGTTTCTCCCAGGATCTTCATCAAGTACACCAATCTTTGTCCATAACAACACAGAATCAAGAAATATTGCAGAAAAGTCAAGAGCAAATCAAGGATTCACACCAAAATTTCTATCAAGAATTCAAAGATCTCAAAACCGAACTGCAGGTTTTTATGCGTTCTATGGCCAACCCAAGTAATACGAATGTTTTGGCATCCATACCAGTACCGGCTCAGGCAAAAGATCACGCTGGGCTATCGTCTTCATCGCACGGCATCCTTGGGCAAATTCCAACTCCGGCACCATTTTCAGGTGGTAACGCGGAGGGACCACCCCGGTTCCGCGCTCCAATCATCGACCTCAGCGGATCGTCATCACAGCCAAGTGTATTAGGCCCATTACCTTTCAGAACGGACCCAGTACAAGCCATCCCATTAACAACATCATCCATACAGCCAACAGCAACTTTTCAAGATTTCAGCCTCCAACAAGAACCATACAATCGCGCTCCAGCAAAATTCGAGTGCACAACATTCGCAACAGGCGACCCAACAGATTGGATCTACAAAATTGAATTATATTTCAGGTATCACAATGTTAACCCATTAGACTACATTTTTATTGCGTCCATGCATTTAGACAGGCCGGCGTCTCAATGGTTCCAAGGCCTTCTTCGAAATGGACTGTGCCCAGATTGGCGCACTTTCAAAAAGGAAATCATGGATCGTTTTGGCCCATCCGACTATGAGGACCCAATGGGTATGTTTTTAAAATTAGTACAGCATACTTCAGTTTCCGCATATCAAGATTCTTTTGAATCATTAGCTAGTCAGGTTGACGGTTTTTCTCAAGATGTTCTTAAAAGGAATTTTATAGCTGGATTAAAACCACACATCCGTCGACAAGTTATTGCACACCACCCAGACTCACTATACGATACATTTAAAATGGCAAAATTATTCGAGGATCAAAATCTGGAAGACTCGCGTCCACATAAACAATGGACAACCCGCACAACACCAGGGATAAATAATAGCACCTCACATTTTCCGACACCGAACCACCTCCGTACGGATAGAATGACTGTTCGACGCCTATCCCCGGCGGAGCTGCAAAGTCGCCGGGAAAAGGGTCAATGTTTTACATGTGAGGAAAAATACGCCCCAGGACACCGATGCAAAAATAAATCCACACTCTATTTTTTTGACGGTGAACAAGACGCAGAATATGAGGAAAACTCTCCAATAATAGAAAACCCGTCACAAAATCCTGAGGAATTAGTCAGCCCGGAAATAAGTTTTAATGCATTGATGGGTACATACCCATCCAAGTCACTCCGGGTACAAGGAAAAATAGGGAACTCCACAGTTCACATTTTTTTAGATAACGGGAGCACTCATAATTTTATGACTAAGCGTTCAGCCAACTATTTAAAATTGCCTATTATATTAATCCCACCCTTTAAAGTACATGTGGGAAATGGTAATAATATGTTCTGTAAAGAATTTTGCCCGCAAGTCTCGCTGGATATCCAAAAAATACGATTTCTTGTGGATTTATATATTACAGATTTACACGGAGCAGACATCATCCTAGGTTTTAACTGGTTAGAGACGTTAGGACCAATCACAACAAACTACTCCACTAGAGAAATGACCTTTACTTATAAAGGCACACCCTGTACAATTCAGGGGAATCAATACTTGAATTCAGGAGTTGTGTCTTCATCACAACTGAATAAATTAGTGGCACAAGATTCCATTGAATCCATGCTCTTATGCTTCCAAGCGGACGACAACGACAAGAGCACACCCCTAAAACAAGTTGACACTTCTACAATAACCCATCCACCAATCCGGAAATTATTAACAGATTTTCAGGAGTTATTTCAGAAGTCAAGTGGATTACCACCAAAACGATTACTGGATCATAAGATCCCTTTAATAGATGAATCTTCGGTCGCTAAAGTTAGGCCCTATCGTTACCCACACTTTCATAAGAACGAAATTGAAAGACTAATCGCCGAACTCTTAGACCAAGGCCTCATTCGCCCAAGCAATTCTACTTTTAGTTCACCCGTTCTCCTAGTTAAAAAACGAGATGGAACATGGCGATTCTGCGTAGATTACAGGACATTAAATGCTATCACAATTAAGGACAGTTTCCCAATGCCCACAGTGGATGAATTACTGGATGAGTTACATGGCGCAACCAGATTTTCCAAACTCGATGTATTCTCAGGATACCATCAGGTTAGGATGAACCCAAGAGACATTCACAAAACAGCTTTTAGAACACATAATGGCTTATACGAATTTTTAGTCATGCCCTTTGGGCTGACAAATGCACCTGCAACTTTTCAGGCACTTATGAATAATATTTTCCAACCATTCTTACGACGCTTTGTCGTGATTTTCTTTGATGATATTCTCATCTATAGCCCGACAGAAATAGCTCATACGTCCCATCTGCTGCAGGTTTTTCGAGTATTAAGACAACATAGTCGGACCCTTAAGCCCTCCAAATGTGTATTTTCAGTCTCTATCATAGAATTCTTAGGGCATACGATCACATCGGAAGGTGTTCAACCAAATCCAGACAAACTGGACGCAATCACAGCTTGGCCCACCCCTACAAATCAAAAACAACTACGATCTTTTCTCGGCCTAGCAGGATATTATAGACGCTTCATCCGCCAATACGCTTCTATTACCGCCCCGTTAACGGACTTATTAACAAAGGATGGGTTCTTATGGACCGAAGCAAGCGAGCAAGCGTTTCAAAATATTAAAGCGCTGCTTATAACTGCTCCAGTCCTTGCACTTTCAGATTTTACTATACCCTTTACCATAGAGTGCGACGCATCTAAAATAGGAATTGGAGCAGTCCTCACACAAAAAGGGCATCCAATTGCATATTTTAGCAAAAAGCTATCAGTTAGGGAACAAGCTAAGTCAACATATATAAGAGAGTTATTAGCCATTACTACTGCAGTTAGTAAGTGGAGACAATATTTGATAGGATCGACTTTCACAATCTTGACAGATCATCAAACCCTACATAACCTGAACTCTCAAGTTATGACATTACCGGAACAACAAAAATTTCTTTCAAATTGTTGGGATTTAATTATTCTATCCGTTTTAGGCCAGGTAAAGACAATACTGCCGCCGATGCTCTTTCAAGATTACATGAAACGCCGGGTGATGCGCATTGCAATTCTTTTCAAAACATTTCATTTTCATATTCTACTTTGTTTGACGAATTGACCCCATTATGCCAAACCGATGAAAAAGCCAAAGAGGTTTTTGAAAATATTAGAACAAACCCAACTTCTTTTCCTAACTGGTCAATAGTCGGAGGAAAGCTATTTTATAATACCAAATTATATATCCCACAATCCACCCTACGGACTATTTTGATTAGCGAGGCACATGATACTCGCATCGGGGGACATTCGGGAATATCCGCTACTTGCAAACGCCTAGCTAATTACTTTTATTGGCCCAACATGGAGGCCGCAGTACACTACTATGTACAACATTGTGATATTTGCCAAAAGGGCAAAGATCGCAATAGTAAAGCCTACGGCAAGTTGCATCCCCTCCCAATTCCCTCAAAAATATGGGCAGATATATCTATTGATTTCATCACACATTTGCCAAAATCCAAAAATTCTACGTCTATACTAGTTATGGTGGACCGATTTACCAAAGGCGCCCATTTCGCCCCTTTACCGAGTCATTACACGGCACTTTCAGTGGCCCAGGTTTTCTGGGATTACTGTGGCAAACTACACGGGTTGCCTGAGACAATGGTGTCAGATAGAGACCTCGTCTTCTTAAGCCGATTTTGGCTAACTTTTTTTAAAGCAAACGGTACAAAGCTTAAGTTCAGCTCGGCCTACCATCCGCAAACGGATGGACAGACCGAGCAAGTAAACCGCTGCATTAATCAATACTTGCGCATTTTCGCACACCAACAACCGACATATTGGGCACAGCTCTTGAGCTGGGCCGAATATCATTATAATACTACATATCACTTAGCTGCAGGAATGTCCCCGTTTGAGGCCATGTTCGGTCGACCACCCCCAAGTTTCGTATCGCATAGCGCAGGAGGTGTCTCGGCCGACCTGCTATTACCTATATCCACGCCATGAGAAATATTGCTACTACGATTACAAACGCATCTACAGCTAGCACAAGCAAAAATGAAAAAATATGCCGATAAAAATAGGAAGGAAATATCCTTCCAACCAGGAGAACTAGTTCTCCTGAGATTGCATCCATACCGACAGGCAACCCTGCATAAAAAACAATGTAAACGATTTAGTTTACGATATTTTGGACCATACGAAATTTTAGAAAAAATAGGAGCAGTAGCCTATCGATTAAAACTTCCACCAACATGTAAAATTCATGCTGTTTTTCATGTTTCCATGCTTAAACCATACTTTAAGAATGCAGCATATCCAGTGCATGAAATACCCGAGCCAAACAGTCCCGATAACAACAGACACCCACTCGCCATTCTGGATTATAAAAGCACTCAACAAGACAATCGATCCATACAGCAAGGACTGATTCACTGGGAAGGCCTACTACCAGAAGAGGCTACCTGGGAAGATTTATCTACGTTTGAAACGGAGACTTTACAGAAATTGCAAGGCAACTGTTCGTGTGATCCACCGTTACAAAGGGACCCACTCAGGGATGATACTCTCAACTTCACTACTCCTGTCATCCTTCCAGAAAATAATTCTCCACGAACTAATCCACTTGCGGCGATACAGGATAACACCACGGGCGGATTACACAGGGAAGTTGAACCTCAACATACACCTAATGTCATCCCTTTAAATACCCAAGGCCGGACTCATACTATATCAGTGGTGCAGGAGGACGTCACCAAACAGCAGCAGACTCAGAATGACAGCTCCAGCAAAATCACAGATCAAACACACTATTTACTAAACAGGGATGACAACCTCTTAACTCAAGCATCTGTCATCCCTTCATCTCACGGTTCTCCGACTAACTTAACATTTTCAAAACAGGGTGAACATCAAACGCATGGAAATACACAGTCCGAAGCCACTAAGAACACCAAAACTGGACTCAGGGAAGAAAACCCCCTAAACTCAGTCATCCTACCCACTAAGAGCGAAAACACTTCTAAAACCTCTTTACCCTTGTTACAGGGAAGCGAACCAGGGACGGAAACAGCTCACACAAGAGAAAGGACAAAGACAACGAGAGGGGATACAGAGATACCTCGATCCAGTGTTACACCGAGCTTCTATCCCCGGAGATCGATGCGCACGGCGTTGGCGTTGATCCGGCAGATTCCACCGCTCCCCAAGGCTGCACGCCGCAGTGGATCTCTCCGCCGTCAAAAGAAGAAGGATTAGGGTTTTAACCCTACTCGACTCCACACAGCGGCTTTTATAAAAGAGGGAAAGTTCGGGCAGGGTCCAGCCGGGCAGCTAAACCGGGCAGGGCAGGAGATGTAGCCATTGGTGTGGCCCATTTGGGTTGTAGCTTTGTATGTAGCCGTTTCTATTAATATCTGGAGAATGTAACGATCAAATGGACCGGATATTATAAATAGACCTGTAATAGTTTTAGGAAGGGTTAATAAAGATTGTTATGTTAATTCATCTCTCCTCTGCCTTTCTTCTCTCTCCCTCTATGCTTCTCCTAATCTCTCCCCGCCGGCCACTTGGTCGATTCTAACTTCATCGCAGCCGCTACATTCTCCCTCATGAATTCCCCAAGAGCATCGTGTTGTGTTTGGTTCGGATCCGAATTCTAACCGGATCGAGTTTTTTCGATAATGTCATGAAAAGAATTTCTCTCTCTCTCTAAATAGAGAGAGAATTGTGGTAGCAGGTCTTATAAAAGGAATTTAAAAAAAAAAAGATGCTGCCGACAATCAATTGGCTGTCCTTTTTAGATAGAGAGAGAGCTCTCATCCTCTCTCTCTGCCGTAAATATTAACCACCGCAAGCTCATTCATAGATATATATATATTTATATATATGTGAGGGTGGCCGGTTCTGGTCCGGGAAAGAAGACAGCCGCCCAAAGGATCATTCGGAGGAGAAGTTGCCGGCCAATCCTGCTCGCGTTGGAGGGACGAGTCGTTGCCGCCGTCTCACTCTTGGTGCCGCAAGGGGTGGGAGACCCCTGTTGGATGCCGCCGGTGGTTGTCGTTGGTGCAACACCGTGCGATGGCGACGGAGCATTTCTCTTGTGTGAGACTCTCGATGTATCCACCGGCTTTGGAGGAAATAGCCACCGGTCTTGGAGGAGATGATCTCTACCAGTCTTGGAGTAGATGAGGCGGTGCGAGCGTGGCGGCGAAGGCTTGCGGTGGTGCAGTGACCTTGACAGAGTTTTTCTCCGGTGGTGCGGACATGGCGGCGAAGGCATGCGGGAGTGCAGTGGCCTTGATGGTGTTTTTCTCCGGTGGTGCGGCTTGGCGTCGATGGCGTGCGTGAGTGCAGTTGGCCTCGACGGTGCTTCTCCGGTGGTGGCAGGTGGTTTGGTCGTCATCGGACGACGAAGGTTCTCTGTGAACCTTGTGCATCCGCTGTGCTAGCGGATTGCAGTCCAGATAATTCTCTCTCCCGCGGATCAAGCGAGTCCGGCTCTCTGCGGTGTTTTCTGTAACGGACGTCGGTACATTTCTTCATGTATTATTATTGCAGTTATACTAATTTTATATGCAGAGTTCTTTGTTCAGATTTGTACGTTCTTGCAAACCCTGTATTAATTTGATTGTGCTTGGGGATAGTTTTCCGTTTTATATCTCAATAAGTGGTATCAGAGGGAGGTTCAGTAGGGGGCTGATTGGACATTCGAGGAACGGTTTGACGGCGGTGGGTGACGACTAGGTCCGCTCCCCATCTTTTCAAATCTGACCTTTGAATTAATCAGGTCTCCTGGTCATGCCGTAGGACAACCATGATAGGGAAGAACGTAAATTTGGACGGTGTTTATTTGAAGAAGTGCGACAATGGCGGATTTGACCTATGACAGGTGGCACTGTATGAGAAGGTCATGATAACCGCAGATATGTTTAGGCATGTAAGCAAAAACCAACCGAACCGCAAAACCGAACCAAACCAAACCAAACCGCACGGTTTGGTTCGGTTTCAGTAGGCTGCGGTTCGGTTACGGTTTTGATTTTAGAAAAACCATATGGTTCGGTTCGGTTCATGGTTTTGCATGGCAAACCGAACCGAGTCGAACCGAACCGAACCGCTATGTATAAAAATTAAAAACATTTAATTTATTACTTAAATTTCATTAAGTCAATTAAACATTAAGCACAAAATTTTTAAATATATATGTCCAATACTTAAAATTAAGCATTAAGCAATAAGCATTAAGAACCGTTTGTTGCTCAGTTGCTCAGGCCGCTTACGGTTCCCCGGCTCACCCACTTTTCTCTCCCGAGTCTTGAGCCCCGAAGTCCCTTTTCATTCATTTGATTTTTGTGTTCTGAAATGGTTAGGTGATAGGAATTGTGCTCATGCATCACTTTCATGTTAGGTGGTTGAGTCTCATACATCGCACCATCCCGGATCTCTCTATATAAATATTTAGGCTTCATCATATCATTTAAACCACCAAAACCGAACCAAACCAAACCAAACTATTCGGTTTGGTTCGGTTTGGTTTTAATGTTTGGGCGGTTCGGTTCGGTTTCAAATTTTTAAAACCACATAGGGGTGGTTCGGTTTGCGATTTTGCTCACAAACCGAACCAAACCGAACCGTTAGAGGCCTAGATATGTTACAGGGAAAAGATTATCTATGGGAACACGATGTATGTTCAGACAGTTTCTGTGTCAGTTAGAGGCAACTGGTGTAGAGACGGAGGAAGATGTGAAGACCTATTTCACCTCTTACCTCGCTCACTTTTTTTACCCCGCCTTAGTGACGATGCTCTTGTATGAGAAGGATACGGTGAAGCTGGTGAAGGTCACGATTGCAGTGCTATCCAGACAGATGTTTGTGGGCCCTACTCCTGAGGGCGGTCACATCTTGGCAGCAGTAGATGGGTAAGGTGAGGTAGTTTGGCAAGGGATTGAGTGGAGCACGATCTCGATCCGGGCCAAAGGAGGGTATGGTATTTTACCAGTGCAGATAGTGCAGTCACACAGGAGTTTGAGTTCGCATCGTGCAAAAGGGTCTCGAGACCAGGGTGCGGACTGGGTGACAGCTAGGTCAGGTTGCAGAGTGATGAGGTCCTCACCATCACTGAGAGTCTGTGTGACTCTAACAGCTAGATGTTTGACATCACTGAGCGGATTGGATTCGGGTGGCTACAGTTGGGTGGCCCGAGGTAGAGTCCTGATGGTGGGGTGAGGGCGTACCATGCTCAGGAGAGCTGTGAAGCGCGGTAGTCTGTACCGACTGATGGGATCCACAACGTGTGGTGGTGCACCCATGATTTCTGAGGCCAATATGGTGAATTGTCGTGCTGGTGCAGAGGATCGTCCTTCTGGGACTCGGGTTATGCGAGTCAGTTTCTACGATCAGATTGCGATGACGTTCACGGGTTGAGTCAGAACAGAGATGAGTTGACTGGAGCAGGTCAGCTGATGTCTTATATTGGGGCGGTGCTACGTGCTGAGTTGCTTGGTGCAGTTGATGCTATATGCAGGGAGTGCTTCGTGCAGGTGATGGATCCAGATCGGGATCCTGAACCAATGTGGTGATTGTTGTGTTTGGTTCGGATCCGAATCCTAATCGGATCGAGTTTTTTTGATAATGTCATGAAAGGAATTTCTCTCTCTCTAGATAGAGAGAGAATTGTGGTAGCAGGTCTTATAAAAGGAATTTTAAAAAAAATGAAAGATGCTGCCGACAATCAATTGGCTGTCCTTTTTTAGATAGAGAGAGAGCTCTCATCCTCTCTCTCTGCTGTAAATATTAACTCTCATCCTCTCTCTCTACTGTAAATATTAACCACCGCAAGCCCATTCATAGATATATATATATATTTATATATATGTGATGGTGGCCGGTTCTGGTCCGGGAAAGAAGACAGCCGCCCAAAGGATCATTCGGAGGAGAAGTTGTCGACCAATCCTGCTCGCGTTGGAGCGAGGAGGAATCGCCGCCGCCGCCGCCGTCTCACTCTTGGTGCCACAAGGGGTAAGAGACCCCTGTTGGATGCCGCCGGTGGTTGCCGTTGGTGCAACACCGTGCGATGGCGGCGGAGCATTTCTCTCGTGTGAGACTCTCGATGTATCCACCGGCTTTGGAGGAAATAGCCACCGGTCTTGGAGGAGATGATCTCTACCAGTCTTGGAGTAGATGAGGCGGTGCGGGCGTGGCGGCGAAAGCTTGCGGTGGTGCAGTGACCTTGACGGAGTTTCTCTCCGGTGGTGCGGACATGGCGGCGAAGGCATGCGGGAGTGCAGTGGCCTTGATGGTGTTTTTCTCCGGTGGTGCGGCTTGGCGTCGATGGCGTGCGTGAGTGTAGTTGTCCTCGACGGTGCTTCTCCGGTGGTGGCGGGTGGTTTGGTCGTCATCGAACGACGAAGGTTCTATGTGAACCTTGTACGTCCGCTGTGCTAGCGGATTGCAGTCCAGATAATTCTCTCTCCCGCGGATCGAGCGAGTCCGGCTCTCCGCGGTGTTTTCTGTAATGGACGTCGGTACATTTCTTCATGTATTATTATTGCAGTTATACTAATTTTATATGCAGAGTTCTTTGTTCAGATTTGTACGTTCTTGCAAACCCTGTATTAATTTGATTGTGCCTGGGGATAGTTTTCCGCGTTATATCCCAACACATCGGGCCACAAAATGATTCATTACCACGCTCCTCACTCGAACTTGGTTAGCGAGGTGAGGAAGCTTCTTCACAAGAGTTAGGCGCAGTTCTTCCGAGTTCTTCTTCACATACATTGCAAATGTAACCGCGGTGGCATGTCGGGTAACCTTCTCATTCTTTCTAGAAGGAAGACTAGTAGATACTTGGACATGCTTACCACGGGGGTGCCACTTCATGAAGCCCTTCCCGCGAGGTCTTGTAGAGAGCTTCCAACCTCAATGATGGGGACGGAATTTTCGGAAGTATCGCCCGCGGTGGGATCCTCTCTTTCTCTCATATTTGCTTCTCGTTGTTTCCTTGTTTCACTCTGAGTCAGCACAACCCCTTTTGGTGTTTGCGGCTTATTAGCCGGCACCTTGAGGACCGCAACAAATATAATTGATTTTAATTTTAATCTGCGGTCAGCCGGGAGCTCCATGCGGTCTCTACCTATGCGAGATGAACCTTCCCCGATTTGCTGAAGAACTTGGTACATTCGCGAACAGAAGTAGTGACCGTCGCTAATCATCCGATGAACCCGGGAAGTATCTAGTTCTACCCGGCTCACCAGGACCATCAGATCCGCAGGAACCCCCTGCTCAACTCACTGCCCTACTTGGGAGTTAGGACCAGGGTTGGGACCCTCCCTGGCAAGCGCTTCTAGTTGCAGGCGCCTATCATTCTCACTGGTTAGATGGCGGTATTTTCCTTGTAGTGCCTCAGCTCATCCTCAAGTTTGCCCGCACGACGATCGCGATCTTCCACTAACACCTTAATCTGCGCTTGATGACCTCGCTCCCTCTCCTCCAGTGCCTTCTATAGATCTGTGAAAGAAACATAAGATGAGGGGCGACAATGAATAGAGCGGCGCAGTAGAGAAGCATAGGGGCAAAAATACATACCTGCGGCGGCGACGAGTACTCCAGGCTCCGGTGACGACGACAAGGAGGCATTGGAGGGGCTCTGATGCCTTTTTCGAGCACTCCAGGCGCCGGGGAGGAGTTCCGTTCAGGCGAGATGGTCGTAAATTGCAAAATTAGGGCTGGCGTTTCCAAGCGCTCTAGGTGCTGCCATTAGGTCATTTTTGTGTTATAAATTCGATAGATTTTAAGAATATGGGTCTGCAAATATTAATTGTAGACATGCAAATATCATCGTCGTAAAATAAAGGTGATTGTTATTAGCACTACAGTTTTGGCTAGTCGCACTACGTTTTCTCCTAATTTTTCGCGTCTTTTGGAAATACGTCTTGTACATGCATTTTTAGAAAAATTGTTCAACACGAAAGTTGTTGATCTCGACGATATCTACAACTTTAGTGTTGAACGCTTTTCCTAAAAATGCATGTACAAGGCGTACTTTGAAAATACACTCAGATTTCACGTCTTTTAGAAATACGCTTTGTACATGCATTTTTCGGAAAAATGTTCAACACAAAAGTTGTAAATCTCGTCGAGATTTACAACTTTTGTGTTGAACATTTTTTCGAAAAATGCATGAACAAATCGTATTTTCAAAAGACACAAAATTAAGAGAAAGTGTAATGTGACTAGCCAAAACTGTAGTGATAATAACAATCACCAAAATAAATCCACCTTTTTTCATTTATACCGTATATTATTATTTTGAGGGAAGATTTTTTTATTGTATGATTGGATTAATTATAGTTATTGAATTTAATTTTAACACAAATATTTTTTACTGAAATAAACTAAATATTTAAATAAGATTTTATCAAAAATATTAAACCGATATTTAAACGAAGGGAGAGCATGAAATTAAGATCAAAATTCATCAACACTCTATAATTATGTAATAAATTTGTATATGTATGGATCAGTGACAATAAATTATTGTAAAATATTATGCAGGGAAGTAGTATTATCTTAGCCTCACACCCTCTACAAAGAGCACGATTGATCTATGGACTATTGGGTCTCATGAGGAGAATGTTTGTGCATTGTTACTCGTGTATACCTCTATATATTGCGGGTCATTCGAAGCACTCGCAGGCCGGTCGAAGTGAACTGTCTTAGCTGGAGAGTAGGCAGAGCGCGCAAACAGTCACAGTAAATTTGAACAATTACAAAAAGCACTTTTAATGTGGAAACCCGAAAAGTGTGAAAAATCACATGGTCGGTTCAATGCCGACCAAAGTCTACCAACTCTATCTGTTACAAGTTTTAGAGTCCTCGAGGGTAATAGACCACCACACGTTACAATAAAATTTAACTGGATGTGAATTGCGAAGTGAGAACATTGAGTTGCCCTTGAAGGGGAGCTTCAAAGGGGAAGGAGATTCTTGAAGGCCGAAAGAGATTTTCCAGTCACTTCGAATGAGATCTTTAAAGGAGAGGAAGAGCTTCAAAGGCCAATGAAGATTTTCGAAGGGAGCTTTGAAGGCCAAGAGAGAACTCGAAAGGATCTTTGAGGGCTCTCTTGGCGTTGAATGTCAGGTGTCTTTAAATGAAAGCTCTAGGCTCATCTTATAATTCTTTGTCAAGGGCGGTCCAGTAATTGCGTCGTCATAACCGCCAAAACTATCAAACGGGCGAATCACGTTCCTCGATCTGGAGTACACAGATCATCTTTTTTGCGTATATGACAATTTTGTCTCCGAGCAGTTCGAACAAATTTTGTTGCGGTGACGTTAAAGAACTGCGAACTGCGAAGATTCATGTTGTCCTTGCAAAAGAAGGGAAATTGTAATGTGTGCCCAAAGGGAAATTCGTGGAAATGGACGTAGTTGTGCAGTGAATGGTGTACGGATGAGGCATGCAACTAAAGGCGTCGTGGCCATGGGTTTGTGTCCACGTCCGCTATCGTGAGTGCAGGCCCGCGTACGAGGAACCACGTTTTGGGTGTGTGCGCTACCGTGCACGGGATGCCGCGTGCGACCGCGCTCGTGGGTACGCGGGCGATCACACTCGTAAGTATGCGTGCGGGCCGGGGTGCACAATCTGGTTTTGGAGAGATGATTTTGGCGGTTTTGCTCCTCCTCCGATCCTCTACCGTCATGCAGATTTCCTTTATTCGCACCCCGTCATCATATATTTTATTGCGCACATATCTGCATTAATGCAATTGGTTATGCACACACCCATTATGGTAATTTGGTTATATGTACACCCGATAATGTGTGGTTACGCAGATGATGGGCGCAAAGGTTGCATGGGCGGCCGAAGTTGGGCGACGACCAAGAGGTCGGCCGGCGGCGGATGCCGGTCAACGTAGGCCAGCTGGTGGAAGTCGGCCTGTGGTGTAGGCCGCCAACAGAGGCCAGACAATGGAGGCCGGTCGGGGGAGGCCGGCCGGGCCGGGGAGGCCAACCAACGGCGGAGTCCGGCCGGGGGAGGCTGGTCAGGGACCAGCAGCGTGGCAAAAGAGGCTAGCTGGGGCCAAAGGGCCACTTGGCCTTGCGGCGGCGCGCGGCCACGCGCGACCGCACGCCTGGGCGCCCGCAGACGAACACGATCGTTCGGCTACGCAGCCAAGGGTCGCGCGCGGCGGCGGCGCAGGCGGCCGTGCGGGAGGCCGCCCGCATGCGCGTGCGGCCAGGCGGTGGTCCGGGCGGCGACGACCGCTGCATGGTTGGGGTGATTCGTTACTGACGATCGTCGTCATGCGTCGTCGCGCACGATCACACGATCATGGCGCAAGTGGGGTTAGTGGGTTGACTTTGATCAACCCTATTTACTCCCACTTTTTCCATAAAGGAGATGGTTCTCATGGCTATCCGCAACCCGGATTTCCTATAAATTGAAAGGGTCATATCAATTACATTTCATAATACGTAACAGTGAGAGCTGGGAATCCCGTATCTGTATTTTATGAATAAGAGAGATTGGAAGAGTCTCAAATGTCAAATTAGTTGTGGGTAAGTCTACAACGTCAAAGTCTCATGGGCAGTGGGTCGATGGGGAGCGATTGACGGAGCCAGAAAATAATGTTAGGATGGGCAGACTCCTTTCATAATATAATAAAAAATTAACTTAAATGATTCAAATAATTATATTAATGCACGAAAAATAACACATGAATATTTAACAATATTTCAACTAATTTAAAATTAAAAACACATAACATTACCTTTCATAGTTGATCACGTCGACTTTTCATATTTTGAAAACGTTCGATGATAGTCTCATTATCAATACTTTTGAATATATCTCTTTCAATATATGTAACTAAGCAATCATTCATCATTGAGTCTCCCAACCGATTGCGCAGACGGTTTTTCACGATATTCATTGCAGAAAATGCATTCTCAACTGTAGTTGCTGCAATTGGTAAAACCACTGATAATTTCATCAGTAAATAAATTAAATGATATAAAATATCCTTTTTTTTCTCAAACCATCTTTATTGCAAGATCGCTAATTCTATTTATTTGTGCAAAGTCACTATCAGCCCGAACATCATAAACATAAGTCTTCAACTGACAATTCAGTTCCATAATATCTAAATTTGAAAATTCGATGTATAAAACTCAACAAGTCTCTCAATTTTTGCTTATCAAATTCAAAAAAATGAATTTTTTGAACTCAGACATTCAACACAAAGAAGTAGTTCTGTATTTTTTTCTGTAAATCGGTTGTTCAATTCTTGAAGCTGTATATATATCACATTATAAAATATCTCAACTCGATAACAATGTAAAATTGTCATTTCTTGAACCCTTCTTCTTGATCGGCCTCTTGCAGCAGATAAAGTATTCATATCTGGAATATTAATTTTGTAATTATTACAGAATAAAGAAACTTCATCAAATAAGTCTTTCTAATATTTATCCAATTTATCATGCAATATTTGTTTAGAAATTTGCACTAAATGCATGACATTACTAATATCTTGGTCTTTACATTGCAATGTTTGTGATAGACTATTTGTTATTCCTAATATATCTCTCATCAAAAATAAAACAATTATGAAATCAAATGATTGTAGTGAATATAATAATGAAAAAATCATTGTTTTATGATCAGAACTTGAATGTGGATCTTTTTCAACAATCTTGAGAACATCGATAATGGAGGAAAATATCACAATAATGTTAAGCAATGAACCATAATGTGATGCACATCTAGTATCACCAGATCTTTTTAAAGTCATTTCTTGGTTTAAACCAGTAACACTTAAAAGTTCACCTTTTTTGTAAACCTTCGGTAATTTTAACAAATTGAGACTCGTGTAAAAGCTCTTGACACTTACATGAGACATTGATTATATTGGTCAAAGTGGCTGTCAAACAACTTGAACATGATTTTTTGCAACTTCTACTAACGCCAATTGAAGTTGGTATGTAAAACAATGAACATAATATGCAGATGTGTTCTCTTTTATAATTAGAGCTTTAAGTTCATTAAACTCTCCTCGCATATTTCTTGCACCGTCATATCCCTTCCCTCGTAATTTTGATATGATGAATCCATGATATAAAAAGAATTCTTCTAATGTTCCTTTAAGAAAAGAGCTAATGTATCTGTTACATGCACAATTCCAAAAAAGTGTTCAATTACCTGTCCTTCACTGTTAACAAAAGAACTTAAGAACGTTATGCAACTCATGAAAAACACACAAAAAAACAATTGCACATAAAAAATGTGGTAGGAAAGTAATATACCTATTGGAAGTGTGAAATTTGTTTATCTATTACAGGAATCTTGACTCAAAAATAACCAAAAAGGGGAGGTTCTGCAATGTAAGCCCGACCACATAACCATGCATTGTCTTATAAAATGAGCATCCAAAATTATGATACATATAATAGTAAACTGTTCTCTAGAAAATCAATTATAGAAAAATTAGTCAACCCAAATTGCAATGCAGAAATCTAGTTTAGCCTAAACCCTAAACTGGAGTTTAAAAGGTTGAAAAAAATCTAGAAATGCAGAAATAGAAAAGTAAATGCATAACTGTTACTTGGTACAATTAACTAGAAAAAATATGGAAAAACTCAGATTTGAAAACCTAGAGGCGCATCAATGATCACAAGGAAGACAGAGAGGAGTTGCGGTCCTTACGGAGCACCGAAGCCACGGAGGAGTCCTGTTTTAGGCTTTCAGCGCCGGAGCGCCGGAGTTGTCAAGCCCTACGAACTGCGAAGAGCAGAGTTCGGCGGATAGATACGGGAACGGGTGAAAACCTAACTCGCAATTAAATAGGTATGACATGTATCAATGACTGATAGCTGTTAGATTAGATCTAAAGGCTAATAAAAATTTAAAGCAAAAATTTTATCTTGGGATTCGAACACAGATCATCACAAAAGCCACCTAAAACTTATACCACTGCACCGAATTAAAACTTCTGAACATTATATATATATATATATATATATATATATATATATATATATATATATATAAAAATTTAAAATCTTAGTCATAAACTCGTAATCTATTGAACATTTCGCAAAATCCAGGGTGGGCAGCTGCCATGTATGTGAGGAATGACGAACTAGAATGGTAAGCAAGCAAGCACCATCGTTAACGAGCATGTATGTGAGGAATGACGAACTAGAGTACATTAAAAAAGACACGCAAAGATACAAAGATGTACAAAGCGTTGAGATTGTAGAAGCTAGAGAGGAAGATGCGTAGCTGCACACGTAGAGAGACTAAAATTTCAAAATTTTGAGATGGTTTGATCCGAGCCAGAACTGACTCAAAATTGGATCGAACAATTGTTCGAGCCAAATCTCGGCTCGTACGTTGGATTAAATTTTTGGAACCAAGCATCATTCTAACCAAAACTCATCTAGCCTTCTAAGTATTTAATTTAGACGATTTATATTAGTACACTCATTTAGCATCGTGCTGCAGAAATCTTTACTTAGATCAGGAGGTGCTACTAATCAAATTGCAATAATGGAGATCTTTATGTTAGAGCTCTTTGTCTATGATCTCTTTCTGTTATATCCTTATTGATTAGTTGGTTCTGAAAACTATGTTTTCTATGGTTGAAAAATGACTATTACGTTCATCTCAATAATCATCTATGATGATTTTTCAGTCAATATCTTGGCTTGGAGAAGATATTTAGATCCTGTTTGGCTCAGCTGCAAGCCTGCAACGATTCGATAAGTAGTTGTGAAAAGCAACGGTGAAAAAATCAGCTATTTTCAGAATGATGCAAGAAACAGGAAAATTGTACGGAGGAATGCGTTTACAGTGTTGTTTCAAATATAATAGTTGTTTAAACTGTTTGTGAAATAGAAAATGGAGAAATCTACTGTTCATGGACACCATAACAACAACACTCAAGCCTTTATCCCACTATAGTGGGATCGGCTATATGGATCCTTTGTCGTCATTATGCCCTATCTTTTGTCATAATCTCACTAATGCATAAGTACATCATATCTTTCTGTATAGTTTCATTCCAAGTCTTTATTGGTCTACCCCTCCCTCGTTTAACAAGCCTAGTGACTAGACTCTCACAACGTCTAACAAGTGTCTCTAATGGTCTCCTTTGCACGTGTCCAAACCATCTTAGTCGAGCTTCTGTCATCTTCTCTGCAATTGGTGCTACTCCTATGTTAAACCTGATACATTCATTCCTAATTTTATCAAGTTTCGTGTGTCCACACATCCACCTAAGCATTCTCATCTCTGCAACTCCCATTTTTTACCCAAGTACACAATTCATTGCCCAACACTCAGAACCATAGAGCATCGCTGGCCTAATTGCAGTACGGTAAAACTTTCCCTTGAGTTTTAATGGTATTTTAAGATCACTGATGCACCTCTCCGCTTCAACCAACCTGCTTGGATTCTATGTGTTACATCTTTATCAATACCTCCGTTTTTTGAATTACCAATCCAACATACTTAAAACATTCACTACGGGAAATATCTTGGTCACCCAACTTAATAACGACATCATCCGTACTTCTTGTACTACTAAATTTAAGCTCCATATACTCTATCTTTGCCCTGCTCAACCTAAAACTCTTCTTTTCTAAAGTGTCTCGCCAAGATTCAAGTTTTGCGTTTACACCCTCGCACGTCTCATCAACCAAAACGATATCATACGCAAATAATAAACACCAAGGTATTGCTTGTTGGATATGTACGATAAGCTCATCTAAGATAAGGGTAAAGAGATAAGGGCTTAAAGCTGAACCTTAATGTAAGCCAACAGTGATAGGAAACTCCTGTGTTAATCCTCCAGATGTCCTCACTTTTTGTCACTGAATTTGTTTACATATCTTTGATTATATCAATTTATGATACATTTACGCCTTTCTTTTCCTAGACTCTCCATAAGATCTCTCTTGGAACTCAATCATAAGCCTTCTCAAGATCAATAAAAACATACGCAAATCTTATTTTCTTTCTCGGTAGTTTTCAATGAGTCTCCTCAAGAGATGTATAACTTCCATGGTCGACCGCCCTGACATGATTCCAAATTGATTCTCCAAGATGGAGATGTTAGTCTCTCATTTTACTCTTCTTTCTATTACTCGTTCCCATAATTTCATGGTATGACTCATCAATTTAATTCCTCTGTAATTAACACAATTTTATATATCTCTTTTATTCTTAGACAAAGGTATTAAGATACTTTCTCGCTATTGGTCTGACATTTGCTTTGACTTCAGTATCTTATTTAAAAAATATGTAAGCCATAAAATTCCTTCATTCACTAGACATTTCCCTACTTCGATGGGTATATCGTTTGACTCAATCATATTTCCAATTTTTATCTTTTTTAGAGCATCATTTACCTCTGATACTTGAATTTTATTATAAAACGTTTTATTCTTATACTCCTCCGTTTTACTTAATTATTTCAAGTTCAATTCATTGTCTTTTATTTCATTATAGAGTTGATAACAATATCTTTTCAATAGCCTCAATCTAGAACACAAAAAGGAAAAAATTATTCGAGAATAATCAATCAGTTCAATCCAGACCAACAACAAAAATTTTAAATTAAAAACAAATTTCTCAAAAAAAAGGTTGAAGTTCTTTAGGTGAGAGAGAACGATAACATATGAAAGTTCGTAACAATGAGAAATATTACGGTACAAGCGATGTGTTACTCAAACAGCCGTTCGATCTGTGATCTTACGACAGATCATTTTTTGACGAAAATACGACCGTATTGATATATGGTCGTATTCTGACCAAACACAAATTTTTGAAGAAACTAATGGTCAGATAGCGCCTGCACAATAATCATAAGTGAGAGAAATGTACAAAAAAAATTCCCGTAACAACAGAGGATAAGTTTAGGTAGGGATGTAACGGTTCGGTTTGGTTCGGTTTGTAAGCAAAACCGCAAACCGAACCATCTCTATGTGGTTCCAAAAATTTGGAACCGAACCGAACCGCTCAAACATTAAAACCAAACCAAACCAAACCTGGTTCGGTTCGGTTTTGGTGGTTTAAATAATATGATAAAACCTAAAGATTTATAGATAGAGATCATGAATGGTGCAATGAATGAGGCTCAATCAGACAATCACCCAACATGAAAGTGATGTCTGAACACAATTCCTATCACCTAACCATTTTAGGACTCCAAAATCAAATGAATGGAAAATGAAATATTTATCAGCATTATTTGTTTGGAGAAAAATCTAGACTAGAGAAATATCTAGATTAGAGATCAACGATAACTTAGATGCTTAATCAAAACAAAAAATAGAACACTTAAAATATATAAGAGAAATACCTACTGTATGATTAATCGTATGGTTTAATGAAATTTAATTAATAAATTAAATATTTTTATATACAATGGTTCGGTTTGGTTCGACTCGGTTCGATTTGCCACACAAAACCATAAATCGAACCGAGATGTATGATTTTTCTAAAATCAAAATCGTAACCAAACCGCAACCTGCTGAAATTGAACCAAATCAAATGGTTTGGTTTAGTTCGGTTCGGTTTTGCGGTTCGGTTGGTTTTGGCTTACAGGCCTAAGTTTAGGCATATGAAAGTTTATCATTTATTGGTTTTATTATTGGTATGATGGAAAGGTTTTCAAATCCTAAGGCTCTGTTTGATAGGGAGGCAACGACAACTGAAATCCAACTGATGGGTTACACCACCATTTATAGGGAAAGTCCCCCCCCCCTATGATCTCCTCCCAAAAAGGGGATCATGGGGTACTCAACCCCACCTCCCATGAACTCCTCATGATGAGGGAAACATGGGGGGTGGGCCCACTCCCTCTCCTCAAGAAGAAAAACCGCCGCCCGCCAGGCAGGCCGCCACCGCCACTGTCGTCGGCCTGACCGCCGCCGCCGCCAGACAGCCAGCTGTCCGCCACGACTTTGCCTTTATACGTCGCCTTAGTCTGCGCGGCTTCAACATTCTTGAAGCCTGAGAAGATTTCGTCAAATGTGATCTTGATAAACTTGTCTTTGAAGGCATCCCAGGACTTAAGAATCTCCAGAGTATCTTCTACACCTTCCCTTAGGTGGTTGGCCACCTGGTCCATAAAATCCAGATGGTCGGGATGATAAGCATTCCGCAAAACAAAGGTAAGTATAAGAAATCTGCGGTTAAACACGAAAATGGCTTACCGCAAGGGGCTCCTTTAACCGTTGATTCTCTTCTTGAAGCTTTTCATTCTCCCTCATGAATTCCCCAAGAGCATCGTGTTGTGTTTGGTTCGGATCCGAATTCTAACCGGATCGAGTTTTTTCGATAATGTCATGAAAAGAATTTCTCTCTCTCTAGATAGAGAGAGAATTGCGGTAGCAGGTCTTATAAAAGGAATTTAAAAAAAAAAAAGGAAAGATGCTGCCGACAATCAATTGACTGTCCTTTTTAGATAGAGAGAGAGCTCTCATCCTCTCTCTCTGCCGTAAATATTAACCACCGCAAGCTCATTCATAGATATATATATATATATTTATATATATGTGAGGGTGGCCGGTTCTGGTCCGGGAAAGAAGACAGCCGCCCAAAGAATCATTCGGAGGAGAAGTCGCCGGCCAATCCTGCTCGCGTTGGAAGGACGAGTCGTTGTCGCCGCCGCCGCCGTCTCACTCTTGGTGCCGCAAGGGGTGGGAGACCCTGTTGGATGCCGCCGGTGGGTCGTTGGTGCAACACCGTGCGATGGCGGCGGAGCATTTCTCTTGTGTGAGACTCTCGATGTATCCACCGGCTTTGGAGGAAATAGTCACCGGTCTTGGAGGAGATGATCTCTACCAGTCTTGGAGTAGATGAGGCGGTGCGGGCGTGGCGGCGAAGGCTTGCGGTGGTGCAGTGACCTTGACAGAGTTTCTCTCCGGTGGTGCGGACATGCGGCGAAGGCATGCGAGAGTGCAGTGGCCTTGATGGTGTTTTTCTCCGGTGGTGCGGCTTGGCGTCGATGGCGTGCATGAGTGCAGTTGGCATCGACGGTGTTTCTCCGGTGGTGGCGGGTGGTTTGGTCGTCATCGGACGACGAAGGTTCTCTGTGAACCTTGTGCGTCCGCTGTGCTAGCGGATTGCAGTCCAGATAATTCTCTCTCCCGCGGATCGAGCGAGTCCGGCTCTCCGCGGTGTTTTCTGTAACGGACGTCGGTACATTTCTTCATGTATTATTATTACAGTTATACTAATTTTATATGCAGAGTTCTTTGTTCAGATTTGTACGTTCTTGCAAATCCTGTATTAATTTGATTGTGCTTGGGGATAGTTTTCCGCGTTATATCCCAATAAGTGGTATCAGAGGGAGGTTCGGTAGGGGGATGATTGGATATTTGAGGAACGGTTTGACGACGGTGGGTGACGACTAGGTCCGCTCCCCATCTTTTCAAATCTGACCTTTGAATTAATCAGGTCTCCTGGTCATGCCATGGGACAACCATGATAGGGAAGAACGTAAATTTGGACGGTGTTTATTTGAAGAAGTGCGACAATGGCGGATTTGACCTATGACAGGTGGCACTGTATGAGAAGGTCATGATAACCGCAGATATGTTACAGGGAGAAGATTATCTATGGGAACACGATGTATGTTCAGACAGTTTCTGTGTCAGTTAGAGGCAACTGGTGTAGAGACGGAGGAAGATGTGAAGACCTGTTTCACCTCTTACCTCGCTCACTTTTTTTACCCCGCCTTAGTGACGATGCTCTTGTATGAGAAGGATACGGTGAAGCTGGTGAAGGCCACGATTGCAGTGCTATCCAGACAGATGTTTGTGGGCCCTACTCCTGAGGGCGGTCACATCTTGGCAGCAGTAGATGGGTAAGGTGAGGTAGTTTGGCAAGGGATTGAGTGGAGCACGATCTCGATCCGGGCCAAAGGAGGGTATGGTATTTTACCAGTGCAAATAGTGCAGTCACACAGGAGTTTGAGTTCGCAGCGTGCAAAAGGGTCTCGAGACCAGGGTGCGGACTGGGTGACAGCTAGGTCAGGTTGCAGAGTGATGAGGTCCTCACCATCACTGAGAGTCTGTGTGACTCTGACAGCTAGATGTTTGAGATCACTGAGCGGATTGGATTCGGGTGGCTACAATTGGGTGGCCCGAGGTAGAGTCCTGATGGTGGGGTGAGGGCGTACCATGCTCAGGAGAGCTGTGAAGCGCGGTAGTCTGTACCGACTGATGGGATCCACGACGTGTGATGGTGCACCCATGATTTCTGAGGCCAATATGGTGAATTTTCGTGGTGGTGCAGAGGATCGTCCTTCTGGGACTCGGGTTATGCGAGTCAGTTTCTACGATCAGATTGCGATGACGTTCACGGGTTGAGTCAGAATAGAGATGAGTTGACTGGAGCAGGTCAGCTGATGTCTTAGATTGGGGCGGTGCTACGTGCTGAGTTGCTTGGTGCAGTTGATGCTTTATGCAGGGAGTGCTTCGTACAGGTGATGGATCCGGATCCGGATCCCGAACCAAGGTGGTGATTGTTGTGTTTGGTTCGGATCCGAATCCTAACCGGATCGAGTTTTTTTGATAATGTCATGAAAGGTATTTCTCTCTCTCTAGATAGAGAGAAAATTGTGGTAGCAGGTCTTATAAAAGGAATTTAAAAAAAAAGGAAAAATGTTGCCGACAATCAATTGGCTGTCCTTTTTTAGATAGAGAGAGAGCTCTCATCCTCTCTCTCTGCTGTAAATATTAACCACCGCAAGCCCATTCATAGATATATATATATTTATATATATGTGAGGGTGGCCGGTTCTGGTCCGGGAAAGAAGACAGCCGCCCAAAGGATCATTCGGAGGAGAAGTTGTCGGCCAATCCTGCTCGCGTTGGAGGGAGGAGGAATCGCCGCCGCCGCCGTCTCACTCTTGGTGCCGCAAGGGGTGGGAGACCCTTGTTGGATGCCGCCGGTGGTTGCCGTTGGTGCAACACCGTGCGATGGCGGCGGAGCATTTCTCTCGTGTGAGACTCTCGATGTATCCACCGGCTTTGGAGGAAATAGCCACCGGTCTTGGAGGAGATGATCTCTACCAGTCTTGGAGTAGATGAGGCGGTGCGGGCGTGGCGAAGAAGGCTTGCGGTGGTGCAGTGACCTTGACGGAGTTTCTCTCCGGTGGTGCGGACATGGCGGCGAAAGCATGCGGGAGTGCAGTGGCCTTGATGATGTTTTTCTCCGGTGGTGCGGCTTGGCGTCGATGACGTGCGTGATGTAGATGGCTCTCCGCTCAAGATAGTCCACTAAGGCTCATCGGTGTGGAATGGCCTTATATAGTATCTCCAGCGTAGAGCCGATACACTCTAGTGACACGAAACCCATTGGGTCTTTCCGAGTCGGTCCTTACACGCGCGGACATATAACAAAATACCCTAACAATCTCCTCCTATGTCCGTGGTGAGACCGGCGTCGGAAAAAGGGGTGGTGTGTGTAATGTTCAACTAGAATTCGACTCAATACACAACCGTGTCCATAACATCTGTCAGAGTAAATTGGACTTAAAGAAACATAAGTTTGTATGCACGCATAAGAATAAAACATAAACTCAGCAGCATCACATCATAGTCAAAAGTACAATCAGAGAATCAGGTACTAAAACACCTAGTGTCTCATGACCAACTGAAGAGCAACAAAGGAAAAATTAGTCCAAACAACAGATGGAAAAAGAGAGAGCTAAACAGTGCTCTAAAGCCAAAGACAAAAAAGACCAAACAAACACTCTAGTAGTCATCGCCCAACAGGTCATCATCCTCAGGATCCCAGACTGCAAATGCTCCTCCATCAGCAACAGCTCCTGTAATTTCCAACAGAGAACTTCATTCAGAATGAATTCAACCATGGAAAATGTACAAAGTATCTAGTTCTACTTATAAGAACGTAGTACTGAAAAGTTAAGCTAGAAGGGCAAGTAGTAGAGTATTTAGGTTCTACCTCAGAATCTGTTATCTGTTTCCAAAAGAAACGATTTCCAGACTTCTGGACACCGCAGCTGTATCTGTGTTCCTATGTGGAATGTCACGGTTACTGTTCTTCTAAAGTTAATTGGAACTCATCAAATGTGGAATGGAACCAATAAACAGAAGAAGAGCCAAACCTAGTCAGATTGTGTTATCAAATGTGGAATAACACTCTCCTCCTAGAAAAGGAAGACGAAACCAGATGAAGTTGTTAACATCAAATGTGGAATGAAACAACTCACCAAATTCGTACTCAGCAACCCCGAACATCAGCGGAGCACAACACGCTTGCTTTGACAAAGGAAAGTGGAAAAATCAAAACATTTGGACAAAGACGGAACTGAATCGCCTAACCTTGAAACTAAGGCTGAACTTAAAACGCCTTGAGTCCCATTTCCCCCACTGTTTTGATTGATCGGTCTTTAGGCATTCCTTTCGTCAGTGGATCAGCCAGATTATCCTTCGATCGCACATCGATCAAAGTGATAATGCCTTGTTCTTTCAGATAATTCAGTAGAGCGTGTCTCAGTCGTACATGTCGCCTCTTAGTATTAAAAAGGACATTCTTCACGACTTGGACTGCTGCTTGATTATCACAGTACAGGCTCAAAGAATTGACTTGAAGTCTAGACAAGGGAATGTCTAGAATCAAATTCCTGATCCAATCTGCCTCTTCACCAGCTGAAGCTAAGGCAAACAACTCGGCTTCCATAGACGACAAAGCTATACAAGTCTGTCTTTTGGATTTCCAAGTGACTGCAGCGCCACCCAAAGTGAAAATAAATCCACTGGTGGACTTGCTGTTCCCAACTTCTGAACACCAGGAGGCATCAGAGTATCCTTCCAAAGTAGGAGGGTAACCAGTGTAGCGCAGAGCGTGATCTTTAGTACCTTTCAGGTACCTCATCAGCCGATCTAAGGCATCCCAATGCTCTTTGCCTGGACTACTGGTAAAGCGACTCAGCATGCCAACAGAGAAAGCAATGTCTGGTCGTGTACAACTTGTGGCATACATGAGACTACCAATGATCTTCGAGTACTTTACTTGATCAACGCTGGTCCCTTCATTCGGACTCAACTTGACATTTGGATCAATTGGTGTTTCAACAGGCCTACAGCCTTTATAACCCCAGGTAGTGAGAATCTGCTCAATGTAATGAGCTTGACTTAGAGTGACACATCCATTGTGTACTCTAACTTTCATACCTAACAGGGTATCTACAGGACCAAGGTCCTTCATATCAAACGCTTTCGCGAGAGCGGATTTAGTATCCCTCACTGCGGCAAGGTCTGAACCCAGAATCAACATGTCATCCACATATAGGCATATGATGACTGTTTGATTTGACATCGAGCGGTAGTAGAGGCACTTGTCTGAAAGACTGGACTGAAATCCAATGCTCTTTACCACTTGATCAAATTTCATGTGCCACATCTTAGGTGCTTGTTTAAGACCATAGATCGATTTATCGAGTTTGCACACTTTTTCTCTTAGATCCTTATGTACATAACCTTCAGGTTGTGCCATGTAGATCTCCTCATCAAGCTCTCCATTTAAGAAGGCTGTCTTTACATCCATCTGATGAACTATAAAGTTCTCGATAGAAGCTAAGGCAAGAAGTATCCTAATAGTGGATAAGTGGTAAACAGGTGAATAGACGTCAAAGTAGTCAATTCCCCCCTGTTGTTTATAACCCTTAGCTACTAGACGTGCTTTATATCTGGCTATAGACCCATCACTGTGTAACTTCTTCTTTAGTACCCACTTGCATCCTAGGACTTTAGCTCCTTTCGGCAGGTCAACTAGATGCCAAGTGTTGTTTTGTAGCAGCGAGTTCATCTCATCATCGATGGCTTCTGCCCACATTAACGCATCTCTAGATCGCATTGCTTCCTGATAGGAAAATGGATCATCCTCTAAGTGGTAGGTGACGAAATTCTCACCAAAATCCTTAGGGATTCTATCTCTTGTAGATACTCTAATAGGAACAGGTTCCACCTCTAGAGGTTGGGGAGCAGTGTCAGAGGGGCCAGCTTCAGGTTCTACCGTAGATTCTGAAATCATGTCAGTAGACCCAGAGACGGTCAAGCCATGATCTTTGATAAATTTATGTTCAAAGAAAATAGCATCTCTAGACTCTATCACTGAATTAGTGGATAGATCCAGAAACCGGTCAGCTGCACTATCTTCTGCACTACCTAGATAAACGCAAGTCGTTGTTCTAGGTCCCACCTTAGGTCTCTTAAGGTCTTGTATTCTTACATAAGCAATACATCCCCAAGTCTTTAGAGTGTCATATCTACAGGGATGCCCATGCCACAACTCATACGGAGTAGAGTTGAGCTTTGAATGAGGCACTCTATTTAGAATGTGATTTGCAGTTAGGACTGCTTCCCCCCAAAAGGAATTAGGCATGCCAGCTGTAAGGAGCATAGAATTCAACATCTCTGTTAAAGTTCTATTCTTACGCTCAGCGATGCCGTTTGACTGGGGTGAGTAAGGAGCTGTGGTTTCTAGGATTATGCCCTCAGAGGCACAAAAGTCCCTAAACCCAGTTGCAGTGTACTCTCCTCCTCGATCACTTCTAAATCTCTTAATCTTTAAGTTTAATTGATTTTCTACCCGAGATTTGAAAATCTTGAAGGTCTCAAAAGTCTCATCTTTCGATTTCAATAGGTAAACATGACAATATCTGGAAAAATCGTCGATGAAAGTAATTAGATATTTCCTTCCCCCTCTTGTGGCGTGACTACGGAAATCACAGAGGTCGGAATGTACCAACTCCAGAAGTTGTGTGCTCCTAGAAACGGTCTTGAAAGGGTTTCTAGTGATCTTAGTCTGGGCACAAACCTCACACCTATCAAATCGAATAGACAGATCTAATGGAATGTTCTGACTCCTAGCTAGATCTCGCATCTTCTTATAGTGAATATGTCCAAGTCTATTGTGTAATAGCTTTGGATCTATCAGAGTGGAACTCACTTGGTTTATGCAATCGTTATCTAGGCTTAGTCTATACATACCATTGATCAGGTAAGCGCAACCAAAGTAGTGAGAATTAACAGTTAACGTCATTCTACCGTTCATGGTTGTGAAAGACATTCCGGCTTTATCAAGCAGACTCATAGAAATCAAATTCTTAGTTAAATTAGGAACTACTTTAACATGTTGTAAAATTAAAGTTTTACCTGAAGAGAGGACTAGCTCTGCAGTCCCAGCATGAGTAACATCTGTCGCTCCTCCATTGCAGTTCTCGACTTTTTCCTTGACCGCTGTGACCTTTGAGAGAAGACCCCTGTCATTTGTGACGTGACAGGTAGCACCACTGTCCAGCCACCACTCAGACGACGCACTGCGGTGACTACTCCCAATCATAGCCACGAAGGACTTGGGATTAGAGACGTCGACCACCATGTTCGCCGCATTTTGTGGGGCTTCCTCCTTTTGTCTTTTTGGACCCTTGCATTCAGCGGCCCAGTGACCCCATTTGCCGCAGTTGTGGCACTTGCCCTTCTTCCTTTTGAGAGAAGGCTTTTTGACCGCCAACGGTGCGTGAGTATCACCCTTAGGTGCCGGGGGCTTCCTAGAAGACTTGCTGGGACGTGAAACGAAATTGACAGCCTGTGAGGGCTGCGCAACCTGCTCCATGCTTTTCCCAACGATGTTCTGGTCCTCAATGTGAATGAACCTTTTGAGTTCATCCAAACTTATCTTCTCTTTCAGTCGATGCATCTCGGTCTTGAAAAAGAGCCACTCCGGAGGCAGCTTACTCAGAATCATGTACACAAAGAGACTGTCGTCCATCTTCGACTGATCATCATCCAGCTTCTGACGCAGGTTGACCAGCTCCAAGAGTTGAGTTGTGATGGGCACGTTCGCCTTGAATCTGAAGTTGAAGAACTTCTCTCCAATGAGCGACTTGGACAATCCTTCCTCCTTCTGAAAGTGCGCGTTCAGTCGATCCCAAATTTCCTTTGCAGTTTTGTAGGCGTGGTAGGTCAACGCTAGCCGAGGATTCAGGGAATTCAACAGGTAATCCCTGCAGAAATCTTCATCCTTGTTCCACTGGTACTCGTCCACGTCCTCGACGGTAGAAGCAAAAACACTTTGAACAGTATAGAAAATTTCGCGTTCTTTCATTCCTAGTTGGACTTGAATTTTCCAACTGAGAAAATCGGAGGCGTCGAACGATTGCAACTTAACGGTGTCGAGCGCGCTTTTCTTCGACATCGTTCTAGATTTAAAACAGAAATAAGAAAATGCTAGAACGGGGTCACCTGAGCCGTGCGAAGGCGAGTTCAAGACTTCGGATCCAATCCAGAAATTATTTCTTTGCTCCTCCTTTTCTGCTGAGCACGAACGCCAAAAAGATGGATCCAATTAGCAATGCTCAGCTAAGAAGCACTCCTTTCACCAATTTGAAGGAATGAAAGTCAAGATCTGAATTTCCACTGATCAGGATTGGCCAAAAATTGAATGAAGACAGATCTGATCTGTATTTCACTAGATTAGGATTGACAAACAACTGAATGACGATAGCCGGCAATAGGAAACAGGGAGATGTTTCCTTCTTTTAGATCCCTATAGATCTGGACAAAATAGAGGCCACCCAGCAGTTCAAGAATCCAAGTAAAAACCTCCACCCCAGATCTGGATTCCTTCAAACAATAATAAGGAAGGAGTCAACAGGAAGCCCTTCCTCCTGGATCGATGCAGACATGAGAACAACACCAACGAGAATGTTTGAGCGACTCTCCCAGATCTGGATCTGGAGACAGATCGATGGCAAGGCTTCAACAGGGCATGCGTTGAGAGGATCTTCTTGACGGCGATCTCAGATCTGTAGAAGAGTTGATCTAACAATTTCAGATCGGAGGGCTTTCACTCAGGCGACGCAGGAGACTGGATCTCTTGATCTTTCTTCCAGATCTGGAGGTGTTACTCCTCTTTAAGACTGGATCTGTTTTTTTTTTCTTTGTTGCCGATCTGTAGGAGAGTAGATCTAAGAAAAATAGATCGAGAAGATGCCACCCGGTACGGCGACGGGCGATCAGCAGGCAGCGAAACTCCCAGCCGACTTCGGCGCACAGAGAAAACCAAGCGATCGTCTTCTTTGGTGCTGAAAATCGCGGATCGCTTGAGAGGTATTCACGATTTCTCTCTGTTGATCCTTGACGGCGACGGGATCTCGAGAAAAAAAAGAGAGCGGACGGGAGCAGAGAAAACCCTAGAAAAAAAATTTATCTTGAGAATGTAGATGGCTCTCCGCTCAAGATAGTCCACTAAGGCTCATCGGTGTGGAATGGCCTTATATAGTATCTCCAGCGTAGAGCCGATACACTCTAGTGACACGAAACCCATTGGGTCTTTCCGAGTCGGTCCTTACACGCGCGGACATATAACAAAATACCCTAACACGTGAGTGCAGTTGGCCTCGACGGTGCTTCTCCGGTGGTGGCGGGTGGTTTGGTCGTCATCGGACGACGAAGGTTCTCTGTGAACCTTGTACGTCCGCTGTGCTAGCGGATTGCAGTCCAGATAATTCTCTCTCCCGCGGATCGAGCGAGTCCGGCTCTCCGCGGTGTTTTCTGTAATGGACGTCGGTACATTTCTTCATGTATTATTATTGCAGTTATACTAATTTTATATGCAGAGTTCTTTGTTCAGATTTGTACGTTCTTGCAAACCCTGTATTAATTTGATTGTGCCTGGGGATAGTTTTCCGCGTTATATCCCAACACATCGGGCCACAAAATGATTCATTACCACGCTCCTCACTCGAACTTGGTTAGCGAGGCGAGGAAGCTTCTTCACAAGAGTTAGGCGCAGTTCTTCCGAGTTCTTTTTCACAAACATTGCAAATGTAACCGCGGTGGCATGTCGGGTAACCTTCTCATTCTTTCTAGAAGGAAGACTAGTAGATACTTGGACATGCTTACCACGGGGGTGCCACTTCATGAAGCCCTTCCCGCGAGGTCTTGTAGAGAGCTTCCAACCTCAATGATGGGGACAGAATTTTCGGAAGTATAGCCCGCGGTGGGATCCTCTCTTTCTCTCATATTTGCTTCTCGTTGTTTCCTTGTTTCACTCTGAGTCAGCACAACCCCTTTTGGTGTTTGCGGCTTATTAGCCGGCACCTTGAGGACCGCAACAAATATAATTGATTTTAATATTTACAGTTAATGCGGGTAGAAAATTCATCAAGTCACAAGGTACTAACTATCTTCAACGACAATTCCTTCCACTGAAGGAAGTAGCGGAATGTAATGACGAACAAGTTAGAACAATATTAAAAAATCCAATAAGTAAACAACATAAATTATCAAATGTCACATGTCACTATGTCAAAACAATATTACACCTGTTCCTTGAAAATAATACTACAAAAATTTTAATCTGCGGTCAGCCGGGAGCTCCATGCGGTCTCTACCTATGCGAGATGAACCTTCCCCGATTTGCTGAAGAACTTGGTACATTCGCGAACAGAAGTAGTGACCGTCGCTAATCATCTGATGAACCCGGGAAGTATCTAGTTCTACCCGGCTCACCAGGACCATCAGATCCGCAGGAACCCCCTGCTCAACTCACTGCCCTACTTGGGAGTTAGGACCAGGGTTGGGACCCTCCCTGGCAAGCGCTTCTAGTTGCAGGCGCCTATCATTCTCAGTGGTTAGATGGCGGTATTTTCCTTGTAGTGCCTCAGCTCATCCTCAAGTTTGCCCGCACGACGATCGCGATCTTCCACTAACACCTTAATCTGCGCTTAATGACCTCGCTCCCTCTCCTCCAGTGCCTTCTATAGATCTGTGAAAGAAACATAAGATGAGGGGCGACAATGAATAGAGCGGCGCAGTAGAGAAGCATAGGGGCAAAAATACATACCTGCGGCGGCGACGAGTACTCTAGGCTCCGGTGACGACGACAAGGAGGCATTGGAGGGGCTCTGATGCCTTTTTTGAGCACTCCAGGCGCCGGGGAGGAGTTCCGTTCGGGCGAGATGGTCGTAAATTGCAAAATTAGGGCTGGCCTTTCCAAGCGCTCTAGGTGCTGCAATTAAGTCATTTTTGTGTTATAAATTCGATAGATTTTAAGAATATGGGTCTGCAAATATCGATTGTAGACATGCAAATATCATCGTCGTAAAATAAAGGTGATTGTTATTAGCACTACAGTTTTGGCTAGTCGCACTACGTTTTCTCCTAATTTTTCGCGTCTTTTGGAAATACGTCTTGTACATGCATTTTTAAAAAAATTATTCAGCACGAAAGTTGTTGATTTCGACGATATCTACAACTTTAGTGTTGAACGCTTTTCCTAAAAATGCATGTACAATGCGTACTTTGAAAATACACTCAGATTTCGCGTCTTTTAGAAATACGCTTTGTACATGCATTTTTCGGAAAAATGTTCAACACAAAAGTTGTAAATCTCGTCGAGATCTACAACTTTCGTGTTGAACACTTTTCCTAAAACTGCATGTACAAATCGTATTTTTAAAAGACACAAAAAATTAAGAGAAAGTGTAATGTGACTAGCCAAAACTGTAGTGATAATAACAATCACCAAAATAAATCCACCTTTTTTCATTTATACCGTATATTATTATTTTGAGGGAAGATTTTTTTATTGTATGATTGGATTAATTATAGTTATTGAATTTAATTTTAACATAAATATTTTTTACTGAAATAAACTAAATATTTAAATAAGATTTTATCAGAAATATTAAACCGATATTTAAACGAAGGGAGAGCATGAAATTAAGATCAAAATTCATCAACACTCTATAATTATGTAATAAATTTTGTATATGTATGGATCAGTGACAATAAATTATTGTAAAATATTATGCAGGGAAGATATCTAGAGAAATTGTAGTATTATCTTAGCCTCACACCCTCTACAAAGAGCACGATTGATCTATGGACTATTGGGTCTCATGAGGAGAATGTTTGTGCATTGTTACTCGTGTATACCTCTATATATTGCGGGTCATTCGAAGCGCTCGCAGGCCGGTCGAAGTGAACTGTCTTAGCTGGAGAGTAGGCAGAGCGCGCAAACAGTCACAGTAAATTTGAACAATTACAAAAAGCACTTTTAATGTGGAAACCCGAAAAGTGTGAAAAATCACATGGTCGGTTCAATGCCGACCAAAGTCTACCAACTCTATCTGTTACAAGTTTTAGAGTCCTCGAGGGTAATAGACCACCACACGTTACAATAAAATTTAACTGGATGTGAATTGCGAAGTGAGAACATTGAGTTGCCCTTGAAGGGGAGCTTCAAAGGGGAATGAGATTCTTGAAGGCCGAAAGAGATTTTCCAGTCACTTCGAATGAGATCTTTAAAGGAGAGGAAGAGCTTCAAAGGCCAATGAAGATTTTAGAAGGGAGCTTCGAAGGCCAAGAGAGAACTCGAAAGGATCTTTGAGGGCTCTCTTGGCGTTGAATGTCAGGTGTCTTTAAATGAAAGCTCTAGGCTCATCTTATAATTCTTTGTCAAGGGCGGTCCAGTAATTGCGTCGTCATAACCGCCAAAACTATCAAACGGGCGAATCACGTTCCTCGATCTGGAGTACACAGATCATCTTTTTTGCGTATATGACAATTTTGTCTCCGAGCAGTTCGAACAAATTTGGTTGCGGTGACGTTAAAGAACTGCGAACTGCGAAGATTCATGTTGTCCTTGCAAAAGAAGGGAAATTGTAATGTGTGCCCAAAGGGAAATTCGTGGAAATAGACGTAGTTGTGCAGTGAATGGTGTACGGATGAGGCATGCAACTAAAGGCGTCGTGGCCAAGGGTTTGTGTCCACGTCCGCTACCGTGAGTGCAGGCCCGCGTACGAGGAACCACGTTCTGGGTGTGTGCGCTACCGTGCACGGGATGCCGCGTGTGACCGCGCTCGTGGGTACGCGGGCGATCACACTCGTAAGTATGTGTGCGGGCCGGGGTGCACAATCTGGTTTTGGAGAGATGATTTTGGCGGTTTTGCTCCTCCTCCGATCCTCTACCGTCATGCAGATTTCCTTTATTCGCACCCCGTCATCATATATTTTATTGCGCACATATCTGCATTAATGCAATTGGTTATGCACACACCCATTATGGTAATTTGGTTATATGTACACCCGATAATGTGTGGTTACGCAGATGATGGGCGCAAAGGTTGCATGGGCGGCCGAAGTTGGGCGACGACCAAGAGGTCGGCCGGCGGCGGATGCCGGTCAACGGAGGCCAGCTGGTGGAGGTCGGCCTGTGGTGTAGGCCGCCAACAGAGGCCAGACAATGGAGGCCGGTCGGGGGAGGCCGGCCGGGCCGGGGAGGCCAACCAACGGCGGAGTCCGGTCGGGGGAGGCTGGTCAGGGACCAGCAGCGTGGCAAAAGAGGCTAGCTGGGGCCAAAGGGCCACTTGGCCTTGCGGCGGCGCGCGGCCACGCGCGACCGCACGCCTGGGCGCCCGCAGACGAACACGATCGTTCGGCTACGCAGCCAAGGGTCGCGCGCGGCGGCGACACAGGCGGCCGTGCGGGAGGCCGCCCGCATGCGCGTGCGGCCAGGCGGTGGTCCGGGCGGCGACGACCGCTGCATGGTTGGGGTGATTCGTTGCTGACGATCGTCGTCATGCGTCGTCGCGCACGATCACACGATCATGGCGCAAGTGGGGTTAGTGGGTTGACTTTGATCAACCCTATTTACTCCCACTTTTTCCATAAAGGAGATGGTTCTCATGGCTATCCGCAACCCGGATTTCCTATAAATTGAAAGGGTCATATCAATTACATTTCATAATACATAACAGTGAGAGCTGGGAATCCCGTATCTGTATTTTATGAATAAGAGAGATTGGAAGAGTCTCAAATGTCAAATTAGTTGTGGGTAAGTCTACAACGTCAAAGTCTCACGGGCAGTGGGTCGATGGGGAGCGATTGACGGAGCCAGGAAATAATGTTAGGATGGACAGACTCCTTTCATAATATAATAAAAAATTAACTTAAATGATTCAAATAATTATATTAATACAAGAAAAATAACACATGAATATTTAACAATATTTCAACTAATTTAAAATTTAAAACACATAACATTACCTTTCATAGTTGACCACGTCGACATTTCATATTTTGAAAGCGTTGATGATAGTCTCATTATCAATACTTTTGAATATATCTCTTTCAATATATGTAACTAAGCAATCATTCATCTTTGAGTCTCCCAATCGATTGCGCAGACGAGTTTTCACGATATTCATTGCAGAAAATGACTTCTCAACTGTAGTTGTTGCAATTGGTAAAACCACTGATAATTTCATCAGTAAATAAATTAAATGATATAAAATATCCTTTTTTTTTCTCAAACCATCTTTATTGCAAGATCGCTAATTCTATTTATTTGTTCAAAGTCACTATCAGCCCGAACATCATAACATAAGTCTTCAACTGACAATTCAATTTCATAATATCTAAATTTGAAAATTCGGATGTATAAAACTTAACAAGTCATCTCAATTTTTGCTTATCAAATTCAAAAAATGAATTATTTGGACTCAAACATTCAACACAAATAGTAATTATGTATTTTTTTTCCATAAATCGGTTATTCAATTCTTGAAGCTGTCTATATATCACATTATAAAATATCTCAACTCGATAACAATGTAAAATTGTCATTTCTTGAACCCTTCTTCTTGATCGGCCTCTTGCAACGGATAAAGTATTCATATCTGGAATACTAATTTTGTAATTATTACAGAATAAAGAAACTTCATCAAATAAGTCTTTCTAACATTTATCCAATTTATCCTATAATATTTGTTTAGAAATTTGCACTAAATGCATGACATTACTAATATCTTGGTCTTTACATTGCAATGTCTATGAATTATGATAGACTATTTGTTATTCCTAATATATCTCTCATCAAAAATAAAACAATTATGAAATCAAATGATTGTAGTGAATATAATAATGAAAAAAATCATTGATTTATGATCAGAACTTGAATGTGGATCTTTTTCAACAATCTTGAGAATATCGATAATTGAGGAAAACATCACAATAATGTTAAGCAATGAACCATAATGTGATGCCCATCTAGTATCACCAGATCTTTTTAAAGTTATTTCTTGGTTTAAACCAGTAACACTTAAAAGTTCACATTTTTTGTAAACCTTCGGTAATCTTAACAAATTGAGACTCGTGTAAAAGCTCTTGACACTTACATGAGACATTGATTATATTGGTCAAAGTGGTTGTCAAACAACTTGAACATGATTTTTTGCAACTGCTGCTAACGTCAATTGAAGTTGGTATGTAAAACAATTAACATAATATGCAGATGTGTTCTCTTTCATAATTAGACCTTTAAGTTCATTAAACTCCCCTCGCATATTACTTGCACCGTCATATCCCCTCCCTCGTAATTTTGATATGATGAATCCATGATATAAAAAGAATTCTTCTAATACTCCTTTAAGAAAAGAGCTAATGTATCTGTTACATGCACAATTCCAAGAAAGTGTTCAATTACCTGTCCTTCACTGTTAACAAAAGAACTTCAGAACGTTATGCAACTCATGAAAAACACTCAAAAAAACAATTGCACATAAAAAATATGGTAGGAAAGTAATATACCTATTGAAAGTGTGAAATTTGTTTATCTACTACAGGAATCTTGACTCAAAAATAACCAAAAAGGGAAGGTTCTGCAATGTAAGCCCGACCACATAACCATGCATTGTCTTATAAAATGAGCATCCAGAATTATGATACATATAATAGTAAACTGTTCTCTAGAAAATCAATTATAGAAAAATTGGTCAACCCAAATTGCAATGCAGAAATCTAGTTTAGCCTAAACCCTAAACTGGAGTATAAAAGGTTGAAAAAAATCTAGAAATGCAGAAATAGAAAAGTAAATGCACAACCGTTACTTGGTACAATTAACTAGAAAAAATATGGAAAAACTCAGATTTGAAAACCTAGAGGCGCATCAATATCACAAGGAAGACAGAGAGGAGTTGCGATCCTTACGGAGCACCAGAGCCACGGAGGAGTCCTGTTTTAGGCTTTCAGCGCCGGAGTTGTCAAGCCCTACGAACTGCGAAGAGCAGAGTTCGGCGGATAGATACGGGAACGGATGAAAACCTAACTCGCAATTAAATAGGTATGACTTGTATCAATGATTGATAGCTGTTAGATTAGATCTAAAGGCTAATAAAAATTTAAAGCAAAAATTTTATCCTGGGATTCGAACACAGATCATCACCAAAGCCACCTAAAACTTATACCACTGCACCGAATTAAAACTTCTGAACATTATATATATATATTAAAAATTTAAAATCTTAGTCATAAAATCGTAATCTATTGAACATTTCGCAAAATTCAGGGTGGGCAGCTGCCATGTATGTGAGGAATAACGAACTAGAATGGTAAGCAAGCAAGCACCATCGTTAATGAGCATGTATGTGAGGAATGACGAACTATAGTACATTAAAAAAGAGGCGTGAAGATACAAAGATGTGCAAAGAGTTGAGATTGTAGAAGCTAGAGAGGAAGATGCGTAGCTGCACACGTAGAGAGACTAAAATTTCAAAATTTTGAGATGGTTTGATCCGAGCCAGAACTGACTCAAAATTGGATCGAACAATTGTTCGAGCCAAATCTCGGCTCGTAGGTTGGATTAAATTTTTTGAACCAAGCATCATTCTAACCAAAACTCATCTAGCCTTCTAAGTATTTAATTTAGACGATTTATATTAGTACACTCATTTAGCATCGTGCTGCAGAAATCTTTACTTAGATCAGGAGGTGCTACTAATCAAATTGCAATAATGGAGATCTTTATGTTAGAGCTCTTTGTCTATGATCTCTTTCTGTTATATCCTTATTGATTAGTTGGTTCTGAAAACTATGTTTTCTATGGTTGAAAAATGACTATTACGTCCATCTCAATAATCATCTATGATGATTTTTCAGTCACTATCTTGGCTTGGAGAAGATATTTAGATCCTGTTTGGCTCAGCTGCAAGCCTGCAATGATTCTATAAGTAGTTGTGAAAAGCAACGGTGAAAAAATCAGTTATTTTTAGAATGATGCAAGAAACAGGAAAATTGTACGAAGGAATGCGTTTACAGTGTTGTTTCAAATATAATAGTTGTTTAAACTGTTTGTGAAATAGCAAATGGAGAAATCTACTGTTCATGGACACCACAACAACAACACTCAAGCCTTTATCCCACTATAGTGGCTATATGGATCCTTTGTCGCCATTATGCCCTATCTTTTGTCATAATCTCACTAATGCCTAAGTACATCATATCTTTCCGTATAGTTTCATTCGAAGTCTTTATTGGTCTACCCCTCCCTCGTTGAACAAGCCTAGTGACTAGACTCTCACAACGCCTAACAGGTGTCTCTAATGGTCTCCTTTACACGTGTCCAAACCATCTTAGTCGAGCTTCTGTCATCTTCTCTGCAATTGGTGCTACTCCTATCTTAAACCTGATACATTCATTCCTAATTTATCCAGTTTCGTGTGTCCACACATCCACCTAAGCATTCTCATCTCTGCAACTCCCATTTTTTACCCAAGTACACAATTCACTGCCCAACACTCAGAACCATAGAGCATCGCTTGCCTAATTGCAGTACGGTAAAACTTTCCCTTGAGTTTTAATGGTACTTTAAGATCACTGACGCACCTCTCCGCTTCAACCAACCTTCTTGGATTCTACGTGTTACATCTTTATCAATACCTCCATTTTTTTGAATTACCAATCCAACATACTTAAAACATTCACTACGGGAAATATCTTGATCACCCAACTTAATAACGACGTCATCCGTACTTCTTGTACTGCTAATTTAAGCTCCATATACTCTATCTTTGCCCTGCTTAACCTAAAACTCTTCTTTTCTAAAGTGTCTCGCCAAGATTCAAGTTTTGCGTTTACACCCTCGCACGTCTCATCAACCAAAACGATATCATACGCAAATAATAAACACCAAGGTATTGCTTGTTGGATATGTACGATAAGCTCATCTAAGATAAGGGTAAAGAGATAAGGGCTTAAAGCCGAACCTTGATGTAAGCCAACAGTGATAGGAAATTCCTGTGTTAATCCTCCAAAATTTGTTTACATATCTTTGATTATATCAATATATGATACATTTACGTCTTCCTTTTCCTAGACTCTCCATAAGATCTCTCTTGGAACTCAATCATAAGCCTTCTCAAGATCAATAAACAACATATGCAAATCTTGTTTTCTTTCTCGGTAGTTTTCAATGAGTCTCCTCAAGAGATGTATAACTTCCATGGTCGACCGCCCTGACATGAATCCAAATTGATTCTCCAAGATGGAGATGTTAGTCTCTCGTTTTACTCTTCTTTCTATTACTCGTTCCCATAATTTTATGGTATGACTCATCAATTTAATTCCTCTGTAATTAACATAATTTTATATATCTCATTTATTCTTAGACAAAGGTATTAAGATACTTTCTCGCTATTGGTCTGACATTTGCTTTGATTTCAGTATCTTATTTAAAAAATATGTAAGTCATAAAATTCCTTCATTCACTAGACATTTCCCTACTTCGATGGGTATATCGTTTGACTCAATCATATTTCCAATTTTTATCTTTTTTAGAGCATCATTTACCTCTGATACTTGAATTTTACTATAAAATGTTTTATTCTTATACTCCTCCATTTTACTTAATTATTTCAAGTTCAATTCATTGTCTTTTATTTCATTATAGAGTTGATAAAAATATATTTTCAATAGCCTCAATCTAGAGCACAAAAAAGAAAAAATTATTCAAGAATAATCAATCAGTTCAAACCAGACCAACAACAAAAATTTTAAATTAAAAACAAATTTCTCAAAAAAAAGGTTGAAGTTCTTTAGGTGAGAGAGAACGATAACAAATGAAAGTTCGTAACAATGAGAAATATTACGGTACAAGTGATGTGTTACTCAAACAGTCGTTCGATCTGTGATCTTACAACGGATCATTTTTTGACAAAAATATGACCGTATTGATATATGGTCGTATTCTGACCAAACACAAATTTTTGAAGAAACTAATGGTCAGATAGCGCCTGCACAATAGTCATAAGTGAGAGAAATGTACAAAAAAAAAATCCCGTAACAACAGAGGCTAAGTTTAGGTAGGGCTGTAACGGTTCGGTTTGGTTCGGTTTGTAAGCAAAACCGCAAATCGAATCATCTCTATGTGGTTCCAAAAATTTGGAACCGAACCGAACCGCTCAAACATTAAAACCAAACCAAACCAAACCTTGGTTCAGTTCGGTTTTGGTGGTTTAAATAATATGATAAAACCTAAAGATTTATAGATAAAGATCATTAATTGTACAATGAATGATGTTCAATCAGACAATCACCCAACATGAAAGTGCTGTCTGAACACAATTTCTATCACCTAACCATTTTAGGACTCCAAAATCAAATGAATGGAAAATGAAATTTTCATCAGTATTATTTGTTTGGAGAAAAATTTAGATTAGAGAAATATCTAGATTAGAGATCAACGACAACTTAGATGCTTAATCAAAAAAAACAGAACACTTAAAATATATAAGAGAAATGCCTGCTGTATGATTAATCGTATGGATTGATGAAATTTAATTAATAAATTAAATGTTTTTATATACAACGGTTCGGTTTGGTTTGGCTCGGTTCGATTTGTCACACAAAACCATAAACTGAACCGAGTTGTACGATTTTTCTAAAATCAAAACCGTAACCAAACCGCGACCTGCTGAAATTGAACCAAATCAAATGGTTTGGTTTGGTTCGGTTCGGTTTTGTGGTTCGGTTGGTTTTGGCTTACATGCCTAAGTTTAGGCATATGAAAGTTTATCATTTATTGGTTTGATTATTGGTATGATGGAAAGGTTTTCAAATCCTAAGGCTCTGTTTGATAGGGAGGCAACGGCAACTGAAATCCAACTGATGGGTTACACCACCATTTATAGGGAAAGTTCCCCCCATGATCTCCTCCCAAAAAGGGGATCATGGGGTTGACTACTCAACCCCACCTCCCATGAACCCCCCATGAACCCCCCATGATGAGGGAAACATGGGGGGGGGGCCCACTCCCTCTCCCCATGAAGAAAAACCGTCGTCCGCTAGGCAGGCCGCCATCGCCACTGCCGCCTGCCTGACCGCCGCCGTCGTCGGACAGCCGGCCGGCCGGCGGCCTTGCCGCGGCAGGCCGCCGCCGCCGCCGGCCTGACCGCCGCCGCCGCCAGATACCCGGCCGGCCGACGGCCTTGCCGCGAACAGGCCACGACAGGTCGTTGCTGGCCATGCCGCCAGCCCGGCCTTGCCGCGGCAGGCTGTCGGCCTTGCCGCAGCCAGGCCACTACCACCCTGGCCGCCAGCCGGGCCTGGTCGTAGCCGGGCTAAGCCGCCAGCCAGGTCGCCGCTGCCAGACGTAAGGCCGGCCGCTCCAGCCGCCGGCCACCCGGCCGGCCGCCTCCGCCACCTTGACGCCCCGTCACCGGGGACAGCCCGCCTGCTGTCCGATCGCGGTGGGCATTTCTCGTCGTCCGATCTAAGGGATAACCAACCACTAACCCACTACGTTAGTGGTGGGGCCCGCCATGAACCTCTCCTGGAGGCTATAAAAAGGATCCCCAGGGCCTCCTCATTCTTCACTTTTTGGATTTCGGTCATCTTCTTTCTCAGGCCACAGCTCTGCCGGACTCCTCCCTCGGGTCGTCCTCCAGCCACCACCAGCCACCTCGAGCTACTGGCATGCCACCAGCAGGAAAACGCCTAAGTCCCAGAACAAACGGAAGAAGGAGGAAGACGACCACTGCAAGCGAGCGAGAGCCAAAGTCGGGCTTCCAAGCACCCAAAATCACTCCTCGGTTTCCAGTATCCAAGTCGCTCCCGTGGTGCGGCCTGTCGCCCATTGGGAACGGAAGTCTCTCTCTCACCCCCCAAGTTGTAACGGGGAGTGGCCCATCGCCCCTGATTCTCCCTACACATTGTAACCGCAAGCAGCTAGTGGATTTTGACCAGCATAGATCCGGTCACGTGGTTTTTTACCTAGTTGAGGGGTTTTTCCACATCATCACATCTTGTGTCAACCTTCTATTTTCATTGACTGTGTGCGTGCTCGACCACCTCGTGAGCTAAGACAGTCCAAGTAAATCCGGTCTGACCGGGGCATCGAGTTAGTCCGCAATAGTTTGGCACCGTATGTGGGAACACGATTCCCAACATTCTTCAAAAGAGTTAGATCACCGGCTTCGCCGCTTCCAAATTCTGCTTCAATGGCAAAAAGAAGAACCCGCACCACTGAAGGATCCACCCTTGGCGGACGCGACGAACCCACACTCTTCCACTCTTTGGTGGACGTGCCACTGACAGCTGAAGCCGCTTTCGCCCCCGTCACCGCCCTAGAAGGGCGTGCCCGCCAAATGGAAGAGCAACTGTTAGGTATTGCATCCACAATAACCCAGATTTGCTTGAAGTCACTCTTGAACTAAGATGAATTAAGTTGTATTTGATATTCTAGTTTAGTTGTGTGTTTGCAGATTATCTTTGCTAAGTGTAGACCAATGTCAGTCTACAGTGGGTCATGAACACAGGACCATACAGTGTAATCCCTCACTGTGTGATCCAAGGTGTTGACTCATATGTAGCCTCTCAATTGGGATACACTTCATATTCAAACACTTGGATCATGGAATGAAGTTTGGACTCTTGAAGACTAGAAGAAAATCTCTAAAGATTCAGAAAATTTCTCTAAGTCCACTTCTCGAGAAGTACCTCTCTGTTCTCGGGAAGTCCTTATAATTCTCGAGAAACTTTGCTTCAATGTTCTCGAGAAGTGCTTAGAGTTCTCGTGAAGTTTAGCTTCAAAGTTCTCGAGAAGACCCTGAAATATAGTCTCAAGAAGTCTTCATAGTTCTCGAGAAGCTTAGCTTCATAGTTCTCGAGAAGTCCCAGCTTTTAGTTCTCAAGAAATCCAGACAGCTTCTAGAATTTTTCCAAGTCTGAATTCTCGAGAAGTCCAGTGAAGTTCTCGAGAAGTGTCTTTAGTTCTCGAGAAATCCAGTCAGCTTCAAGATTTGTTTCTAAGTCCTATTTCTCGAGAAGCAGAAGTTTAGTTCTCGAGAAGCCCTATTTCTCGAGAAACAGAAATGTAGTTCTCGAGAAGCTTAATTTCATAATTCTCGAGAAGTCAGCTTGTGGTTCTCGAGAAGTCCAAATGGTTCTCGAGAAGTATTAACCCTGAAGTTCCAGTCAGTATAGCTCTCAATAAATCAACCCAGTTCTCGAGAACTAATATTACTTCTCGAGAACTGCAGGTCAAATTTTTCAGAATTTCTCTTAAGTCCAGATCGGCCGAATTTTCAAAAGACTTGATGTGACTGGTCCACGTGTCATCATTAATGTCTTTTCTAACCGTCAGGAGTAATCCTATATAAAGTCTTTTCATTAAGACCAAACCCTAAGAATTAACCAAGCGGATATTCTCTCTCTGAAATTCTTCTGGATCGGCCAACCCTAAACGACAGTTCTCTGAAGCCGTCGCCACCGCCGCTCGCGAATAGATCGACTTCTTTGTTTTCGATCAAGGAAAACTTGTTGTTCAAGGAATCCTCATCCTCTCCTTGATCGAGTAGGTCAAAGTTTTCTCAGATCAAATCTCCAAGTCTTCTTCAACCTTTTTTTGAAAGAGCCGCAAAGTTCAAGAAGAAGACTCAGAAATTTATTCTTCCAGATCTGAGAAATTACTGTGTTTGTATTTTCAAATTTATTTATTATTATTGTAGGAGATTTTCTCCGAGTGTAGGAGCGTTGCTCTCCGATTTATAGGAAGTTTTTATCTTCCAAGTGTAGATCCATTTGGATTGAGTTTGTAGGAACGTTGTTCCGAGTGGTAGGATCGTTTTGATCCGAGATTAGTGGAGTATCCGAGTCTAGTGATTTGCTAGATCGGTGAGGTAAAGTGGACGTACCCAAGATTTGGGAACCACTATAAATCTTCTTGTCGTCTGTGATTGATTGATTTATTGTGCAAGATCGTTAAAATTTTTATTCCGCAATTAGACGCATGATTCACCTATTCACCCCCTCTAGGTGATTTAGGTTGACAACTTTACACTTTCAATTGGTATCAGAGAGAGGTTGGTTGTTAAAAGGTTAACACCTTGATCAATTTCCTCTCAAAAGTTGTCACTTGGATATTCAAGCAATAGACAAGGCCAAAGATTTTGTCAAGCTTCCCATATGCACAAAGAATAACTTTCCCATGTGGAAAGAGAGAATCAAATTTTTCATGGAAGCTGTGGACCCCCGGATCTTCATGATTGTTGACTAAGGTCCTTACGTCCCCATGACTACCTCCACTATAGATCCAACCAAGAAGGTTCCTAAGAAATTGATAGATCTAGATAAGGACAAGATTGCACTTGTTTCATTGGACAAGAAAGCCAAAAAATATTATAGCAAGTGCAGTCGATGACTCGATGCTGCAGAATCTGATTCACTGCCAATTGAACAAGGAGATGTGGCAGTCTCTTGTAACTCTGATGGAAGGTACTGAAGAAGTGAGGGATGATGGAAGGTCCCTACTGAACCAGAAATATGAAGCCTTCAGGCAAGGGTTAAAGGAGACCATTGCAGATACTTTTGAGAACTTCTTCAAGACAGTAAATGACCTAAGAGTGTATGGCCGAGTCTTCACCAATGGGGAGCTGAATGATAAGTTTCTGAGGTTTCTCACAAAGGAATGGGACAACAAAGTCTGTGCCATTCGGGAGTTTGGCAGACTAGCTGAAACAGACCCACAGAATTTATTTGGCAAGCTGATGTCCTATGAATTGCAGATCAATTCCAGAAAAGTTAAAGAAGAGAAAAAGTCGCTTCTCCTCAAAAGAGAAGCCGGTTGCATTAAAGGCTGACAGTTCAAGGAAGGGCAAAGTTGTCTCACCAGCACCTACTCAAGAAGTGAGTGAAGAAGAAGACTTTAAGCCAAACACCTCGGGCTCAGAACTATCTGAAGGAGAGTTCTCGTTGCTCTCTCGGCAGTTCAAGAAATTCTTGAACAAGAAGAAGCAGTGGAGAGGCAAGGATGCCTCATACAGAAGATCACGACATGACGGTGATCAGCGAAAGAAAGGCTCAAGTAGCCATGACAGGTATACCTCTAAACAGAACAAACAGATTTCTACTGACATTGTTTGCTACTGCTGTAACAAACCAGGTCACGTCATAGCTGACTGCCCCCACAAGAAGAAGTAGGGTGGCAGAAGAGAGGAAAAGAAGTCCTCATACCACAAGAAGAGGACAGAGAAGAGCCTGTTGTTCAAGAAGGGCAAGACTCTCAACGACTCCGACTCATCTGAGTCGAGTCAAGAAGAGGAAGCCTACTTTGGGCTCATGGCTCAATCAGATGACGAACAAGAGCCCCAGTTTACTGGGGAGGTAAAATCTCACACTCCTCTCTCTGAATCTGAAAGTTCTGAACATGATCATGAGGACAGCTCTTCTGACGATGAGTCAGAACTTATGGTCCAGTACAAGGAGTTGATCATGACTTACGATAAATGTCGCCGAGTCGTGAAAACTCAGGCTAAAGAGATTAAGTCTCTAAAGGTTATTGAGAGCAGCTTGAGAGAAGAAGTCGCCAAGACTGACTCTCTTCAAGAGAACTTCAATCTTGCTATTGAAGAATACAATCAAGCTCTTAAGCACCTCGACCTTAAAGAAGAAATCATCAAAGAGTTGAAAGAACAACTCGAGGCTGAGAAGAAACTTGCTGAAAGTTTCTCTAAGCCTAAGACAGTTCTTCCACTCGTTGCTGAATTCTCAGCTAAGGCCCGAGGAGCTGGACTAGGCCATATTGACGCTCCTAGTAAATCTTCTAGGAGAAATAAGGCTCAACAGAAGAATAAGGCCGCCAAGAAGGCCTTGACCAAAGAAAAAGGGAAAGCCCCTCTGGATCAGACTGTCTTTAAGAAAGTAATCTTTCCAACGAATAAGTTTGATCTGGACTCGTCTTATGGTCACTTGACCAGGCCTACTTATGTAGAGCCAAAGTCTCGATACCAAGGATAGACTTGCCCTCGAAACTTTGGTGAGAGTGTCTTTAAGGCACCTTATGAAGAAGTGATTCTTCATGGCTATAGTCCTTATAATCATGGCCACAACTTCAAGAAAGCACCTAAAGTAAAGCCCGTTGTGGAAAGGCCTCCGAAGGAGAAGAGATCATGTGACTGCCATCACCATGGAGCTTCCTCCTTTAAGGATGCTACCCCTGCTAGACCACCATCTCAAAAGGTCAAGCAGGAGTACGTAAGACAAAGATACAACAGGTTTGATTGTTGGTGTTGTGGAAAAATTGGTCATTTTGTCATCGATTGTTAGTTTAGTATCAGGAAGGTTGCTACTCCTCAAGTTGACAACATGAGATTGACCACTCAGAATGATAATCTTCGTAGGGGGAGTGTTCTAACCCGAGACCAAGGACCCAAACATGTTTGGGTTCCTAAGGCAAAGTGATTATGAATGCAGGTATGTCCAAAGGCCACCAAAATTCCAATCTGGTACTTGGATAATGGATGCTCTCGGCACATGACCGGGAAAAGAAGCCTACTCCAGAATTTCACTTCAGTCTGCAACGGACCAAAGGTCATCTTTGGAGGTTCAGACCGAGGGATAACTAAAGGCTACGGTATGATCACTAATGGTAGTGTATCCTTTTCGGATGTAGCTTATGTAGAGGGATTGGAACACAATCTCATAAGCATAAGTCAACTATGCGACAAAGGATACATAGTTGAGTTCCACGCTGACAAGTGCTTGATAAAGTCTGTTGACAATATGGAAACAATTCTATCAGGCACTCGAAGCAGGAACATATTTTGCTTAAATTTCATTTGTATTGACTCTTCTACACCAGTGTGTCTTTTGGCAAAAGATAGTGCGTCTCTTGGTGACCAATGGCACAAGAGGCTATCACATTTTAATTTAAAAACTATTAATAAATTATTCTCCCAGAACTTAGCGCGTGATGCCCCAAATGTCAAGCACGTCAAAGAGAGACCTTGTCATGCATGCGTAAAAGGCAAGCAAACAAGGGCTACTTTTAAAAGCATCATAGGCAAAAGCTCTAATAGGTGTTTACACCTACTTCATATGGACTTGTTCGGTCCACTGCAAATTAGAAGCTTAGGAGGTAAGGATTATACGTTGGTAATTGTTGATGACTACTCGCGCTTTGCGTGGGTGTTCTTTCTGAAACACAAGTCAGATACCTTCGATATCTTTACAAACTTTATTAGACAAATCCAGAATGAATACAACAGCTCCATAGTCAAAATCAGAAGTGACAATGGAACTGAATTCAAATATGGGGCCATGACAGAATTTTGTGAAAGCCTAAGTATCTTTCATGAGTTTTCCTCTCCTCGTACTCCACAGCAAAATGGAGTAGCTGAGAGAAGGAATAGAACACTCATAGAGGCCTGCAGGGCCATGTTGAGTGATGCTTCACTACCAGAATACTTCTGGGCTGAAACCGTCAACACTGCATGTCACGTGCAAAATTGAGCCCTCATAAACAAGAATCATGATAAGACACCTTATGAACTTCTAAAAGGCAGGAAACCAACAGTTTCATATTTTAGAATTTTTGACTGCAAATGCTTCGTACTTAACAATGGTAAGTATCATACTATCAAGTTTAGTGAGAAAAATTTTGAAGGTATTTTTATAGGTTATAGTAGCCATAGTAAGGCATACCAGATTTTCAATAGAATAACTCTGGTTATAGAGGAATCCATACATGTTGTATTTGATGAGACGAGCTTGCTGCAAAGCAAATCGTCTAGTATGCTTGTTGAAGATGCAGGTACAAGGATTAAAGAGATCAGCTTGGATGAACCGACCGAAGGTAAAGATGAAAAGTTCATCAAGATCACATCTCCGACCCCTATTGGAGAGGTAGAGGATCAAGATGAAAATACCGTCCAAGTTGATGAAGTCACTCTAGTGGCTGAAGAAGTCCTAGATGCGAGGAATCTAGAGCTCAGACATCTGAAGGATCACCCAATGGACCAGATCATAGGAGATCCCCGGGATGGTGTCAGAACTCATCGAGGTACAACTAACGAGAATTTATATTTAAGTTTCTCTCACATGTTGAACCAAAGAAGTTTGAGGAAGCCAACTCAGACGCATCATGGATCTTGGCCATGGAAGAAGAACTAAATCAGTTCAAGCGCTGCAAAGTTTGGACGCTTGTTCCAAGACCCAAAGGTAAGAATATCATCGGAACGAAATGGATCTACCGGAACAAGTTGGACGAGGATGAAACTATCATAAATAATAAGGCCAGACTCTTCGCTAAAGGATATCGTCAAGAAGAAGAGATCGACTTCGACCAAACATACGCTCCAGTGTCAAGACTAGAGGCAATCAGACCGTTCCTGGCTTATGTTGCACTGAAGGGCTTCACAGTCTACCAAATGGACGTGAAGTCCGCCTTCCTTAATGGTGATATAAAGGAAGAAGTGTACGTGGAACAGCCCCCAGGTTTCGTTGATCCTAACTTTCCTGAGTATGTTTATTTATTATCAACTCCTCGAGCTTGGTACGAAACGTTGTCGACCTTTCTCCTCGAGAACAAGTTCACAAGGGGAAAGATAAATAAGACATTATTTCTTAGGGAAATTAAAGGCAAGATTTTGCTAGTGCAAATCTATGTCGATGACATTATTTTTGGCTCTACAGACGACAACTTCTGCAAAAAGTTCTATAAACTTATGCAAGGGAAGTTTGAAATGAGTAGTATGGGAGAGCTGAAGTATTTCTTAGGACTTCAGGTGAAACAATCTGAAGATTGAATTTTCATCTCACAGACGAAGTTCACCAAGGAGTTGATTAAGAAATTCAGAATGGAGAGTGCAACCTCTATGAGGACTCCAATGGCCTCAGCTATGTCTCTGGACAAGGATGAGAAAGGGAAACCTTTTGATGAAACCAAATACAGAAGCATAGTTGAATCTTTGCTCTACCTTACTGCCAGTAGACCAGACATAATGTTCTCTACATGTGTCTGTGCTAGATTCCAAGTGAACTGTAAGGAATCTCACTATGCTACTGCAAAGTGGATCTTGAGATACCTTAAAGGTATACCGAATTTTTGCTTATGGTACCCAAAAAGTAATGACAGTTATCTAATTGGTTTTTCAGATGCAGACTTTGTAGGTAGCAAAGATGACAGGAAAAGCACTTCCGGGACATGTCAATTCCTTGGAAGATGGCTTATCTCATGGAGCAGCAAAAAGCAAAATTGTGTCGCAATCTCAACGGCCGAGTCAGAATACATTTTTGTCGGTAGTTGTTGTGCACAGTTGCTTTGGCTAAAGAATCGGCTAGAAGATTACAATATGAAGGTCAAAGACATTCCATTGTTCTACGACTCATCCAGCGCGATCGCAATCACAAACAACCAAGTCTCGCACAACCGGACAAAGCACATCGAGCTCAGATATCATTACATCCGGGAGCATGTGGAACAAAGGGATGTGGATCTGCAGTACGTGCCAACAGATCGACATGTTGTAGATATTTTCACAAAGCCGCTGGACGAGACCAAGTTCAATTTCTTCAAAACTGAACTTGGGATGTTGAACAAAGAAGGATAAGTCACAGGAAATCAGTTCAAAGCTCAAGAATCAAGGTTACCTCATCAAGGTCAGAAATTTCTCAAGAGCAAGGTAGTTCTCGAAACTCAGTATACTTCTCGAAAAGTGAAGTACTAGTTCTCGAAAACTCAGTATACTTCTCGAAAAGTGAAGTACTAGTTCTCGAAAACTCAGTATACTTCTCGAAAAGTGAAGTACTAGTTCTCAAAAACTCAGTATACTTCTCGAAAAGTAAAGTACTAATTCTCGAAAACTCAGTCTACTTCTCGAGAACTTTGCTCTGTCTCTCGAGAAGTCTCTTCAGTTCTCGAGAACTAATATCTTACTTCTCGAGAAGTTTCTTAAGATCTCGAGAACTTTGGTCTGTCTCTCGAGAAGTCTCTTCAGTTCTCGAGAACTAATATCATACTTCTCGAGAAGTCTTCTAACAGCTCTCGAGAACTAACCCTACCTCTCGAGAAATGCCCGTCCTTTTTTCGACTTCTAATTAATTTCTTCTATTTCGAAAACCCGCTTCATTTCAGTCCTAATCCTAGATTAATTAGACACTTAATTGACATTACTAGGATTATATATATATAATACTTTAGAAATCCCAAATCAACCGCCACTTCAAACAGTCTTCTCGAAAACTCTTCGTCTTCCGCCGACAGAAAGCTTTGTCGCAGCCGTCTTCTTGCGCTCCGTCCGTCGTCGTCGTCAGCATTCATGGCGCAGAGTTCAAAGATAGGAGTCGACAGTGAACTCGTTGTCGCAGGGATTGCAGACATTTCAGATGACTTCAAGAACTTGCTCCTTCTCCTGGAAACCGCCGGATTGATGTTCGTTCTTTCAGAACCCTGCAAAATTTCTTTTCCAGATGTAGAGGAATTCTTCAGAAATACAAAGGTAAGGAGGAATGGTAAAATTTTGAAAACTAAAGTCAGGGGAATCAAAATAAAGTTGGACAAAACTAAAGTTTCAAAGCTTCTAAAGATGCCTGTTGTGGATGAAGAGGATGACCTAACCCATGAAGATTCAGACAGAACTCACTCTTTCTGTGGAGTTTCTGTGGATGTCATCTCCTTAAGGAGAAATCTCTTCAATGATGTAGGAAAACTTCTGGTAGACATAATTGGAAAAATCTTGTGGTGCAGAACAGGGTCGATTAGTTTCATAACCAATGACCTATTTGATGTCATGACAGCTGTTATATGCAGAAAGAAATTTCAATTTGGTATGATGGTATTTGAATTGATCAGGGACAGTATTCAGTCTCCTAAGTTTGCAAGGATAATCTCTTTGTTGCTGAGTGAGATTGATCAAGTCACTTTCAAAACCTCTAAAGGTACTCAAATCCATCACTTGAAAAAGATTTCATTGGCCTCCATCCAAAGATGGGAACTCAAGCTAAAGAATCCCAAGCAGTTAGCTAAAAAACTTGCATCTTCTCCCTCTGAGGTCAGGACCCCATCTACCTCCTATCATCATGTTACTGAACCATCTGGTGCAGCAACTCAGGGGGAGCCTGCAGCCTCTGTTCCTATTCTCATACCTCCTCCTCCCTCTCCAGCCAGATCAGCAAGCAGATCACCCCTCAGAAGTCCTGTCAGAAGCCCAATAAGATCTCCCGCCAGGTCCCCAGTGGCAAATACTCCAGATGATACCCTCCCAGATGATCAAGTACAGGAAACCCTTTAGAACACAGCTGAAGCCATTGACAGAATGGTTGAAGAACTCACCTCAGATGAACCTCTTCCTCCTCTTCATAAGGATATTGCTGAAGAACCATCCAAGGATCCTTCACCAGTTCCATCCTCACCCCAAGCTACTCCTTCTCCCTCTCCAAGGAAATATTCAACTCCAGCACCATAGACCATCCTTCTTGATGCAGAGGATGAGCCAGACCCTGAAGAAGTGGAAGCCCCTCTCAAGAACCTTCACTTCTCCCTCCCAAAAATTATTGATGAGGAGGCTGATACAGTGTTTCACACTGTAAGAGCCAAGAGCTCTGTGATAGTGCAAGAGATCCCTCCCTAGGTAGCTCCTCCTCCACCCCCAAGTACCTCGGTTGTTGTTGTTGTTACTCCTGCTCATGCTGCTGCTGCTGATGCTTATCTTTCTTCTGAAATTTTGAATAAGATTGAAATTCTGCTGGCTGAACAAAGGAAACATTTTGATGAATCTCTGAAGGCTGTTCAAGTCAAAGTTGCTGATTTAGAAAAAGAAATAAGTCGAGGTTTTGCTGAAATACAACATAACACAGACTCTCTCAAAAATCTGTTTCAGATTGGTGGCAAAGCTATAGATCACACAATTACTTGTGTTGGTCAGGTAATGGAACAATCTATCACTCTTGCAAATAATCAAATTCAGTTAGAAAAGAATGCACAAAAGCATGTGATGAAAGTTTGTGAGGAAGTTGGTACTTTCAAAGAAGATGTCATAGAGAAGCTCTCTATAGAATTCAGAAAGGGGGAGAGTCTGGTGAAAGAATATGTAATCAAACTTGTGGATAAGTTAACTGAAGATGCAAACACTCTCTGGTCTGAGAAAATTTCTGAAATTAATAAGAATGTTTTAGCTCAAATCCATTCAGTGAAGTTCTATACTTATGACACCACGGTTTGGATGAACAATTAGATTTTTCCTGACTTTCTGGCTGATCCTAACATTATTCCTCATCACCTAAATCCACTTGCTGAAGGACAGCCCAGTCAGATGCCAGCTTAGATACAACAACCTCAGATGCCCTGCTTTTCTCCAAGGCCAGAAGATCAGAATCCTCCTCCAGCTTCCTATGACCAGGTTTGGGATGATATTTTTCCTCAGGATTTACCAGAAATCAACACCTCTAAGAAGAGGAAGTATGGAGAAGGCCCATTTGCAAGCAGAAGCATCACTAAAGCTGAATCAGAGAAAAGGAAAGCCCAAGAGTTTGCTGAAGTCTGGAGCCCTACTTCTAAAAGCTTAATTCTTGAAACTCTCAAATTAGTTACGGACTACAATGAGAACAGGAATCTCCACTACAGCTTCTCTGAGTGGGAATTATATGAGAAGTCCATGACCAAGAGAAGAATTCATGATAGAGAGTTTGACAAGAATAATCCCAAAGCTCCTCCAAAGTCTCCAAGGTACTATCCTAAGCCCTTCAGCTTTCAGAGGAGACAGCAGGAGAAGCAGGACAGACAACATCAAAGCAAAGAATGAACTCTTGTTGATATGTTTCTGAGAATTTTGTTGAAATGGTTGTTGATTAGAAATCTAAAACATTACATATATACAATTCCTAGTTTTGCCTAATTGTGTGTTCAATTAATCTCTTATTGCATTTAGATTAAAATTTTCATTTTCAGTTCTTTCTTAATTGTCATAATTCACCTTAGTGTAGAGGGTTCTGACTTCTACAAATAGGGGAAGATTGTTGGGTATTGCATCCACAATAACCCAGATTTGCTTGAAGTCACCCTTGAACTAAGATGAATTAATTAAGTTGTATTTGATATTCTTGTTTAGTTGTGTGTTTGCAGATTACCTTTGCTAAGTGTAGACCAATGTCAGTCTATAGTGGGTCATGAACACAGTACTATATAGTGTAATCCCTCACTGTGTGATCCAAGGTGTTGACTCATGTGTAGCCTCTCAATTGGGATACACTTCATATTCAAACACTTGGATCATGGAATGAAGTTTGGACTCTTGAAGACTAGAAGAAAATTTCTCTAAAGATTCAGAAAATTTCTCTAAGTCCACTTCTCGAGAAGTACCTCTCTGTTCTCGAGAAGTCCTTATAATTCTCGAGAAACTTTGCTTCAAAGTTCTCGAGAAGTGCTTAGAGTTCTCGTGAAGCTTAGCTTCAAAGTTCTCGAGAAGACCCTGAAGTATAGTTCTCGAGAAGTCTTCATAGTTCTCGAGAAGCTTAGCTTCATAGTTCTCGAGAAGTCCCAGCTTTTAGTTCTCGAGAAATCCAGACAGCTTCTAGAATTTTTCCAAGTCTGAATTCTCAAGAAGTCCAGTGAAGTTCTCGAGAAGTGTCTTTAGTTCTCGAGAAATCCAGTCAACTTCAAGATTTGTTTCTAAGTCCTATTTCTTGAGAAGCAGAAGTTTAGTTCTCGAGAAGTCCTATTTCTCGAGAAGCAGAAGTTTAGTTCTCGAGAAGTCCTATTTCTCGAGAAGCAGAAGTTTAGTTCTCGAGAAGTCCTATTTCTCGAGAAGCAGAAATGTAGTTCTCGAGAAGCTTAATTTCATAGTTCTCGAGAAGTCAGCTTGTGGTTCTCGAGAAGTCCAGATTGTTCTCAAGAAGTATTAACTTTGAAGTTCCAGTCAGTATAGCTCTCGAGAAATCAACCCAGTTCCCGAGAACTAATATTACTTCTCGAGAACTGCAGGTCAAATTTTTCAGAATTTCTCTTTAAGTCCAGATCGGCCGAATTTTCAAAAGACTTGATGTGACTGGTCCACGTGTCGTCATTAATGTCTTTTCTAACCGTTAGGAGTAATCCTATATAAAGTCTTTTCATTAAGACCAAACCCTAAGAATTAATAATTACAAGAAGCGGATATTCTCTCTCTGAAATTCTTCTGGATCGGCCAACCCTAAACAATAGTTCTCTGAAGCTGCCGCCGCCGCCGCTTGCGAATAGATCGACTTCTCTGTTTTTGATCAAGGAAAACTTGCTGTTCAAGGAATCCTCATCCTCTCCTTGATCGAGTAGGTCAAAGTTTTCTCAGATCAGATCTCCAAGTCTTCTTCAACCTTTTTATGAAAGAGCCGCAAAGTTCAAGAAGAATACTCAGAAATTTATTCTTCCAGATCTGAGAAATTACTGTGTTTGTATTTCCAAATTTCTTTATTATTATTGTAGGATATTTTCTCCGAGTGTAGGAGTGTTGCTCTCCGAGTTGTAGGAAATTTTTATCTTCAAAGTGTAGATCCATTTGGATCGAGTTTGTAGGAACGTTGTGCCGAGTGGTAGGATCGTTTTGATCCGAGATTAGTGGAGTAGCTGAGTCTAGTGATTTGCTAGATCAGTGAGGTAAAATGGACATACCCAAGATTGAGGAACCACTATTGTACAACCCCATATTCGCTGGGTGGGACCCAGAAACACCACCAAGGAATTGGGCTAGGCTCGGGCTAAGCCACGGGTTAAGCCTAAGGCATACTTGTGAAGTTCTCGCCCTAAAGGAGCTCTCGCCCGAGGCATGGATCGTCGACCGACCCATGCAGAGATCGTCGAGCTCTCGGCAGTAGAGAGCTCTCGGCGGTAGAGATCGTCGACCACGGGAGCTCCCGCCTTCGGGCAAGCTCCCGCCCAGGGGAGGCGAGAAGGCCCCAAGAAGGTCTTCAGTCGCGATAGCTTCAAGGCCGTGGAGGGCGCGAACCTCCCGGGCAAGGGGGGTCTCGCCAAAGTTGGCCCGGGTGAGGGTCCAGCGAGAGCCTTCACGGCCAGGGTTCTCGCCAAGAGGGCCCATGTGGTGGGGCCCGGCGCCCGTAAAAGGGATTATTTTATAATATATTATCCCGAGGTAAAATTACCCAGATGCCCCTAGGATGACAGCGGGATTTGGCTATTGGCAGACCCCTCAGGGATATTTTAGTATTTTCAGGACAAAGGAAGACTATAAAAAGACCCATAGGGGCTCTTTGGAAGACAGGCTTTCATTCATTCTCCAACTCTAGTGCCTTCTGAGGAGCTTCCAGCCCAGCATTTGGCTTTGGAGGGGAAGCTCTCAGAGATCTTCCGGGTGTGCGGTGGGACCTCCCAGCTGAGGCTTTGGGTCTGTGTTAGGGCCTTAGCAGCCAGTCAAGGGTCGAGGTTTGAGAGAAGTAGGCATTGGCTACACTTTGGTTCGTGAACATTTGTTGAGGTCAATTTTGGCTTCAACAGTTCTGGTGCGGTGAGCGTGGAAGCAGCCGGTGTAAGAAAGTCTCGAGTTAAGTCCCATGGCAGGAGGCGAAGGTGAAGGATCAGGCGCAGGAGGATCCCCCGCCCGGGTAGACGAGGCGACGAAGAAGATGTTTGAGGACTTCAGGCGAGAAGTCATGCAGACGATCAATTTGGCCTTCTCGGCAAGGAGCGAGTGGGAGACGCCGCAGGTTCCGGTGGAGGTGGTTCCGCTGCTAGGCGAGAACGCTCCAGGGCAGCGCCCCGGGAAGGAGGTCCCGGTGGAGGCAGGCGAGAGGGACGTGGCCGCGTGGGAGCTTTTCCCAGGTCAGCGTCTCGAGAAGGAGCTTCCGGCGGATCTGGGCAAGAAGGAAGCGACGGTGCGGGAACTCTTCCCTGGGCACGGTCTCGCGGATCGGTCCAGCCAACCGAGGTCGCGAGACGTACCTTCTCGCCAGGCGGGAGGCGAGACCCCCTTCAGTGAGCTCATTGTCTCGGCTCCAGTGCCGGAGGGGTTCCGGGAGCCGGACATGACCTACTACACCGGGAAGGATGACCCGGTTCAGCACGTGCAATGGTTCGAGGACGTGGTGTCCATCAGGCAAATGTCAGATGCCTTCAAGTGTAGGCTTTTTGCCATCACCCTGAAAGAGAAGGCTAGGGACTGGTTCCACCAGTTGCCGGCGAGTTCCATCTACAGCTTTGAGGATCTACGGAGGGGTTTTCTGTTGAGATTCTCAACTTCGAAGAAAAGGAAGAAGGAGGCTGAATGCCTGTTTACAGTGAGGCAGGGGCCGGAAGAGACGTTGGGTCACTATGTCGACCGGTTCCAAGAGGAGGTTCTCCTGGTCCAGGAGGTCCCGGGGTATGCGCTGATGCTTGCCTTCACCCTGGGGCTGAGGCCAGGGTTTTTTAGCATGGAGTTGAAGAGAGTGCCCCCTCTCTCTTTTGAGGAGCTCATGGAGAGGGCGGCAAAGGAAATAGACTTCGAGAGGGCAAACCCTGCGTTTGCAAGGAAGCTGGCCAGGTTGGCCGAGGATGACGTGAAGGAACCGATGGGGGGAAGGCAGAGAGAGCAGAGAGAGCAGAGGGAGCCGAGGGAAGATAGGAGAAGAGAAGAGCCCCGAGGGCAGGGGCAACAGCATGGGGGGGCCAGGGAGCCAAACAACCGACTGGGTTGGAGGCCTCAGGAGGGTCGCCCCCAGGGCCAGGGAGGGTTTCAGGGAAGAGATAACTTCCGGGAGCCAAGAAGACTGGAGCAGGGAGGATGGCGGCAGGGACCAAGGGGTCATTTCCCACCGCCGCAGGAGGCTATGGAGGTGGGAAGGGGAAGAGGAAGAAGATTTCGGGGAGCCGGAAGAAGGGGAGGAGGAGAAGGAAGAGAGGGCAGGGTGGCGTTGCCTTTTTGTGACTTCCACCAGGAGGAAGGTCACGCAACGGCCACCTGCCCAGAGTTTCTGGAGATTAGAGGGGCCAGAGGGGCCGGAAGGCAGGATCCGCCTGTAAGGATCGTTGAAGTGCAGCGGGAAGAGGTTGAGGACAGGTGTGAAGACAGGGCTGACGTGGGTACCCGAGGAGGGATCGGAGTGATCCACGGGGGGGTGGGGATCGAGGCAACCCGCAAGGGGAGCCTTCAAACCATGTTCTGCCGAGGGGTCGCCTCGACCTCCCAGGCTCCCCCCCAGAGGAAAAGATCACTTTCTCATCCGCAGACATGCCAGACTACGAGGATCCGTTCTGCGACGCGCTTGTGATCCAGACAGCGGTGGAGAACTACACCGTCTCCCGGATACTGGTGGACAACGGGAGCTCGGTGAATGTGATCTTCAAGAAGGCTTTCGACGAGATGAGGGTGGAAGGAAAAAGGGTCCTGGCTTCGGATGGACCGCTTTTTGGCTTCTCCGGAGAAAGGAAAGAAGTGGAAGGAGGAGTAGGCCTGCATGTGAGGCTTGGGGGCGTCTCACGGAACTGTCGGTTCGTGATCGTGGACGCCCCAAGTAGTTACAACGCCATCTTTGGACGCCCTCTCATCAGCGCCTTTTGCTGTGTACCCTCCTCGTACCACCAATGCCTCAAGTTCAACAATGGAGGGGTGCAGGTTAGGATCAGGGGGGATCCGAAGATGGCAAGGCAGTGCTATGTGACGGCGGTTAACACCGTGTCGTGGATGGCGGAGGCAGAGGAGTTGGAGAAGGAGATGGCTGAGCAGGAAGGAGCTGAGGAAGGGGAGATGAGCCTGGGAGAGGCGACGGAGGCTGCTGAGGAGACGACAGGGGTGGGGGAGATCAGCCCCGAAGAGGCAAGAGGAGTGGTGGATGGAGAAGAGCAGAGGCAGGAAGAGAGCCTGGAGGAGGCGATGGAAGTTGATGAGGTAGGGAGAGAGGGGCTCGAGTTTGAGCAGGAAGAGGCAAGGGTGAGTTGGGAGCGGTCGGGGCTGGAGCCGGCCGAAGAGGTGGTAGAGATGGAGGTGCTTACAAGGGCGGGGGAGGTGCAAAGGGTTCGGATCAGCGGAGGCTTGAGCCTTGAGGATCAGGAGCGGATGCGAGCCTGCATCCAAGGCAACGTCGACATCTTTGCTTGGAGCGCGGCAGACATGCCGGGCATCGACGCGGACGTGGCCTGTCACCGCTTGAACCTGGATCCCAGAGCCCGCCCCATGCGCCAAAAGATGAGGGCCATCGCCACCAAGCTGGAAGCCCCCATCCGCGAGGAGGTCAAGAAGCTCCTGGACGCAGGCTTCATCTCAGAGATCCAGTACCCAGGCTGGATCTCCAATGTGGTAATGGTGAAAAAGGGGGGAGGAAAATGGCGCATGTGTATTGACTTTTCCTTATTAAATAAATCATGTCCTAAGGATTGCTACCCCCTGCCTCGGATCGACGCGCTGGTTGACTCAGCCGTCGGTTTTTCTCTCATGAGTTTTTTAGACGCTTTTTCAGGTTACCATCAGATTCGGATGCACCCTCCTGATGTCAAGGATGTTTCCTTCATCACAAGAGAGGGATGCTTCAGCTACAAGATGATGCCCTTCGGGTTGAAGAACGCAGGGGCAACGTACCAACGCATGATGGATCGAATCTTTCGAGATCAAAGGGGAAGGAACCTGGAGGTCTACGTGGATGACCTCATGGTCAAGAGCAAGTGTGTTGATTCCCACTTGCGGGACTTGGAGGAAACGTTTGCCACCCTGCGAAGGTTCAAGATGAGGTTGAACCCCTTGAAGTGCGTCTTCGGGGCTAGTCGCGGTAAATTCCTCGGGCACCTCTTGACTCCCGCAGGGGTGGAGCCTAACCCCGATAAGGTTAAGGCTATCCTAGACTTGGAATCGCCTCGCAGTGCCAAGGAGGTCCAGCGCTTGACCGGGAAGTTGGCCGGGCTAAGCAGGTTTCTCTCTCGGTCAGGGGATAGATGTTCCTCTTTCTTTAAAGTACTTCGTGGTAACCAAGTATTCGAATGGACGGCCGAGTGTGAAGAGGCATTTCAGGGGCTGAAGAGGCAACTCTCCCAAGCTCCGTTACTTCAAAGCCCGAAGGAGGGGGAGGACCTAGCCTTGTATCTCGGAGTGGGAGGAGAGGCGGTGAGCTCCGTCTTGGTTAGGGAAGAGGGGAAGAAGCAGTTACCCGTCTATTATGTCAGCCGTATCCTAAAAAAGGCGGAGCTCCGATACCCCATCCTGGAGAAGCTAGCGTATGCTTTGGTCATCTCAGCTAGGAAGCTTCGCCCTTACTTTCAGGCACACTCGATTAGGGTGGTAACCGACCATCCCCTTCGCAAGGTCTTGGAGGGGGTGGAGCATTCAGGAAGGTTGGCAAAGTGGTCCATCGAGCTAAGCGAGTTCGACATCTCTTTCGTCCCGAGGCTCTCCATCAAAGCCCAGGCCGTAGCGGATTTTCTGGCAGACTATGTTACCGAGGCCGAGACTGAAGGACCAAGGCCGCAAGAAGCGTGGAAGATGGTGGTCGACGGGGCCTCAGGAAGGCACTCCCGGGGAGGAGGTGTGGTGTTGGTAAGCCCTCAGGGAGTTACCATAGAGCAAGCAGTGACTTTCCACTTCCCTGTGACCAATAACCAAGCGGAGTATGAGGCTGTGATCGCTGGCCTTCGCTTGGCAAAAGAGCTGGAAATCCAGGATGTGGAGGCCTTCACCGACTCAATGGTGGTAGCATCGCAGATCCGAGGCGAGTTTGAGGCTCGGGAGTCGACTCTCGCGAGGTATCTATCCAAGGTAAGAACCCTCATTGGGGGTTTCCGTTCATTCTCTATTCAACATGTCCCCAGGGAGGAAAGCGCGGCAGCCGATCGACTAGCGAAGTTCGGGCCTCGGGGAGGAGGTACCCAAACCGAACTGTTCCGACCAACCATTGAAGAGGGGGAGTTGATGGAGGTGAATCGGCGGTCCTCGTGGGTGGATCCATTGGTGACTTTCTTGACCACAGGAAAACTGTCGGAAGAAGTCAAGGATGCAAAGGGCTTCAGGCACAAGGCGGCTCACTACCTGATGCTGGGGGGGAGCTTACATCGGAAGATGTTGTCGGGGCTCCTCGCGAGGTGCGTAACCGAGGAAGAAGTCCCGAGGATCTTGGAAGAGGTGCATTCTGGAGAATGCGGCAGTCATTCAGGGGGAAGGACATTGGAAGCGAGGGTGATAAGACAAGGGTATTTCTGGCAGATCTTAAGGAAGGATACAGCTGAATTCGCAAGAAGGTGTCGGAAGTGCCAAGTACATGCTCCTCTCCAGCTCTTACCCGCCCAAAGGCTTCGAAGCATCACGGCGCCATGGCCCTTCGCCATTTGGGGGATGGATCTGGTTGGACCCTTTCCTCCAGCTAGCGGGCAGAGGAGGTTCCTCCTAGTTATGATTGACTACTTCTCCAAATGGCTAGAGATCAAGCCATTGGCCAAGGTAACCTCCCAGGTCATCAGAAACTTCGTTTGGGGGGAAATCATTTGCAGGCACGGATTGCCCCAAGCGATAGTGACGGACAACGGTCCTCAGTTTGCCAGCGAAGAATTCATCAGTTTCTGCACCCAATTGGGGATTGACCTCAGGTTTGCCTCCGTCCATCATCCTCGGAGTAACGGCCAGGTGGAGGCAGCAAACAAGATCGTTGTCAACTTACTCAAAAAGAAGGTGGAGAACTTGAAGGGTAACTGGGTGGAGCAGCTCCCTTCCGTTCTGTGGGCCTTACGAACAACTCCGAACACGGCCACGGGGGAGACCCCCTTCAAGCTCTCTCATGGGTGTGAGGCTGTCCTCCCGGTGGAATTCGAGGTTCAGTCTCCAAGGGTCGCGGCCGCAGCTGAGGAAAGCGAAGCTTGGAGGTTGGAGAATGAGGAAGGGTTGCGCCTCTCATTAGATATGGTGGAAGAGCTGCGGGACGTTGCTGCCGTCAGGCAAGAGGAAATAAAGCGACGAATGGCTCGGTACTTCGATAAGCACATCAGAGTCAAGCAATTCGCCGAGGGGGATCTGGTACTGAAGAAGGTCAACGCGGCAGGAAGGTCGGCCGCGGTTGGTAAGCTCAACCCTAGCTGGGAAGGGCCTTATATAGTAGAGAAGGCCCTGGTTAACGGAGGCTACTATCTCCAGGATGCGGAGGGAAGGACCTTGAGTCACACCTGGAATGGTGATGACCTGAAACGCTTCTACCCGTGAGAGGGAAAGAAGGATTGTAATGTTATAAACAACTATTGCGTTTTCAATAAGTTATTCCAGAATGTTGACTACTGCTGAGTATGCAATCTTTATGTTTTTTGTTTTAACTGGCTATGACTCCTCATCTCAATAATAGAATAAGCCAGGTTGAAGGAATCTTCATCAACACCCTGAGCTTGGCTCGGCCCCAGGTAGACCCGCTGCGCAGGCTCTCATCTAGCTGGCAGGTCCGAAGGCTCGCCTGTGGGGGAGAGGTTTTGGTTATCTTCATCAACACCCCGAGCTTGGCTCGGCCCCAGGTAGACCCGCTGCGCAGGCTCTCATCTAGCTGGCAGGTCCGAAGGCTCGCCTGTGGGGGAGAGGTTTTGGTTATCTTCATCAACACCCCGAGCTTGGCTCGGCCCCAGGTAGACCCGCTGCGCAGGCTCTCATCTAGCTGGCAGGTCCGAAGGCTCGCCTGTGGGGGAGAGGTTTTGGTTATCTTCATCAACACCCCGAGCTTGGCTCGGCCCCAGGTAGACCCGTTGCGCAGGCTCTCATCTAGCTGGCAGGTCCGAAGGCTCGCCTGTGGGGGAGAGGTTTTGGTTATCTCATCAACACCCCGCTTGGCTGTGACCCGGGGGCTCTCATCTAGCTGGCAGGTTGAAGGCTCGCCTGGGGGGAGAGGTTTGGTTATCTTCATCAACACCCCGAGCTTGGCTCGGCCCCAGGTAGACCCGCTGCGCAGGCTCTCATCTAGCTGGCAGGTCCGAAGGCTCGCCTGTGGGGGAGAGGTTTGGTTATCTTCATCAACACCCCGAGCCTTGGCTCGGCCCCAGGTAGACCCGCTGCGCAGGCTCTCATCTAGCTGGCAGGTCCGAAGGCTCGCCTGTGGGGGAGAGGTTTTGGTTATCTTCATCAACACCCCGAGCTTGGCTCGGCCCCAGGTAGACCCGCTGCGCAGGCTCTCATCTAGCTGGCAGGTCCGAAGGCTCGCCTGTGGGGGAGAGGTTTTGGTTATCTTCATCAACACCCCGAGCTTGGCTCGGCCCCAGGTAGACCCGCTGCGCAGGCTCTCATCTAGCTGGCAGGTCCGAAGGCTCGCCTGTGGGGGAGAGGTTTTGGTTATCTTCATCAACACCCCGAGCTTGGCTCGGCCCCAGGTAGACCCGCTGCGCAGGCTCTCATCTAGCTGGCAGGTCCGAAGGCTCGCCTGTGGGGGAGAGGTTTTGGTTATCTTCATCAACACCCCGAGCTTGGCTCGGCCCCAGGTAGACCCGCTGCGCAGGCTCTCATCTAGCTGGCAGGTCCGAAGGCTCGCCTGTGGGGGAGAGGTTTTGGTTATCTTCATCAACACCCCGAGCTTGGCTCGGCCCCAGGTAGACCCGCTGCGCAGGCTCTCATCTAGCTGGCAGGTCCGAAGGCTCGCCTGTGGGGGAGAGGTTTTGGTTATCTTCATCAACACCCCGAGCTTGGCTCGGCCCCAGGTAGACCCGCTGCGCAGGCTCTCATCTAGCTGGCAGGTCCGAAGGCTCGCCTGTGGGGGAGAGGTTTTGGTTATCTTCATCAACACCCCGAGCTTGGCTCGGCCCCAGGTAGACCCGCTGCGCAGGCTCTCATCTAGCTGGCAGGTCCGAAGGCTCGCCTGTGGGGGAGAGGTTTTGGTTATCTTCATCAACACCCCGAGCTGGCTCGGCCCCAGGTAGACCCGCTGCGCAGGCTCTCATCTAGCTGGCAGGTCCGAAGGCTCGCCTGTGGGGGAGAGGTTTTGGTTATCTTCATCAACACCCCGAGCTTGGCTCGGCCCCAGGTAGACCCGCTGCGCAGGCTCTCATCTAGCTGGCAGGTCCGAAGGCTCGCCTGTGGGGGAGAGGTTTTGGTTATCTTCATCAACACCCCGAGCTTGGCTCGGCCCCAGGTAGACCCGCTGCGCAGGCTCTCATCTAGCTGGCAGGTCCGAAGGCTCGCCTGTGGGGGAGAGGTTTGGTTATCTTCATCAACACCCCGAGCCTGGCTCGGCCCCAGGCTGCGCAGGCTCTCATCTAGCTGGCAGGTCCGAAGGCTCGCCTGTGGGGGAGAGGTTTTGGTTATCTTCATCAACACCCCGAGCTTGGCTCGGCCCCAGGTAGACCCGCTGCGCAGGCTCTCATCTAGCTGGCAGGTCCGAAGGCTCGCCTGTGGGGGAGAGGTTTGGTTATCTTCATCAACACCCCGAGCCTGGCTCGGCCCCAGGTAGACCCGCTGCGCAGGCTCTCATCTAGCTGGCAGGTCCGAAGGCTCGCCTGTGGGGGAGAGGTTTTGGTTATCTTCATCAACACCCCGAGCTTGGCTCGGCCCCAGGTAGACCCGCTGCGCAGGCTCTCATCTAGCTGGCAGGTCCGAAGGCTCGCCTGTGGGGGAGAGGTTTTGGTTATCTTCATCAACACCCCGAGCTCGGCTCGGCCCCAGGTAGACCCGCTGCGCAGGCTCCCATCGAGCTGGCAGGTCCGAAGGCTCGCCTGTTGGAGATAGGTGGAGTCCTCGACTTTTTGATCCTTGGTTCTTGGTTGGTAGTTACTACGCTACAACGAGCTCGGCTCAAACCCCGGTAGACTCGCTGCGCAGACGCCCATATAAGCCAGCAGGCCCGACGGCTCTAGAGGCCTCGGCCGGTAAGGGTTTTGGCTCTAGAGGTCTCGGCCGGTAAGGGTCTTGGCTTAGAGGTCTCGGCCGGTAAGGGTCTTGGCTCAGAGGTCTCGGCCAGTAAAGGCCTCGGTTAAAGGGGGGGTTCTCGCAAAAATAGGCTCCCGGCAGACCTGGGCAGGACGACTCAATCGACAACGCAAGGTTCCCGCCTAGCTGATCTCTAAGGAAGGTCACCCTAAAGAGACTAAGGGTCTCGGCAGAAGCTCGGGCGGAAGCCATTCGGCAGAGTCATGTACTTTTAAAAACACACACCGGCAATAAAAATAAAACATTGCATTATAATCAATGATTACAGAGGTATAGAGTTTCTCGCTCGTTACAAAGGAATATCAGAAACAAAAGGGCGCTTCACGGGGATGCGCTGTAATCTCCACTGGTGCTCTCGCCAGAGTCCTCGCCAGAACTCGCTTCGGACGTCCCGTCGGCCTCGGTGGAAGACTTCGGAACATCTGAGGGAGGAGAGTCCGGCGCGCCCGGGGGCTTCGGCACTGGGTCGAACAGCCAGGGGAGGAGTTGGCGAGCATTGATGGTTGCGCCATCCTCCCGAAGCAGCTTCGCGTCCCGCAACGTCTCGACGGTCAGCTTGACGGTGGCTTGAGCATTCGCCTGCAGAAGCTTGTCGATGTCGTACACCGAGAACTGGCGGCTCTTCAGTCTTTCGTCAAGCGTCAAGGATGGGCCTTTCGCCGCTTCCGCACGCTGGAGTTGGTCCCTTAGTAGGACGTTCTCGTGCCGAGCATCGGCCAACTCCGCGCGAAGCGCCGCGGCTTGGGCGGAATCCTGTGAAGAAGAGATCAGTTCAGTAAACATTGCGCAAACCAGACTTCGAGAAGCGAGAGCGAAGGAGCTGAGAAGATTTCGCTTACCTCGACGGCAGGACGCAGAGACAGCGCCTCTAGGGCTCTCGCCAGCTCCTGTTGAGCATTCGCAAGCTCTGCCTCTGAGGCGCGTGCTCGAGCCACCGCCTCTTCCCTCGCCTTATACATGTCAGAGAAGTTCTTGTCGATGCTGATGCTTCGACGAGCGCACATATGCGCGAGCTCGAATCCGCGCAGTAGGGCCCGGATAGAATCAAAGGCCAGGAGCCGGGTGGGCATCTGGTCGAAAATGCTGGCGTCCTCCCGGCTGTAGAGGCCATAGCCAAGCGCGAAGGCTTCGCCAGTAACCTCCTCCCGCTCCACCCAACTGGGAAGGAGCGTTGAAACCTTGACCAGGTTGGCCTCGGGGTCCCATTGGAGCAGGGGCTTCCCCTCGGCGTCGAGATGCTTCACGCCGAAGCCGTAATTCCTGTGCCCTTTCGGCACTTCCTTGGGCGGGGTCCGAGCGGAGGTCTCGACGACCGCTCCCTCTCCTTCCGCCGCGTCAGAGGCCGGTAGGTTCTCGCCGGCCTCGGGACGCCTCCGGGCGGCAGCGCCCATCTCACTAGCTATCCGGAGCAGTCCTTCGAAGGACTCGCCCGGGGCGGGAGGCCGGACAGGCGAGACGGCCAAGCCCTTACCCTTATCCGCAGCAGATGGCTTCGGCCTCTTCAGCGGTCGCGGGGCGGGGGCGGGGCCCTTTCGCTTCTTTGTTCCGGCCGGCAAGTTTAGAGCGGGCTCATCTCGGCAGGCGGCAGCGCTAGCCTCCGCGAGAGCAAGAGGACCTCTCGCGGCCAGACCCTCGGCACCTCGGGCTTCAGCGAAAGGTTGGTGCAGGGGAACCTCTCGCTCTCCTACAAAGTTGAAATACTTCAGCACAAGAAGATCATCGGCAAGGGATTGAATCAGGGGCGAGACCGTACCTTCGCCCGGGTGGACGGGTGGAAGGGAGTCGACGTCTCGCCTGAGGAAGGAAACGTCGAACTCCTTGGTCCCAAAGAATTCCAGGATTGCGCTCTCGCGCGATCCCAGGGTTGGCGGTTTGTAGGCGGCGTTCTCATATTGCACAGGCTGGAGCGGGACGTTGCCGAAATTCCCGCTGATGTAGACGAACTTCTCGCCCCAGTGGTGATGCTTGTTGGCGAGGCCGGTGGTCTTGAGCAGCTGCCCAGAAAAGAAGACCACGCCTCCCTTGGCGCGGAAGTTGAACAGCTTCCGGAAGACCGCCAAACTGAACTCGATCCTCTCGGATCGCATGTAACATATGAATGCTACAAGGATCGCGACTGAGTTCGGGTTCAGTTGGGCGGGAACCACGCCAAAGTAGCGGAGAGCAAGCCGAACCTCCGGCCAAAGGGGAAGGCGGAAGCCCACCTCGAAATGCTCGAGGGGGATGGCGAGCTCTCCCGCCTCCGGAGTATTCACCTTATCGTGATTACCCGGGTTCCGCGCCGAGAAGCCAGCGGGAACGTAGCGGCTGACGATCAGATTATACTCATCTAGGGTGAGCGTGCAGGAAGGGAAGAGGTGTTTTCGGAAGGCTTCCGCGCAGTGGGCGCGACCCTCGTTCTCGCCAGGCATGGTAGGTTTGCAAGCGAGAGCGAGAGCTGAAGAAGGATGAAAGTGGAAGCAGGAGCGCGAGAGCAAGAAAAGGGGGGGTTGAGATTCCGGATCGGAGAAATAAATGCGGTCGGTAGGCATCCCTATTTATAGGGAACCATGATCATGACGGCTCCGTCCGATAGAGAGAGAAAGTGAAAATGACGGCGGAGCACAGCTGTCACGATCGGAACTGGCGACGCCTCGGTTTTCCCCCTCAGATTGACAGCAGTCGACGATCGTCTCTCATAGGCGCGAGCTCTTTAGTTTTGGCGCAAGCTTCTTAGCTTCGGCGCAGACGGCCTAATTCTAGCATGTCCTTAAAATTCACAGCGTAAAAAGAGAAGAGAAAAGTAATAGCGCGCTCTCGCGGCCGAAAGCTGCCGAAAGCTGGACAAAGTTAATAATAACAGTTATTACATTCATTCATTTAAGGGTACATGGAGAAAGGGAAGGCCAAGGAGGAAAAAGGAGCGAGACCTAGAAGAACTAGTACGGCTCCCAGCGCCATCGCCCTCGTTCTCGCCGCCTGGTTCGCGGAGGGGCCAGCGGGTTGAAGTAAGAGGACAGCGTGGTGCACCCCAGGTTGATCCGCCTAGCATGATCCCGGATCTGCGCGATGCATCTCCCTGGCGAAGACTGGGCGGAAGGTCCTCCCGGCTGATCGGCCTCGCCCAAGAAGAAATCTCGTTCCAGGGCCTCCAGCCTTTGTTCCACGGACTCGCGGAACGCTCTCGCCGCGGCAGCATGGGCACGGTCTCGCCGGACGAGCTTGGCCAAAATGGCCGAAGTCTTCTTCCTCCGCTCCTTCGCATTCCCGGCGCCGTTCAAGGCTTCCTCTATCTCGCCAGACGAAGGAAGAAGGGAATCTTCTTCTTCTTCTTCTTCTTCTTCTTCTTCTCCGTCCTCGTTAGCTCCCGGCCGAGAGCGGGGGTCTCCTGCGAAGAGTGCACTCAAGGTCATAATTAAGGCCCAAACAATCAGCCGACAGAGGTGTCTCGCATACCTGTAGACGGGCGAGAGCCATCGGCTGGCAGCAGATGAGAAGGCCCGACCCCTCCGTCGGTGCCATAAAGAAGGTGGAGAGGCTTACCCCGCCCTGGGCGAAAAGGTTTACTCACAGGGGTCCCGGCCAGGCCGGAAGCATGGAGAGGGTTGTCCTCTCCCGAGGGATGATCGGCATCCTTGGGGGTAGTGAAGGGCTCGAGGGCCACCCCTCCCGCCTGCAGGGCGGGATTTGCCGCGGAAGAAAGCGCCGCACCGGTTCTCGCTCCATCCTCCCGGGTGGCGAAACCCGGGAAAGCGGAAGCTGGTTCTGCGAGAAGGCAGTTCAGAAAGGGAAGAGGCATGATTGACTTAGCGAGAAGTAGCGGAAAGCGTACCTATCACCTGGGTCACGGCCGGAGGAATTTCCTCCGAGACCCTCGCTAAATCTTCGGGAGGAGGAGCTGATAAATCCAGAGGAATCGGGGAGGACCCGGCGTTGTCGTTAGGAAGGGATTCCTGCGAGAGGCCATGTTAGTTGTCGGGCCTGTAGCATAAGCATCTCGGTAAGCTGGGCCGGAAGGCATACCTTTTGCGGGGAAGGGACCTCCGCGGGATTGGGAGTAGGAGAAGGTGGGTCCCGGTTCTCGCAAGAAAGGTCTCGCCGGACCGCCTTCGCTTTTCGTTTTCCCTTTTTCTTCTTCGATTCCGAAGGGCCGGCGTTGGGGGATTTCCTCGACAGCCAGGGCGCCACTCCAGCACAGTTAGCCAAGGCTCGCGCCTGAGCCGCGACCAGACGATCCTGAAGGCCCTGCGGAAGTGGCTTGTCAGCGCGCTTAGCGTACATCTTGGTCTCGCACGGAAAGCCCCAGGCGAGAGCTCAGTAAAGGAGTAATGGATCGGAGGCAAGACTTATGACCACCCGACGGCGTGTATTTATAGCCGAAGCGGGGCCCGCCAAAAGATTCTCTTGGCAATCAGGCACGTGTCCAGCGAATATTTTGGGGTTGGACTTGTCTTGTCGAGCGCAGGGCTAGCTCGAAAAGAGCGGGGATTGTGTACAACCCCATATTCGCTGGGTGGGACCCAGAAACACCACCAAGGAATTGGGCTAGGCTCGGGCTAAGCCACGGGTTAAGCCTAAGGCATACTTGTGAAGTTCTCGCCCTAAAGGAGCTCCCGCCCGAGGCATGGATCGTCGACCGACCCAGGCAGAGATCGTCGAGCTCTCGGCAGTAGAGAGCTCTCGGCGGTAGAGATCGTCGACCACGGGAGCTCCCGCCTTCGGGCAAGCTCCCGCCCAGGGGAGGCGAGAAGGCCCCAAGAAGGTCTTCAGTCGCGATAGCTTCAAGGCCGTGGAGGGCGCGAACCTCCCGGGCAAGGGGGGTCTCGCCAAAGTTGGCCCGGGTGAGGGTCCAGCGAGAGCCTTCACGGCCAGGGTTCTCGCCAAGAGGGCCCATGTGGTGGGGCCCGGCGCCCGTAAAAGGGATTATTTTATAATATATTATCCCGAGGTAAAATTACCCAGATGCCCCTAGGATGACAGCGGGATTTGGCTATTGGCAGACCCCTCAGGGATATTTTAGTATTTTCAGGACAAAGGAAGACTATAAAAAGACCCATAGGGGCTCTTTGGAAGGCAGGCTTTCATTCATTCTCCAACTCTAGTGCCTTCTGAGGAGCTTCCAGCCCAGCATTTGGCTTTGGAGGGGAAGCTCTCAGAGATCTTCCGGGTGTGCGGTGGGACCTCCCAGCTGAGGCTTTGGGTCTGTGTTAGGGCCTTAGCAGCCAGTCAAGGGTCGAGGTTTGAGAGAAGTAGGCATTGGCTGCACTTTGGTTCGTGAACATTTGTTGAGGTCAATTTTGGCTTCAACAACTATAAATTTTCTTGTCTTCTGTGATTGCTTGATTTATTGTGCAAGACCGTTAAAATTTTTATTCCGCAATTAGACGCACGATTCACCTATTCACCCCCTCTAGGTGATTTAGGTTTACAACTTTACACTTTCAGCAACAAGCTAAAATGCTCACCCTGCTCCGAAACCTGGGAGCACTACCTGCTCCCTCGCTGCCACCAGCACCATTCATTCCCCTGCCTCTGCCAAACCATGGCCCTACGCAAGAATCTCTGCAAAGAGAAGAACAAACTCTTGCGAGACAGGAAGAATGGCATCAGACTGTACTCCGTCAACATGACCCTCCAAGGACTGGGGGGCAACATCCACCTGAGGAATACTCCCCTCTGAATATCACCCGCACTGACGTAATACACGCAATGCTGAATGATCCGGCATTTCACCAGCCAAGAATCCCTCAGCCTTTCAAGCAAGCTGATTTACCGCCATCAGAAGAACTCTCTGCCTCAACCAGACATTGCCTGCACAAGGAGTACGACATAGAGAAGGAATTCTCAAGCATAAGTAGCTCCCCCACACCCGCTGCATCACTCCCAGAGACGTATGATCACCACCTCGCATGTCCTAATTATGAAGAGAATGCTGAAAACATGATGGGTCCCGACGCCTCTGCCATGAAGCAAAGACTAAATGAATATCTACCCAACTACAACTCACCGGACCCCAGGGCAGCCCCGGGTTCAAAAGATGCCCTTGAAATCCGTAGTTTCAGCGGAACAGACAACCCGCTGGCACACATGGAGTATTTCGAAGCTATCATGCACGCTCGCAATGCTTCAGATCAACTTATGGTCCAGGCATTTTCGACGACGTTAAGAGGGAAAGCTCGAGCTTGGTTTCATTCTCTACAAGAAAAAGGGACAGACAGCTACATTGAACTCGCAGCTCTCTTTATCAAAAGGTTCACGATGGTAAGAAAGCCCTCACTATAAAGCCCAAGTCTGAGTAAAGTCCAGAAAAGGAAACTAGAGAACAATATATATCCCGAGCATAAGAGAAACTACGATCAGCGCGCAAGTACCTACAAAGGGCGAGAGTTGCGTCAATTTGCGGCACTCAATGCCCCTCAAGGCAAGATCTTTGAAGCAATTTGTAACCATCCGGCCTTGTGTAGGCTCAGGCTGCTCACTCCCGGTCGAGGAGATTTGTCAAAGTACTGCGAGTACCACTGGGGTCAAGGCCATAACACCAACCGATGTAATCAGCTAAAGAAAGAAATCCAGTGACTGACCAGTCTGGGGGCGGTTGATCAATTCCTATTGAGAAAAAGACCGCCTATTAATCAGAGCATGAGATGTACAACCGTCAGAATTGGCGAGCCATCCACCGCAATGAACCAAGTTCTAGTGGACAGAGAGATTACTATTAATGTGTTGTTCTTATCAACATTACTTCAACTCAAACTAACCACTAGCAATCTCGAGCTAGCATCCGTCATCGCACGTGTTTCGAGGAACGCCCCAGTACCCGTCATGAGCACCATTACTCTCCCGATCACTCTTGAAGAAGCACCCCGACAAGCATCCTATGACGTACATTTCATCATCATCCAAGTTGATTCTCACTACACTACAGTACTCCAACAATCACTCCTGGATGTTTTCCAATCCCGCTCCAATCACTTCCATCCTTGAGCCGTTTCCTTTCCCGCTCGATTATTTATTTACTATTATAAAAACCAAGCTCGAACTTGCAAAGACTATTTTTTCGCTATTTGCGTCATTAATGCTTAATCAAGAAATTGTTTTGCCAGGCAAGGTCGCGCAACCAGATCGAATACATACATTCTCCGGTAATCAAATGGAGTACGTACATTCTCCACTGTCACTACTGACCCTCGCCTAGCACTCGTTCAACACCATAGGGGTCTGCCCCCCTCACGAAGAAGCCACGAGCAGCCCTCGGCAAACTAAGTCACGAGCAGCCCTCGTGCAACACCATGGAGGCCTGCCCCCCTCACGAAGAAGTCGCGAGCAGCCCTCGCGCAAACTAAGCCGCGAGCAACCCTCGTGCAACACCGTGGGGGCCTGCCCCCTCACAAAGAAGCCGCGAGCAGCCCTCATGCAAACTAAGCCGCGAGCAGCCCTCGTGCAACACCGTGGGGGCCGGCCCCCCTCACGAAGAAGTCGCGAGCGACCCTCGCGCAAACTAAGCTGTGATCAGCCCTCATGTAACACTGTGGGGGGCCTGCCCCCTCATGAAGAAGCCGTGAGCAGCCCTCACGCAAACTAAGCCACGAGCAGCACTCGTGCAACACCGTGGGGGGCTGCCCCCCCTCGCGAAGAAGCCGCGAGCAGCCCTCGCACAAACTAAGCCGCGAGCAGCCCTCGCACAAACTAAGCCGCGAGCAACCCTCGTGCAACACCGTGAAGGCCTGCCCCGTGGGGGTCTGCCCCCCTCATGAAGAAGACGCGAGCAGCCCTCGCACAAAACTAAGCCGCGAGCAGCCCTCGTGCAACACCGCGGGGGTCTGCCCCCCTCACAAAGAAGCCACGAACAGCCCTCGCGCAAACTAAGCCGTGAGCAGCCCTCACCCAAACTAAGCTGCGAGCAGCCCTCGTGCAACACTGTGGGGTACTGTATAGCACCCCCCCCCCCCCCCCCACAACCTTTGCCCAGGTCGGGCCGGAGGGGTACTACTGGCCCAAGACGCCCACCCAGTGCTTATAGGGGAAACGATCCACCCTGTCCAAGCACAGGATGGCCGCCTTGGTTGGCTCGAATCATAACATTCACAATCCATCAGAATATAGCGGAAGCATTAACAGGAAACCATTGCAGATTTATATATATGACATATCAGAATCACAGCGGTTCTAGGGCCGAAGCCTAAGTACTTATATAAGCCCGTAGGCTATACATGTGCTACATATAATCCTCATATACTCTCCCTCTACGCTGCTCGGCGGAACTCACGTCTCTAAACTCTGGGGACATCGGGGGTACATCTGCTCGAGTCGACCTAGCTGCTGGCGTAATCTCCTGCGGCAGCGGGTCACTACGGTGCTCCATCTCCTGTGAATGGTTAATCAAATAACCGTTAGTCACAGAGCTAAGTAGAAACAAATCTCCTCCCCGGATCCACATCCTGGGGATGAGTACGCACCCACCCAACAGTAGTAAATAGCCGAAGCAAGAGAGGGTTAGCACAACATTTCATATATGAACAGCTAGGAGCAAATATAAAAGAGTGCAGTATAACCGGAAAAAGCAGCAATAGTATAAAACAGTTATAACCATGCTCTACTAGCTCATCAGCACAACAAGTTTTCATACCCTGATTTCTATCGCAGGCATTCACAGCCGCGCACATACCGCAGGCATTCACAGCCTGCGCACACAGACCCTATGTCGACATAGTTTGGACCGCTTCTGTTCCAGCAGGGTAGCGAGCCCCGCGGGCCTCACCGATGTGGCCGTCGGTGACAGTGGCCAGTCCTGCCACTTCTGGGGGTGATCGTACCGCACAACCCCAGACCCTAACGTACAACCTTGTGTACTCTTGGATATGAGCGACATCCAGCGAATCATTTTGGCCGACCAGCGGAGGAAAACCCGACGGGGAAATAAAACGGCCGGTCACCCGTGGTACCCATCTCCCTGTCGCCTTGAGTCTTCAACCTTCCTGCACCGGTACGAACGGTCTGCGGAAGGGACTGACCCGCCACTATTCCACCGCAAGCAATTTACAAACAATCAATCAACGACAAACATAACACACACTGGGTCTACGTCGGCCTGCCCTACTAGGCTTAAACTTCGGGCGGCGGCGCTTAGCTCTACCTTCGTCAAGGAGCGTGGGAGCGCATTATTTGGGGCTAGACCTGGAGGAATACCTCAACTCCGGTTATCCCCAACTAAGGCTCAACCTTAATAACGACTGCTCGTCAGAGCAGGACCCGGGGTTATAATAGTAAATTACAATGAAGACAAATGCGGTGTTTATGCTGCTTATTTAAAGTGCTGTAATGAAATGTGACCAGTACAAAATTGGAGTAGTACATAATGAAAGTACTTGACCAGTACGAGACTGGAGTATAACTGAATTGAAAATCCTTGACCAATACGAGACTGGAGTATAACTGAATTGAAAATACTTGACCAGTACGAGACTGGAGTATAAATGAATTGAAAGTACTTGACCAGTACGAGACTGGAGTATAACTGAATTGAAAGTACTTGACCAGTACGAGACTGGAGTATAACTGAATTGAAAATACTTGACCAGTACGAGACTGGAGTATAACTGAATTGAAAGTACTAAACTGAAAAGAATAAAAGAACAGGACCAGTGCAAGACTGGAATAATCATAAAGAAAATGGTTAGTAGTCCAATCACTCCATCCAGGAGGCTTCAGTTCCATCTCCGTTCTCAGGAGAGATTTTTCAGTTCCAGCTCCGTTCTCAGGAGGCACATTCAGTTCTATTTCAGTTTTTAATAAGACTTCATTGGGTTGCACCCATTATTAAGATCCGATTAGAATCTGGTTGCGCCTTATTAATCACGGGTTAATCAGATCAGGGGCTTATCAGGAGTTGCGCCCTTATTAGTTATCGAGAATAATTCATATAGCACTACTCGTACTCTCGCTTCCGAGCGTACCCAAATCACCCGAGAGGCGAGGCGCTCGATGGTTTCACGAAGTATCGGAGTTCGGTCACTTGCCCCGGCCATTCTCGTTGATATGACAATTTTATTATTCTTTTTAGTGAGGATAGTCGCGCGCTCCAATTTTCATTTTCGAAGAAAATGAGCGTAATAATTTCCGAGTGCGACCCTAGGCTCCAACAATTGAGAGAAATTTCAATTTTAATCCCCAAGTCTCCAAATTTTGACAAAACCTGTAAGGGGGTCGAAAAAGAGTCTGGAAAAATTTTCATAATTTTTTGAAGATTTTTAGGCCTTTAATTTGTCCAAACAAATTTTATTTAGGCTTTTAAAAATATCGAATCAACTCCAAAAATTCTCAAAAATTTTTTGGAGACTTCCCTCATCAAGGGGAACAATTTTCATGTTCAAACCTTTTTCACTAGGTCCCCATTATGCAACCCAGAAAATAAAAACCTCATTTTAATTATAATATTATAATAATCATAATATTATAAATATTATAAATTTATAAACTTCTTCTTCCCGATGCCTGTACCAAACAGCAACCTCACGGGGCCTCCCCGCCGCCGGCCGGCCGCCGGCCGGCCGTGGCTCCACCACCGGCCGCCTGCCCGGTGGTGGGCGCTCACTCCGGCGGTGGTCCGGCGGCCTGCCGCCGCCGGCCATCGCCGGAGCCATTTTTTTTTTTAAAAAACGGGAGGGGAGGGGGTGACGGCGGCGGCGCTCCGGCCGCCGGAGCTCGCATGCACCACGTCAGAAATGGGGAGGGGGAGGAAGAGAAGGTTCTACCTGAGTTTGGCGGGCTCGGGAGGGGCCGGCTTGATCGGACATGGCTCAAGGTGGTGGAGGAGGGGGAGGAGCTCCTTGGCTTGCCTTTTTCCGGCCACCAGAGCTCCGGCAGAGGGGGAGGAGCAGGGGGAGGGCTGCTCTGAAGCTTGTGGGAAGGAGAGGGGGGAGGGGTAGCTTTTATAGGGAGGGGGAGAGGGAGCTCCTTCCCTTTGGGCAATGTGGGATTAATCCCTCCTTAGGGAGGGATTAATCACCATCCTCCAGCTGTCCAAGGACAGCTGGAGGTGCCACATATTTCCCCATGTGGGGAACAAGGGGAATCCCCAAGGGCTTGGGCCTTGGTGGGCTTGGGCTTAAGAAAGAGGGGGAGAAAGGGAGAGAGAGGGAGAGAGGGAAGAAGTGGGTGGGCCTCCACTTGTAGTGGGATGGGGGCTTGCTGGTTGGGGGCCCAAGGAGAGTGAGGGGGGCAAGGGTTATTCATCCATGGAGAGGAGGTGGGCTCCTCATTTGGAGAAAAATCCAAAAAGTGGTTTTTTAGGAGGGTTTGACCAAGTCAACCCTAGGATGGGTCCCCCTTGCTGGTCAAAGTCAATGTGGGTCCAAGTCATCAGGGTCGGGTCAAGGTTCGGGTGTCGTGCCACAATTGGTGTGTGCACGCTTTTCGGTGCACGATTATGCTTGATTTGACCACGAGTTGACCAATTGTCGTCGAAATTAACCGGAATGACTTCTGTTGACTTCGTATTGACCATACGAGTGCAACGCCACTGACCGGGGTCGAATCGGAGTTCGTTTGGCGAAAGTCCGATATTTGCGCGTCGCAGCGTGCTAAAACGGTCAAAACGCTCATAATCATTGTTAGGCTTCGAATCGCGACGCAACGAGTTCCGATGCGTTCGTATCAACTATACGAAGTCATGAGAATTGACAGAACTCAAATCGGAGTTCTCTATGTCAATATCCAAAAATCTCGTTTTCGCGACGTTCTGCGAGTAATGGCCAAATCCACTATATGACCTCTAGGTTCAATTGAACGAGTTCTGATGTGCTCGTATTGACTATACGAGGCCACATGAACTGACGGAACTCAATTCGGAGTCCTCTAGCTCTATTTCCTACCTTGGGTTACCCCTCACCGGGTCATGGGTAGGGTCCGGGCCACTTTTATTGGGCCCACTAGGGTTCTGGTGGCCCAATAAAAGTCGGGATGTTACATACTGCCCCCCTCACGAAAAAGCCGTGAGCAGCCATCGAGCAAACTAAGCCGCGAGCAGCCCTCGTGCAACACCGTGGGGGTCTGCCCCCCTCACGAAGAAGCCGTGAGCAACCCTCACGCAAACTAAGACGCGAGCAGCCCTCGTGCAACACCGTGAGGGCATGCTCCCCCCTCACGAAGAAGTCGCGAGTAGCCCTCACGCAAACTAAGCTGCGAGCAGCCCTCATGCAACACCGTGGGGGCCTGCCTCCCTCACGAAGAAGCCGCGAGCAGCCCTCACGCAAACTAAGCCGCGAGCAGCCCTCGTGCAACACCGTGGGGGCCTGCCCCCTCACGAAGAAGCCGCGAGTAGCCCTCATGCAAACTAAGCCGCGAGCAACCCTCGTGCAACACCGTGGGGGCCTGCCCCCCTCACGAAGAATCCGCGAGCAATCCTCACGCAAACTAAGCCGCGAGCAGCCCTCGTGCAACACCGTGGGGGCCTGCCCCCCTCACGAAGAAGTCGCGAGCTTCCCTCACGCAAACTAAGTCGCGAGCAGCCCTCGTGCAACAACGTGGGGGCCTGACCCCCTCACGAAGATGCCGCGAGCAGCCCTCGCATAAACTAAGCCACGAGCAGCCCTCGTGCAACACTCTGGGGGCCTGCCCCCCTCACGAAGAAGCCGTGAGCATCCCTCGCGCAAACTAAGCCGCGAGCATCCCTCGTGCAACACCGTGGGGGCCTGCTCTCCTCACGAAGAAGCCGCGAGCAGCCCTCGCACAAACTAAGCTGCGAGCAGCCCTCGCGCAATCTAAGCCGCGAACAGCCCTCGCGCAAACTAAGCCGTTGTAGCCCTCACGCAAATTAATCCGTGAGCAGCCATCGCGCAAATTAAGCCATGAGCAGCCCTCGCGCAAACTAAGCCACGAGTAGCCCTCGCACAAACTAAGCCGCGAGCAGCCCTTGCACAAACTAAGACGTGAGCAATCCTCGAGCAAATGAGCCACGGACCAGTGTCATGCAAACAAAACAGCTAAGATGACATAAAAAATAATAATGTCATAACAAAACAAAGCTGGAATGATACAAGAAAGACAATCAGTGCTTTGAGGCAACAACGACCCATGCTAAATAAGGGGCAAAATATGATACACCCAACTAAACAATAAAATGTTAATACACAATGACAAAGATATGTGTACCACTACTCGTCATTGACATCTGAGTCAGAGTGCTCATCCTCAGAAACATCTGCGAAGCTGAAACAGGATGTATCACATCCCAGGCTCTTGCTAACAAAGCGAAAGGCCTTCGAAACACCGCGTCGGAGTGCTAGCTCACGAATATCATCCATCTGAGGCTCCACCTCCTTGGAACAAATCTCATCACGAACCTCCTTTGCAATCAGACAACAGTCTCGCATGTAATTCAAGGATTCCAGGTACTCTGCAAGTCCCGCAGCCTTCAACTCCGATGCATGGCCATCAAAGGATAACATCTCCACTTGCGCTTTCGCCGCCCGAAGCTGAGTCTCAAGTCCAGAGACTTTCTCCCACGCTGCCTGCAATTGGGTCTCTATGCCTGAAGCCTCCTCCTTCGAATGCTTCAACATCTGGGTGGTCCTCTCCACCGGAGTCTTCTCTACCTCCAAGGCCGCACGTGCATCCTCTAGCTCAGATTTCAGCCCCGAACCGATCTGGCGGAACCGCGCAACATCCCGATCATGCTCCTCCTTCAGGGAGGCAAGCGAGCTCGACGATAACCAGAGCTTCTCCTGAAGGGCAAGGTACCCATCCTTCAGACTCACGTAATGGTCATTCCAGGTTACCACAAATCTGCGCGTGAGCTTCTATCTACACAAAGAAAAGACCAAAGTGTAGCACCCCCCCCCCAACCTTTGCCCAGGTCGGGCCAGAGGGGTACTACTGGCCCAAGACGCCCACCCAGTGCTTATAGGGGAAACGATCCACCCTGTCCAAGCACTAGATGGCCGCCTTGGTTGGCTCGAATCATAACATTCACAATCCATCAGAATATAGCGGAAGCATTAACAGGAAACCATTGCAGATTTATATATATGACATATCAGAATCACAGCGGTTCTAGGGCCGAAGCCTAAGTACTTATATAAGCCCGTAGGCTATACATGTGCTACATATAATCCTCATATACTCTCTCTCTACGCTGCTCGGCGGAACTCACGTCTCTAAACTCTGGGGACAGCGGGGGTACATCTGCTCGAGTCGACCTAGCTGCTGACGTAATCTCCTGCGGCAGCGGGTCACTACGGTGCTCCATCTCCTGTGAATGGTTAATCAAATAACCGTTAGTCACAGAGCTAAGTAGAAACAAATCTCCTCCCCGGATCCACATCGTGGGGATGAGTACGCACCCACCCAACAGTAGTAAATAGCCGAAGCAAGAGAGGGTTAGCACAACATTTCATATATGAACAGCTATGAGCAAATATAAAAGAGTGCAGTATAACCGGAAAAAGCAGCAATAGTATAAAACAGTTATAACCATGCTCTACTAGCTCATCAGCACAACAAGTTTTCATACCCTGATTTCTATCGCAGGCATTCACAGCCGCGCACATACCGCAGGCATTCACAGCCTGCGCACACAGACCCTATGTCGACATAGTTTGGACCGCTTCTGTTCCAGCAGGGTAGCGAGCCCCGCGGGCCTCACCGATGTGGCCGTCGGTGACAGTGGCCAGTCCTGCCACTTCTGGGGGTGATCATACCGCACAACCCCAGGCCCTAACGTACAACCTTGTGTACTCTTGGATATGAGCGACATCCAGCGAATCATTTTGGCCGACCAGCGGAGGAAAACCCGACGGGGAAATAAAACGGCCGGTCACCCGTGGTACCCATCTCCCTGTCGCCTTGAGTCTTCAACCTTCCTGCACCGGTACGAACGGTCTGCGGAAGGGACTGACCCGCCACTATTCCACCGCAAGCAATTTACAAACAATCAATCAACGGCAAACATAACACACACTGGGTCTACGTCGGCCTGCCCTACTAGGCTTAAACTTCGGGCGGCGGCGCTTAGCTCTACCTTCGTCAAGGAGCGTGGGAGCGCATTATTTGGGGCTAGACCTGGAGGAATACCTCAACTCCGGTTATCCCCAACTAAGGCTCAACCTTAATAACGACTGCTCGTCAGAGCAGGACCCGGGGTTATAATAGTAAATTACAATGAAGACAAATGCGGTGTTTATGCTGCTTATTTAAAGTGCTATAATGAAATGTGACCAGTACAAAATTGGAGTAGTACATAATGAAAGTACTTGACCAGTACGAGACTGGAGTATAACTGAATTGAAAATCCTTGACCAATACGAGACTGAAGTATAGCTGAATTGAAAATACTTGACCAGTACGAGACTGGAGTATAAATGAATTGAAAGTACTTGACCAATACGAGACTGGAGTATAACTGAATTGAAAGTACTTGACCAGTACGAGACTGGAGTATAACTGAATTGAAAATACTTGACCAGTACGAGACTGGAGTATAACTGAATTGAAAGTACTAAACTGAAAAGAATAAAAGAACAGGACCAGTGCAAGACTGGAATAATCATAAAGAAAATGGTTAGTAGTCCAATCACTCCATCCAGGAGGCTTCAGTTCCATCTCCGTTCTCAGGAGAGATTTTTCAGTTCCAGCTCCGTTCTCAGGAGGCACATTCAGTTATATTTCAGTTTTTAATAAGACTTCATTGGGTTGCACCCATTATTAAGATCCGATTAGAATCTGGTTGCGCCTTATTAATCACGGGTTAATCAGATCAGGGGCTTATCAGGAGTTGCGCGCTCATTAGTTATCGAGAATAATTCGCATAGCACTACTCGTACTCTCGCTTCCGAGCGTACCCAAATCACCCGAGAGGCGAGGCGCTCGATGGTTTCACGAAGTATCGGAGTTCGGTCACTTGCCCCGGCCATTCTCGTTGATATGACAATTTTATTATTCTTTTTAGTGAGGATAGTCGCGCGCTCCAATTTTCATTTTCGAAGAAAATGAGCGTAATAATTTCCGAGTGCGACCCTAGGCTCCAACAATTGAGAGAAATTTCAATTTTAATCCCCAAGTCTCCAAATTTTGATAAAACCTGTAAGGGGGTCGAAAAAGAGTCTGGAAAAATTTTCATAATTTTTCGAAGATTTTTAGGCCTTTAATTTGTCCAAACAAATTTTATTTAGGCTTTTAAAAATATCGAATCAACTCCAAAAATTCTCAAAATTTTTGTGGAGACTTCCCTCATCAAGGGGAACAATTTTCATGTTCAAACCTTTTTCACTAGGTCCCCATTATGCAACCCAGAAAATAAAAACCTCATTTTAATTATAATATTATAATAATCATAATATTATAAATATTATAAATTTATAAACTTCTTCTTCCCGATGCCTGTACCAAACAGCAACCTCACGGGGCCTCCCCGCCGCCGGCCGGCCGCCGGCCGGCCGTGGCTCCACCACCGGCCGCCTGCCCGGTGGTGGGCGCTCACTCCGGCGGTGGTCCGGCGGCCTGCCGCCGCCGGCCATCGCCGGAGCCATTTTTTTTTTTTAAAAACGGGAGGGGAGGGGGTGACGGCGGCGGCACTCCGGCCGCCGGAGCTCGCATGCACCACGTCAGAAATGGGGAGGGGGAGGAAGAGAAGGTTCTACCTGAGTTTGGCGGGCTCGGGAGGGGCCGGCTTGATCGGACATGGCTCAAGGTGGTGGAGGAGGGGGAGGAGCTCCTTGGCTTGCCTTTTTCCGGCCACTAGAGCTCCGGCAGAGGGGGAGGAGCAGGGGGAGGGCTGCTCTGAAGCTTGTGGGAAGGAGAGGGGGGAGGGGTAGCTTTTATAGGGAGGGGGAGAGGGAGCTCCTTCCCTTTGGGCAATGTGGGATTAATCCCTCCTTAGGGAGGGATTAATCACCACCCTCCAGCTGTCCAAGGACAGCTGGAGGTGCCACATATTTCCCCATGTGGGGAACAAGGGGAATCCCTAAGGGCTTGGGCCTTGGTGGGCTTGGGCTTAAGAAAGAGGGGGAGAAAGGGAGAGAGAGGGAGAGAGGGAAGAAGTGGGTGGGCCTCCACTTGTAGTGGGATGGGGGCTTGCTGGTTGGGGGTCCAAGGAGAGTGAGGGGGGCAAGGGTTATTCATCCATGGAGAGGAGGTGGGCTCCTCATTTGGAGAAAAATCCAAAAAGTGGATTTTTAGGAGGGTTTGACCAAGTCAACTCTAGGATGGGTCCCCCTTGCTGGTCAAAGTCAATGTGGGTCCAAGTCATCAGGGTCGGGTCAAGGTTCGGGTGTCGTGCCACAATTGGTGTGTGCACGCTTTTCGGTGCACGATTATGCTTGATTTGACCACGAGTTGACCAATTGTCGTCGAAATTAACCGGAATGACTTCTGTTGACTTCGTATTGACCATACGAGTGCAACGCCACTGACCGGGGTCGAATCGGAGTTCGTTTGGCGAAAGTCCGATATTTGCGCGTCGCAGCGTGCTAAAACGGTCAAAACGCTCATAATCATTGTTAGGCTTCGAATAGCGACGCAACGAGTTCCGATGCGTTCGTATCAACTATACGAAGTCATGAGAATTGACAGAACTCAAATCGGAGTTCTCTATGTCAATATCCAAAAATCTCGTTTTCGCGACGTTCTGCGAGTAATGGCCAAATCCACTATATGACCTCTAGGTTCAATTGAACGAGTTCTGATGTGCTCGTATTGACTATACGAGGCCACATGAACTGACGGAACTCAATTCGGAGTCCTCTAGCTCTATTTCCTACCTTGGGTTACCCCTCACCGGGTCATGGGTAGGGTCCGGGCCACTTTTATTGGGCCCACTAGGGTTCTGGTGGCCCAATAAAAGTCGGGATGTTACACAAAGTTAGCACCAAATGTCAAAGAAAAAGAAAACAAGGAAAGGAATATTGTGGGAAAATCACGCCCTTAACGCATCACTCATGGAGCCACTGTATCTGAAGACACCTGAGGAACTGGGGACGCTAGTATCTGCACTTCGGGAGGCAACTCATGACAAACAATAGAAGAAACCACCACCACCGCCGCGTCAAGGTAACTAGAAGGGGCCGCCACCGCTTTCCTCTTCCGGCCCCCTCCTTGAGAAGTCCCAGCAATCTGAGCTATGTCCAAAGAGATACCATACCGCAACAAGCGCTCCTCCTCCACGTAAATGAAAATATTAAAGAGCCGGTTGGCTAGCTCACAAGGCTCGGAAAACCCAAGAACAAGAGAAAATTCTCGCTCCTTCCCCCTCATCCGGCGACAACGATCGGGAATCGCATCCCACACCTCGGGAAGGCTCCAGAAATTCTTAACATACCCAAACAAAGTGTTACCATGTCGGCGATCCTTGCGGGATTCAAACTCCAGCCAACTTTTGTTGCTGCGGACCTCCACCCGCTCGCCACCATCAGAATGGACGTCGCGCCAATCTCGAAATTGGTCCAGAGAAAATCGACCTCCATGCTCGCAGAAAAAGGCAACAAGACCCATAATTTGGGGAATTCCAGCCGGGATGAACTGAGAAATTGGCACCCCACAGAACTTCAAGATCTCAATCACCTCCTTGCATGGTGGAAAGCGGAAGCCGAAACTCAGGGAAACTTCGCAGATCGTCAGCCAGCCACGAGGAGATTTTGGACTTGCTCCTCGGAACGCGGTATCCTCAGCTCCAAATAAGCAGGAAGCCCATATTTCTTCCTCCAAATTTCTACACCATCTTTAGTCAAAGAGGAGCGCATGCGCATCGGGACAGAAGAGCGCTTAGAGACTGCGCAGAACAAAGATAAAAGGGTCAGGTTTGCCTAAAAATGAAGACTTGGAGCCAAGCATCCAAGCATATGCAGTCAAAACCGCGTGCAGAGCGAGGGCGCGCCCGCGTACGAAAGCCTGCCGCACGCGCGCGACTTGGTCGCGCGCGGCCAACCGCGCACAACCTGGCGTACTTGCACGACCTACCGCACGCGCGCAACCTGGGAGCGCGCGGCCTGCCATGCGCGCACGGTCTGGACACGCGAGGTCTGGGCACGCGTGACCTGCCTCGCGAGCGCGGCCTAGGCGCGCGCATCCATCCCCGCGCGCTCGTGACCTGCCTCGCGCGCGCTGCCTGGGCGTGCGGGGCCTAAGCGCGCGCGGTCTGGGCGCGCGCGTCCTGGGCGCGCGCATCCTGGGGGCGCGGGGCCGAAGCGCGCGCGGCCTGGGCGCGCGGGGCCTAAGCGCGCACAACCTGGGCGCACGCGGCCTGAGGCCGCGCACCTCGGGCACGCGCGAACCTTCGCAGCCGGCTTCACGCGCGGTTTGAGGCGCGCACAACCGCGTTTGGCGTCTTCGCCGACTGATTCTTCTTCAACGAGTTTGCTCCGAATATCTTTGAAGCACTACCCTTCGCCGCCTCCATCTTCTCGTCGGAGGTTGTCATGACAGAAGGAGGAAAGGACAGCGGGAAAATCCTTCTCTTTTTGCTTGCTTCGCTCTCAAACAACAAGGATTTGGGAGGCAATTGATGGGTTACACCACCATTTATAGGGAAAGTCCCCCCCTCCCATGATCTCCTCCCAAAAAGAGGATCATGGGGTTGACTAGTTAACGCCACATCCCATGAACTCCCCATGATGAGGGAAACATGGGGGGTGGGGCCCACTCCCTCTCCCCATGAAGAAAAACTGCCGCCCGCCAGGCAGGCCGCCACCGCCGCCGGCCTGACCGCCGCCGCCGTCGGACAGCCGACCTTGCCGCGGTAGGCCGCGGCCAGCCGCGACAGGCCGCTGCCGGCCTGGCCGCCAGCCCGTCCTTGCCCGGTAGCCAGGCCGCCGGCCACCACCATGAACCTCTCCTGGAGGCTATAAAAGGAGCCCCATGGCCTCCTCATTATTCACTTTTTGGCTCCCGGTCATCTTCTTCCTCAGGCCACAGCTCTGTCGGACTCCTCCTTCGGGTCATCCTCCAGCCACCACCAGCCACCTCGAGCCACCGGCAGGCCACCAGTAGGAAAACGCCTAAGTCCCAGAACGAACGGAAGAAGGAGGAAGACGACCACTGCAAGCGAGCGAGCGCCAAAGCCGAGCTCCCAAGCTTCTAAGCACCCAAAAGCACTCCTCGGATTCCAGTGTCCAAGTCGCTCCCGTGGTGTGGTCTGTCGCCCATTGGGAACGGAAGTCTCTCTCTCACCCCCCAAGTTGTAACGGGGAGCGGTCTGTCGCCCCCGATTCTCCCTGCACATTGTAACCGCAAGCACCTAGTGGACTTTGACCGGCACAGATCCGATCACGTGGTTTTTTACCCGGTTGAGGGGTTTTTCCACGTCATCACATCTTGTGTCAACCTTCTATTTTCATTGACTGTGTGCGCGCTCGACCGCCTCGTGAGCTAAGACGGTCCAAATAAATCCGGTCCGACCGGAGCATCGAGTTAATCCGCAACACCAACAAATGTGTTCGGAATTCAAAACCAGAGGGGGAAGTCTGCGGTGGAAAGGGTGTTGCCCTGTTTCATAGAAGACATGAGCAAATGTGGCTGCGCGCATGGGAGAGACGTTTATTTTTCCATCTTGGGGCGATGGCTGCTCCAACACCAACATCCAGCCGTCCAACCTGCCACCCCCCGTTGAAATAATGATTGTGGCTGTATTTTACTATTTTCTCCTCCATATACTTTAAACGTTCCATTGGGCAATTGGCAAAGTGCACCCTCGAAATATTGGCTTTTGGCAAAATGCACCCAAAAAATTTAAAATTGGCAAAATGCACCCCCCAAAGTGGGCTTTCTTGGCAATATGCACCCTCACTAGGCAAAAAATGAAATTGCCAAAATGTACACTCTAGGGTGCACATTGTCAAGAAAATCCACTTTGGGGGATGCATTTTGCCAATTTTAAACTTTCGGGATGCATTTTGCCAAAAACTGATATTTCCAGGATGCACTTTGCAAATTATCCTTTTTTTTTTTTCTCCCATTCCAAAGAAATAAATTGTTTTGGCTCCATTGGCCAGTGCGGTTCGGGAGATGGCGTTCGTTCTGCTTCCTCCATCCTCTCCTCACAGGGTGGCTTCTACTGAAATTTACACGAGATTTACAGGAAAAATCAGTTCTCGGCACCGAGATATCTCCATCTCAACGGTTCCGACCAACCCTAGTAAACGGATGCAGGAATTCAGGTCCAAGTCGCTGAAATTGGCCGTTTCCGGCGCCCTAGCCCTTGCAATTTGGCTCAGTGGTACTGTTTTCTCGTTTTCATTTTGGCACTGCTTTCTCTTTTAAACCATGCCGACAAGATTTTATTATCTTATGGGCTGTTTGATTGCAAGGAGGTTAAGGTTCAGTTTGGCGCCGAGGCGGCGGATCTTCATCCACTTTCTATGTTCAAAATTAGTTTTCTTTTCTTGGTGGCGGTCATAGCCATTGTCATGCCAAACATACATTCTATGAGGGTAGCTTTTTTGTTCAAACTCATTGGAGCAAAAACACTGTGCTCTGAATTTTGTAAATTTTAGGGTTTGAATCTCAACAAAATTGTTTATTTTTATGTGCTGGTTCAATGATTTGAGATTTAAAAGATTTACATTATTTATAGAGTTAAATCACAAGTAAAAGGAAAAAAAAGTTAATTCAGCTAATATTCTTTTAACTAATATTTAACACCAATATCATCATCAATAACCATATGCAAATTATTTGGAGCCAGATTTAGGAATCATCAATTTTCATTTGTTCATACCGCGTGCTGCCTATAAACCTTGATGGCGTCTCCCTTAATTTGTAGGAATTCCGGGCTTCGAATAGCTGGAATTCCCATCATCCCCACTAACTTAGTAGAGATTATGGAGAAAACCGCCAAAACCACCACGCGCGCGATCCGCACGCGCTATCCACGCGCCAACCGCCGAACCCAACCTCCGCAAGTCCTGCGGGCCGACCGCCGCAAGCCTGGCACGTGGCCGCCCCCCGGGCGGCCGGCCACCCGGCCGACCTCCGCAAGCCTGGCGGGCAAGCAACCACTCGGCTTGTCGGCCACCGCTCGCCTAGCCGCGGCCGCGCGTCTCGCGTGACCAAGTGGAGCGGGCGGGCGACCACCCGGTGGCCGGCGGCCACCTCACGCCTAACCGCAGCTGCGCATTCTGCGAGGCCAAGCAGGAGGGTGACCCCCCGACCGACCGCAGCTCGCCTAGCCACGGTCGTGCATCCTGCCCGGCCAAGTGGATCGGGCTACCGACCACCTGGTCGGTCGCCGCCACTGCATGGCTCTCCGGCCACGCATGTGGCCTCAAGGCCGGGCAGGCGGGCGACTCCTCGACCTCTCCCCGCAAGGCCGGCCACCCCTTGGCTGGCCGCCCTAGGGTGGCTGGCTCTAGGCTGGACCCCCGCCGTGTAACAACCATAGACGATCCAACGTGACAATGTCACGACTCCGCTCTAGGCGATGCTACCGGGCTGCAGCCCAAGAACCCCAACCCCTCTCCAGCCCACAGGCGGGTTGTTGTTGGTCATAACCTCCCTTTGATGAGCGAACTTAACAATTAAGTTGGGCCGTACGAGGACTTCTCAGGAGGTCACCCATCCCAATACTACTCTCGCCCAAGCACGCTTAACTATTAAGTTCCTTCACTTCTCATCACCGATTGATCTGCAGAAGTGAATGAAATTAATAGTTAAACGTGCTTGGGCGAGAGTAGTACTGAGATGGGTGACCTCCTGGGAAGTCCCCGTACGACCCAACTTAACTATCGAGTTCGCTCATCAAAGGGAGGCTGTGACCACCAACAACCCGCCTATGGGCTGGAAAGGAGTTGGGGTGCTTAGGCTGCAGCCCGGTAATGGTCCGCATAAAGCCTAACAGTGTTGTGATCCATGAAAAGCAGAACGGGATGTTACACGCCGTGCGATCGTACGACCGGCTTCCCGGCCGCCCGCGAGGTCGCGGTCGTTTTAGCGCTGGCCGACTGCCTTGGCCGGCCGGCCGCCCGACCGACCTATTTGGCCGTTCGCCCGGTCGATCCCTGCCGGCCGGGCCCCGTCAACGACCGGTCCCTACGGTCGGCCCTCTTTCGCCGTCCGATTGGCGCCGTGCGACCTCCATCGTCCGATCGCACCCATCATGGGGGGTGCACATAGCCAAAATTAATATTCCATGTGCGCGTAGTAAGTCCTTAAAAAATACGCGTCATAAACTATAGAGAATCGACCTGCAAATAGTATGTAGGATGGTTTTGGTCTGCGGATAACCGCGTAACTACCATAACCATCATAAAGGTCTATAAATATGACCCAAAGTCTCTTTCATTTCCATCTTTTCCTCCTTCCGCTTCACCTCGTATGCGTCTGAGCGCTCCACCAGGAATCTCCTTCGCTCTTCGAAGACCTTCATCCACCTTCGAGCGCCTTTGCGCACGTTCCATTCTGCACAGTTTCCAACGTAGTAAACATCTCGCGCGTAACGCGCTTAGCACCCTCAAGTCAAGAACACGCTCCCCGCTCCAGACTCCACTATGAACAACAAGAGACAAATCGCAAACACCGAGACGTGCAAAGCTCCCCCTCAGTTTCCGAGCACAAGCAAAAGACCACCAAGCTTCCAGTACGCAATGCTCCTCACTGCAGCAAGCAAAATCCTTAGCTTTGCGAGTGGTGGCCTGTCACCCTCCGAGCACATCTCTCTCTCCCCCAACAACTGTAACGAGGTGCAGTATGTCGCCCTCGATCTCTCATAAAAGTTATGTACAACACCCGTAGATAGTGAAGTTTATTCAGCACAACCCCTATCACGTGATTTTTCACCTCTTTCTAAAATTTTTCACGTAAAAAACCCTTCTTGCCAGCTGTCTCAATCTCTGTGACTGTTTTTGTGTTCGACCGCTCTCGGGCTATGACTATGCAATCTAAACCGGTCTACAGGAGCCTCGAGTTGGCCACAACAGTTTGGCGTTGTCTGTGGGTGTGCGCCCCGCGCGCGCAAGGCGCGCGGGTACACACCATGTGCGCTCCCAGCACGCGCATTGCGCCCAGGTGTCCCTCGCACGCGCCTTCCCTTTCGCCGCCTTCGCTTTCGCGCACCTCCTTCCGCGCTTCTCTGTTTGCCTCCGTCGTGGTCGTCGTACAAAATTCCCTCCTCTCTTCTCGCCCCGGCTTCAAACTTCAGGGACTTTGGGGGGAAATTGAAGGGGTCTCCCTTACTTTATAGGAATTCCGGGATGCGAATAGCCGAAAATCCCATGATCCCCACTAAATTAGTGGGGGATTATGGAGAAAACCGCCGCAATCACCACGCTCACGATCCACACGCACGATCCACGCGCCAACCGCCGAACCCAACCATTGCAAGCCCAGCGTGTGGCCGCCCAACCGGCCGACCGCTGCAGGCCCTGTGGGCGGCCGACCGCTGCAGGCCCTGTGGGCGGCCGACCGCTGCAGGCCCTGTGGGCGGCCGCCTACCCGACCGACCGCCGCAAGCCCTGCGGCCGGACGACCACCGCTCGCCTAGCCGCAGTCGTGCGTTCCGCGCGGCCAAGTGGAGAGGGCGGGCGGCCATCTGGCTGGTTGCCGCTCGCTTAGCCGGAACTGTGCATTCCGCGCGGACAAGAGGGCGGCTAGCCCCCTGGCTGGCCGCCACTCGCCTAGCCGCGACGACGCATTCTGCGCGACCAAGTTGAGCGGGCGACCGACCACCCGGCCGGTCGCTGCCAACGCGTGGCTCTCCGTACGTGCGACTGCAAGGCCGCACGCGCCACGCGTGCAGCCTCAAGGCCGGGCAGGCGTGGGGCTCCTTGGCTGCATGGCGCAAGGCTGACCACCCCTTGGTCGGTCGTCCCTAGGGCGGCTCACGATAGGCCGGCCACCCTATGCACCACCGCACGTGCGATCTCTCGCCCGCCCGCGAGGTCACAATCGTTTAGGCGCTCGACCTGCCACGTTGGCTGTCCCCCTCCTATCAGGCCCCGTCACCGACCGACCCTCTTCCGTCGTCTGATCCGCACCGCACGACCTTCACCGTCCGATCGCCGCGTATCCACCTTCCGTAATCACCCATCATGGGGGTGGGGGTGGGGTAGGCATAGCCAAAATTAATATTCGGTGTGCGCGTAATAAATCCTTAAAAAATATGCGTCATAAACTATATGGAATCGGTCTGCAAGTAGTAATAGGGTGGTTCTGGTCTACGGATAACCACTTAACCACCATAACCACCCCATGGGCCTATAAATACTACCCCATAGTCTCTTTCATTTCCATCTTTTCCTCCTCCCGCTTCACGTCGTACGCGTGTGAGAGCTCCACCAGAAATCTCCTTCGCTCTTCGAAGACCTTCATCCACCTTCGAGCTCCCTTGTGCACGTTCTACTCCATACTCTTTCCACCGCAGCGAGCGCATAACACGCTCAACGCCCTCAAGTCAACAACAAACTCCCCTCTCCAGACTCCACTGTGAACAATAGGAGACAAATCTCAAACACCGAGACGCACACATCGCTCCCCCTCAGCTTCCGAGCACAAGCAGAAGACCGCCAAACTTCCAAAGCACAGAACTCCCCACTGCAGCAGGCAAAATACTTAACTCTGTGAGTGATGGTCTGTCTCCCTCCGAGCACCTCTCTCTCTCCCCCAACAACTGTAAGGAGGAGCGGTCTGTCGCCCTCGATCTCTCATAAAAGTTATGTACAACATCCACAAATTGTGAAGTTTGGTTGGCACAAGCCCGACCACGTGGTTTTTCACCTCTTTTCGAGGTTTTCCACGTAAAAAAAAATTTCTTGCTAGCCGTCTGGCCCGTCTCAATCTCTATGACTGTTTGCGCGCTCGACCGCTCCCGTGATAAGACGGTGCAATCTCAACCGGTATACAAGAGTTTCTAGTTGGCCACAACAAACCTAATGACCTACATCACACAAATCACTAACAACTTTAGTTTATGTTAACTTGAGGCCATCCCTTGTCCTACCCAATCCTTCTACATCAACCCCATGTACTCGCCTAACTAGGGCATTTTCTAACCTTTGTTTGTAGAGGCTAACAACACCAAAAGTCTATTTTCTATTTCTTTATCTTCAATAAATTTCATTCTCACTGTTCCTTTAAATCATCATTCCTTAATTTATCTTTTTTGAAATACATATTTCTTAACATTCTCTTTTTCTGTCATACTCAAGTTAGATATCAATGATTTTTTTTACTTGCCAACACAGATCTTTACAAATCGTGGTATCATAAAATCGACCTTTTAGTCTTCATGACATCCTTTTAGTGCATAGTACTCCTGAGATACATCTCTACTTTAATCACATATTCTTAACTCTATGAGTTATATCATCATCTACATTCTCATTCTTCTGAATATTCAATATAAGATACTTAAATATTTCTTTTCCTAGTATGATTGATTAATTATTGGTGACATCTTTCATTAAAATTGCATATGATGTATATGTTATTTATTCTGCTAGTTCAAAGCCTTCTATATTGTTCTAAATTTTACTTCTTAACTCACTTATTGATGGTAATTATGCCACATGCAAAAGAAACATACCACGAATAACTTTGTAAGCATTTTCATGACTAATCAAAAAATATGGACTTGGTGTATCTAAGTTGATTAAAGTTTCTAGATCTCCTGTGCGTTGACTTACCTATCTTATTTTCTCATTTCTTAATACCAAATATATTATATAAATCATCAAAAATATAGCCTTTTCTTTGTTCACTACACATTTTTTTAGTTTTTATTATAATCAATATAAGACTCAGTAGTATGCATGTTTTTCACTCTTTAAAAGCACATCTACTCCCCTAGTAACCTTTTGTATCTCCTCCCTCTACCACCATATATCTTTATAAGGAAATGATCTTTTTATAGTCTCTCTTAAATATTTATGACAATCTTATTTTATCAAAATTAGATGTGGTTCAACTAAATAACTCTAGGTTACCTGTTCAAAGATTAATAATTTTCTGCGTTTCATATTCTACCACCCAATCCTAGGGTACTTCTTAACATTTTTATTATTATGTTAAGATATACCTCCATAACTACTCTCATGAAGTCGCTTGATAATATTTGCACGAACTTTTCTTTCCTTTTAAGCAAAACAGAAATTTATTTGTGCTTTGCTAGCTCCACTAACGTAAATTATTAAATATTCATCTCATTTTATAAAATAGATGTTTGACATTGCAAGATCATAGGCTCCATTGAAATCAAGGATAGCTTATCAATTATGTATCCTAACTGTTAGAAAAGCCCATGTAAATGGCCCATTAGTGGGCCATTGTTCTTTTTATTTCCTTCTTCTCCTATTAGTCCCACACCATTGTATAGGATTTCTTCTCTCCTTTTCTCTCCTATATATTTGTATTCTCTCCTTGTATTTTGACACACAAGCAATACATACAAGTTTTGAGCTCACTCAACATGGTATCAGAGCACATGGTTCGGTCCTTGCGGTTTCATTGCATCTAACCGCCCGACCTGTCTTCCTCTCCTGTCCGCAACTCCTCTGCGGCCTGCTCTTCTTCTCGCTCCGGGTAGCCGCTGTCTGCTCCCCTTTCCTTCCCTCCCTCCCGTGGATCCACCCCTGTCCTTTTATAGCTTCCCTTCTCAACTCGTGGGCCCCACTTCCCGCGGTCTTCATCTTACCGCGCGGGCTCCTTCTCGCCTTTTTTTCTCTCCGCGGCTTCTCCCTTTCTCTCCGCGAGTAGGTCCCTTCCTTTGCCGCTCCTTCTTGCCGCTCGAGTAATCCTTCTCGCGGCCTCTTCTTTTTGGCGTGCCGGGTCGCGCGGTCTCCCTCTCGCTCATCCCTCTTCGCCTTGCCGCTCGAGCCCTCCTACTCGCGGTCCTTCTTGTCGCTTGCGGTTTCTCTCTCTTGCCGCTCGAGTCCCTACTCGCGGCCTCTGCCCTCTACTTCCTCTCGCTGCTTCCCCCTTCTAGTCGTGCGGTCTCTATTACTAGCCGCTGCGACTTCCCCTTTCTCTTTTTGGCCGCTGGTATTATTACAGTGACCGTGCGGATTGCCCTTGCTCTCTATCCGCTCCTGGTCGCGGCCTCCTGTCTCTCTCTTCCCTGGGCTTGCGCCGTGTCTACCCGCTGCGACCTCTTTTCTACCCGCGTGGGCTTGTCGTGCGTCTCTTCTCCGGCGGCCTCCTCCTCTTCCCGCAGCAGGCGCTGTGTCTAACCGCGCGCTCTCCTAGTCGCTGCGGCCTCCCCAGGCCCCATGGGTTCCTCCCTTGACTCTACCGGACAGGCGACTACTCCTCCTGCTGACCGCCCGGCTTCTCTTCCAGACCTCTGAGATGAGCTGCGGATCACAACTATCTCATTATCTGGGAAGAAGAATTTTGTTCCCTGGGTCCACTCGGTTCGGCGTGTTCTTCAGGCCAAGGGCCTTGTGCTTCACCTTACTAACGAGCCTCCTTCCCCTATGACTGATGACTGGCTACGCAATGACGACCGCGTCCAAACATGGTTCCTTAATTCGCTGGAGGGTGAGTCATACCAAATGATCATGTACCATGAGACCGCCAAAGCTATGTGGGAGGAGCTTCACTCCTTGTACTCTGGAAAGGATAGTCTTCAGCACCTCTATGACATTATTACCGACCTTCAGACTCTTGATGCTGGCGGGGCTGCTGACATGACCTCATTTGTTGCTCGTGTCAAGACTCTTGCAGAGGCCTGGATCCATCATCAGCCTTCTACCACCGACCTTGCTGCTCAGCGCGCGCAAAAGGAGGCTGTCTGCATTGCCATGATGATGGCTCGTGTCCCGCCTCACCTTCAGAGCATCCAGGCTCAGGTGTTGGCCTCGGCCTCTACTCCCTCCCTCTCTGATGACTGCTCTATGCTCCTTCGAGTATCACCACCCCTAGAGTCTCCAACACCCTCTTCTCCGGCCCTTCTTCAACAGACCCTTCCCCCCTTGCTTCCCCCACCGACCTCTGCTCGCGGTGGACGTTCTGGCTCTCGCGGCAAGGGGCGTGGGGGTCGGGGCCGCCCCAAGTGTTCATATTGTGGCCGGGATGGCCACACTGATGCCGTCTGCTACAAGAAACATGGCTATCCTCCTCGCCCAACTGCGGCTGCTACCACTGATGGCTCCTCCACTGGTACCGACCTTGAGGCTGTTCGCCTCCAGCTACAGCAACTCCAGGGCCTTCTTAGCCCTCCCTCTGCTTCTGTTGCCTCCATCTCTATCGCAGGTATTACTTGTCTTTCCTCCAGTCCACGTTGGATCTTGGACTCAGGTGCTACTCATTACATCACCTCGATCCGGCCCCTCAAGTACTCGGATGCTCCTCATCCGCAATCTATCACTGTCGCTAATAGGGCGACTGTTCCGGTCTCCGGTTGCGCCGACATCTCTCTTGCCCCCTCCCTCTCTCTTCGCTCGGCTCTTTATGTTCCCGGCTCTCCATTTAATTTGCTTTCTGTTGGTCGCCTCACTCATGATATGGATTGCTCTATCACATTTACTCCATCTACTTTTTTTATACAGGATCGGCGGACGCGGACTACCATTGGTAGGGATCAACTGCAGAACGGGCTCTACCTTCTTGATGCCTCTCCTCTTATCCTCTCCTCCGTCTCCGCCGTTGATTGGCATCGCCGTCTTGGGCATGCCCCTCTACCCGTTCTCCAAAAGGCGCTGCCTGATGTATCTTTTCCTGCTTTCAAATGTGATTCTTGTATTTACGACAAACAGCCGCGTACTTCTTTTCCTGCTCATTGTACTAGGAGCTCTGCTCCGTTTGATTTACTCCACTCCGATGTATAGGGTCCTTTCAAAGTTACAAGTATCTCTGGCTATCGATATTTTATAACTTTCATTGATGATTATTCTCGCACAACATGGCTTTACCTACTTCGTGATCGCTCCGAGCTCCCTCGCATATTTCGCAATTTCATAAACGAAACTCGAACGCAATTCTCCACAACAATCAAAACAGTGCGCACCGATAACGCTCGTGAATACACCGGTCATGACTTTGCAAATATATGTGCAGAATTTGGTATTATACATCAAACCTCATGTGCCTACACCCCCCAACAAAATGGCGTTGCCGAACGGAAGAACCGCCACCTCCTCGACGTTGCCCGCTCCCTCATGCTTCAAATGCATGTTCCAAAAATTTACTGGAACTTTGCGGTCTCCACTGCGTGTTTTCTCATCAACCGTCTCCCCTCCTCGGTTCTCAACTCTGCCACCCCATTCAGCCTTCTATTCCCCTCTACTCCGGCCTTCCCTATCACACCAAGGGTCTTTGGCTGCACTTGCTTCGTTCACCTCCTGGGTCCCTCCTCAGATAAGTTGGATCTCCGTGCCGCTAAATCTATTTTCGTCGGCTATTCCCGCACTCAGAAGGGCTACCTCTGTTACTCTCCGGTCACCCGTAAGGTCATCGTCTCCGCAGATGTTACTTTCTGGGAGGATCAACCTTTCTTTTCCCCACCTCTCGCTCCTTCCTCCCCGACGCCATCTCCACCACTGCCTATACCTCGACCCGTCATCCCTACTACTGCGCCTGTTTCTTTACGTCCTTCTAACCCTGTTCCTGCTCCTGCTCCTGCTCCCGCTTCTGCTCCCGCTTCTGCTCCTGCACCCTCCAAGCCACCAGTTATCCAGGTTTACACTCGCCGCCTTCCTCCTCGTTCCGTTACCCCTCTGCAGTCGGCCTCATCCTCGGCTACCCTGCGCCCTGCTGATCAGGTATTTCCCTCCACCGCCCATCCTCTGGCAAATTATGTCTCCCTGCATCGTCTCTCTCGACAACTGCACACCTTTGCCACTTCTATTTCCTCAATTTCGGTTCCTAACACTGTGCAGTAGGCGTTACAACATCCTGGCTTGAAGGCTGCCATGGAGGAGGAAATGACTGCTCTCTGGGCCAACCAGACCTAGACTCTCGCACCACTTCCCCCGGGTCAGAAACCGATTGGGTGTAAGTGGGTCTTTGTCGTTAAACATGCCGCTGATGGGACGATTGACCGTTTGAAAGCTCGGCTGGTAGCCCGGGGCTTCACCCAACAACAAGGGCTGGACTATTAGGAAGCTTTCTCTCCGGTGGCCAAACTCAACACCGTTCGGGTTCTTATCTCGGTGGCCGTCCATCGCCGGTGGCCCTTACTGCAACTGTACATTAAGAATGTTTTTTTTGAATGGCGACTTGCTGGAAACTGTCTATATGCAGCAACCTCCCGGGTTTGAGACCACGGGGGAGTCTCAGGTTTGTCGCCTTAAGAAAGCTCTGTATGACCTCAAACAATCACCACAGGCATGGTTCGACAGGTTCAGTAAGGCTCTTCGGGAGGTTGGTTTTTCTCGCAGCACAGCAGACTTCTCGATGTTCACTCGCCACCGTACAACAGGGACAGTTCTTCTGTTAGTTTATGTTGACGACATCATCATTACAGGAGATGACACAAAGGGAATACAGGAGGTCAAACAACATCTCGGTACAATTTTTCAAACAAAGGATCTGGGACCCCTCCGGTATTTCTTGGGCCTTGAGGTTGCTAGACGGCCAGATGGTCTTGTTCTTTCTCAACGGAAGTATTGTCTCGACCTTCTTCATGATGCGGGGTACTCTGGTTGTAAGCCGATCAATACTGCAATGGATGTGAATCACAAGTTATGTGCTCAGGCTTCCGACTCAGATCTATTACTCGAGAATCCTGAATACTATCGCCGTCTAGTTGGAAAATTGATTTACCTCACGGTAACTAGACCGGATATCTCTTTCGCAGTTGGAATTGTCAGCTGGTATATGCATTCCCCGCGAAGATCTCATCTTCACGCCATTGAACGCATTCTCAGATACCTCAAAACGGCCCCTGGTCAAGGATTAGTCTACAAGACCTCATCTTCAGCTCCCACATTGATAGCTTACTCAGATGCTGATTACGCTGGGTCTCTTGATGATCGACGGTCAACCAGTGGGTTTTGCACGTATTTTGGAGGACATTTGATTACGTGGCGAAGCAAGAAACAAGCTGTTGTGGCTCGATCATCTGCTGAGGCTGAATACCGGGCAATAACGTCTGTAGTTTCTGAACTAACGTGGCTGGAAAGTCTTCTTACCGATCTGAGTATAAGACTTCCTTCCCCAGCCCTTCTCCTTTGTGATAGCCAAGCGGCTATACATATTGCCAAGAACCCGGTATTCCATGAAAGAACTAAACACATTGAAGTTGATTGTCACTTCATCAGAGAAAAGGTTCAAATGAAGAAGATCGACCTGAAGCATGTTCCCGGGACAGAACAAGTTGCGGATGTTCTCACTAAGGCTCTTCCCAGTACACTCTTCTATCAGTGCTTGTCCAAGCTTGGCGCATACGATTTGTACGCTCCAGCTTGCGGGGGAGTGTTAGAAAAGCCCATGTAAATGACCCATTAGTGAGCTCTTGTTCTTTTTATTTCCTTCTTCTCCTATTAATCCCACACCATTGTATAGGATTTCTTCTCTCCTTTTCTCTCCTATATATTTGTATTCTCTCCTTGTATTTTGACACACAAGCAATACATACAAGTTTTGAGCTCACTCAACACTAGCCAACAATGAATCCTCATAATTCATCCTAGGAAAACTAAGGGTCTAAAATCAGATTGGCCAACTAATTAGGCTATGAAGTGTCCTCCTAGTTAGTTCAATACAACAACAACGCTCAAGCCTTTATCCCACTATAGTGGGGTCGGCTATATGGATCCTTTGTCGCCATTGTGCCCTATCTTTTGTCATAATCTCATTAATGCCTAAGTACATCATATCTTTCTGTATAATTTCATTCCAAGTCTTTATGGTCTACCCCTCCCTCGTTTAACATGCCTAGTGACTAGACTCTCACAACGCCTAACAGGTGCCTCTAATGGTCTCCTTTGTACGTGTCCAAACCATCTTAGTCGAGCTTCTCTCATCTACTCTGCAATTGGTGCTACTCCTGTCTTAAATCTGATACATTCATTCCTAATTTTATCTAGTCTCGTGTGTCCACACATCCACCTAAGCATTCTCATCTCCACAACTCCCATTTTTTGCTATGAAGTGCCGTCCTAGTTAGTTCAATCCAGTTCAAAAATTGCCTCAGCTGAGAATCACCCAGAAACTAGCAAACTTCTTATAGAATCTCTGGATGGTGAACTGGTTCCAGTTTCAGGGGATCTGCACATTTCTCAAAGTTGCTATTAATCTCGTCGATCTCCTCCCATGTTGTCATCCTAGCAATCAGTAGGTTCGCAACTGCGTCTTTGCTCTCATCTTTCGTCTAGGCAAATGGTTCATTTTCATCGTCTTCCCATCTCCCATCTCCGGGCATCTCGCCTTCTTGTAGTAAGCTGATTTTTTTGGGTTACTTTCAGTGAAATAAATTTTATCCTGACTTGATTTTTCATGGAACCAACAAACAATTAGTTTAAAAATAATTTCCTCTTCCAAATATTATTAGAATGCCTATTATTTGGAGTCAATTTAGTGGTTCGGAGGGCGGATATGACGCAATGTAAGGTAATGTGTGTTTGGTGATGTCTTAGGGATAACCTACAATGCGGTGGTAGGGGAGACTCAAACAAACTAAAAATGCACACACACACAAATATAGTTTTTGACATATGATTGCACGTAATAAAATAAATTACTAAGCACATGCAGTATAACCACAATTAAGATTGGAGTATAAGAGAAAACTTGTAAATTATTGTTAATGCACAGTGAGAGCGCTATAATTGAGCGTGTGATGATCAAAGCCCTGTAAATTGCAAAATTTCAATGAAACAAACAATCTTCAAACAAATATCACTAATAATATGAGTTTAATTCGTAATATAAAAAAAATACATACTCATAATATAAACATTCGCGTTGGCGTGGAGGGTATGCATGGGAAAAGGAAGAGTGGGAGAAGGATATATGGAATTAAAGTCCGAGGGGATGCAAGGGTGTTGACTATGGAGGGGGGGGGGGGGGTAGATGGAGAGCTGGATGTAAAGGAAGATGGAATTAGATATTTAGGGGAAAGGAGGGGGACTATAGAAGGGGTAGGAGGAGGTGACTGGCTGTTTTGTGAGGGGCTGTGAGGGAGAAGGGAGGACTACAACGGTTGGAGGAGGGTTTGCCGAAAGAGGGGAGGAGTATGGGAGTGCACATCTAGGAGCCGTGTTGGCAAGGTTTTAAATATCAGATGTTAGCAACATATATAATAGAGTCTTAAAATGTTAGATGTCGGGGACATATCAGAGTTATTTTAAAATATCAGATTTCCATAACTCAAATAAAAAATATATCAAATATATGTATATGTTCTAAAAGTAAAAAATTAACATAATAAGTAAACAAACTGTGTGTCATGTATATTACAAAATAAATTCAATGAGTATTTAGGATGAAATGTTCGTACACCATCCGATTACTAACAAGTACCCAAAATAAGAAAAAAAGATAAATTGTTAAATATTACTTAACATTATGCAATAATTTTTGTTTGACAATAAATTTTATAGCTAGTAACAAAAATTAATAAATTAAATACCATTAATTGATAATATGCTTTCTCATGCTTAATGAAATGGTGTTTGTTGGGAAAATCACTATGGATTTGATGGTACAAAATCAAATTAAGACTTGCCAAACAAGGTGGAAGAAGCTCAGAAGAAGCCAGAAGGAAGCCTCAAAGCAACAGTTAAAATAATGAAGGCATGATAGAAACATCAATTTGGTATCGACGCACGCCAAATAACTACTCGACGCACAATTATGAGAAATTGGAAGACAACCAACTCAAAGCTCTGATTTAAGTAAGCGTTGTAGGAAGCTCTGTGTGCCGATTTCTCAGTCTTAACACATAGAAGGAAAAGGCTCACATCGAATTAAAATCTTATCAGAGCACAAGAAGTGTTGTTAATAATTCAATCGAGACAAGAAACTTTGCGCCGAACTGAAAATCGGCTCTTGAAGATTTCCGACGAGATTTATTTTGACCCGTTAAGATTTCCTTTCTAGGAAAAAAACCAGAGAACCCAGAAGGAGATTTCTCATTATGGAAGGAGATTTTAGAGGAGAAGAACCTATCTTTTCCGAAGAAGCAAATATGTAAGATATACATGTTGAGGAAAAAGAATAATTGCATTCAGAATAACATTAGAGGCTCCCATATATATATATATGGATGTACAAATGATAATACAGTAACAACATACAACCCGTTATTCCAATATATTCCAACATTCTCCCTCAAGTTGAACGTGTAATGTCTGTCATGCCCAACTTGTCCAGTATTCTGTCAAATGAGTTCAGACTAAGCCCTTTGATAAGCACATCTGCAAGCTGCTGGTTTAATGGGACAAACGGGGTACTCACAATCCCCCTAACAATATTTTCCTTGATGAAGTGTCTGTTGATCTTCACGTGCTTAGTGCGATCATGTTGTACTGTATTGTGGGCAATACTGATCGCAGTCTTATTATCGCAATAGATTTTGATTGGACCGTCACACCTCACCCCAAGGTCCTTCATGATCGTCTGGATCCACAACCCTTCACAAAGCCCTTATGCCATAGCCCAAAATTCTGCCTCTGTGTTGGATCTGGCAACAACATGTTTCTTGCTTCTCCAGGTTGCCAAATTATCCCCAACAAGGGAACAGTACCCTGATGTTGACCTCCTGTCATCAACTGATCCTGCCCAGTTTGCATCCGTATAGACCTCTACGGTCAATGCCTTATTGGATGAGAACAAAATTCCCTTACCAAGAGTGGATTTGAGGTATCTCAGAACTCTGTGTGCAACATCTAGGTGATGTGATTTAGCCGAGTGCATGTACTAACTAAGGACCCTCACAGTATAGGATATGTCTGGTCGGGTGTGAGAGAGATAAATAAGCTTTCCCACTAATCGTTGGAAGCTAGGTACATCATCAACGACTTCTCCTCCATCTCTTCCAAGTTTGTGATTGATCTCAATTGGGGTATCAGCTGGCCTGCACCCGAGCATTCCAGTCGTCTCAAGCAAGTCTAAAACATACTTCCTTTGAGATATAAAGATTCCATGCTTGGATCTAGCCACCCCGATGCCCAGGAAATACTTGAGGGGGTCAAGATCCTTCACTTCAAATTCCTGAGACAATCTGGATTTCAGATGTTCAATCACTTTGATATCATCGCCAGTTATTACTATATCATCCATATAGACAATGAGAGCAACCACCTTACCCTCACTATGTTTCACAAACAAGGTGTGATCAACATTGTTCTGTTTGTAGCCGAAAGAGATCATAGCCCGGTGAAATCTCCCAAACCACACACGAGGAGATTCCTTCAAGCCATACAGAGCTTTCGTCAACCTGCACACTTTCCCTGTCGATCCTTCTTGGCTAACACCAGGGGGTAAGGACATGTAGACTTCCTCCTCTCGGCCACCGTGGAGAAATGCATTCTTCACATCCAACTGAAGGAGACTCCACCCTTTACACACGACACATGAAAGCAAGATCCTGATGAAGTTCATTTTTGCCACTGGTGCAAATGTCTCCTGATAGTCAATGCCCGCTAAATTTATGATAAATACTAGATTATCTCAATAGGTTAAATCCAAAGAGTTTTAAATTTTCTATCATCAAAAGGGCATGAAAACTATTTTAGAAATAATCTCTAACTTCTGTTGTTTATGAATCAAGTACAGAAAATATTCTTCCAAAAATTATAAATAATTCATGACATGCAGATAAAGGCCTAAAATTAGCACTGGCCAAGTTTTATAATTTTCCAGCAAGTATTTTATCCATAATTAATTTTTAAACAATAAATCCCTTTCTAATATTTGTGAACAAAGTACTAGATTTACTCAACATCTGCGTATATCCTCTCACCACCAACTTGGCTTTGTATCGTTCCACAAGGCCTTCAGAGTTTTGCTTCACAGAGAAAACCAACTTGCATCACACAACAGTTTTTCCCTTAGGGAGTTGGACTGACTCCCAAGTATTGTTCTTGTCAAGGGCTCTCATTTCTTCCATCATGGCTGCCTTCCACTCATTATGCTCAAGTGCTTCCTGCCAGGACTGAGGAATAAAAAGGGAGGCCAAGGAGGTGACAAATGCTCTATGTGAAGGAGACAATGAGTCATAAGTCACAAAGTGAGAAAGATGATGTAAAGTAGAAGCAAAGCTACCTTTGTTAATACCTGACGATGGATCGGATGATGACACAGGTTGAATAGCAAGAGCCTGAGTGTTCGTTCCCCTTCTACGTCGAGTGTAGACCTGCAAAATAGGATGAGGCACCAGAGGCACCAGAGGAGCAGGAGATGACGGTGGGATAACCGGAATGGGAGGAGGCAATATAGACGGGGGAATATGCAGAGTAACAGAAGGAGGGGAACTCACTTCTGTTGTTGTACTCTCCCCCCGAAGAGAGTTCCCATAATAAGCTTCAAAATCCTGGAAAGTGACATCCATGGTAACAAATACCCGCTTCGTAACCGTGTGGAAGCACTTATAGCCTTTTTGGATAGGAGAGTAGTCAATAAACACACACTTTAGGGCGCGTGGATCAAGTTTGGTCTTAGGCTGGGTGTGAACAAAGCAGACACATCCAAAGACATGGGGAGAGTGAGAGAGGTAGGATAGACCCCTAGAGTGGTGAGAGGAGTCTGAAACCCGAGGACCCATGTAGGAAGATGATTGATGAGGTAGGACGCGGTGAGAACAACATCACCCCAGTAACACTTCGGGAGATGCATCCGAAGGAGAAGACACCTAGCCACCTCAAGGAGGTGTCGATTCTTACGCTCAGCCACCCCATTCTGAGCAGGGGTGTACACACAGGAGGTTTGATGAATGATACCTAGGTCACTGAGGTATTTGTCAAAACGAGCGTCAATATATTCACGGTTATTGTCACTGCGTAAGATTTTAACGAGAGCACTATATTGAGTTGTGATCATCTTGTGAAAGCGCTGAAAAATAGAGAACACCTCACTTTTATGCTTCATTAAGTAAATTCAGGTACAACGAGAGTTTACGATCAATGAAAGAAACAAACCATGAGCAACCAAAAATAAAAACAGTAGGGCTAGGTCCCCAAACGTCAGTATGAATAACTGCAAACGGAACTGAGCTACGAAGGGACATAAGAGGAAGAGTACTACGATGATATTTAGCCAGTTCACACACATCACAATGAAAAACATTAAACAAAGTAGAAGACATAACAGAAATCAACAACTTCATAATAACGATAGGAGGATGTCCTAGCCGACAATGCCTGAAATCCAACTCAGATGGACGAGCAACAAGAAGAGCGTTGGGAGGCCCGAGCAATGCTGGATGAAGTGGAGGCAGAGGGGTCGAACACATAGAGCCCGTTGCACAATCTACCAGAGCCAATTACCGTCCCCGTCTTCAGGTCTTGAAAAACACAAGAGGTAGGAAAAAAGGTCACTGAGCAATTCATAGAATTTGTCAGGTGACTAATAGAAAGGAGATTGCGAGTGAAAGCAGGAACATGAAGAACGAAGGAGAGGGTTAGAGAAGAGCATGGAATGGATCATTTCCCAGCGATGGGAGATAACGATCCATCAGCAATGCTCACTTTGTCCCTGCCCGACAGAGATGTGTAAGACAAAAACCTGTGGCTGATCCGGTCATGTGGTCTGTAGCCCCGAAATCAATGATTCACCGAGAGTAGAGGTGGGAGGAAGCCGAGTGAGCACATGTAGGTCCCTGATGAGCATAGGAAGAGGAGGCAGAACTGGACAGCTCCGCTGGAGGTCCAAGCATCATCCGACAGAATGCCAGAATTTCTTCAGCCGAGAGAGCCAGGGGGCCGTAGTGGAATTCAGAGAGTGAGGAGCAGTAGAGTCCTCCTTAGTGTCCGACAAGTAGGCTGATCTGGGCAAAGGAGGCCTGTGCTGAGAGCGAACACCACCCTAGCCACCACGAGAGGTTGGGCCGCCTCGAGGAGGAAAATCATGAAGCTTGAAGCAGGTATCTCTAGTATGGCGGGTCTTCCCGCAATATTCACAGACTAGGTGATCTTTCTCCGCAGTCCTCAATCTAGTGTCGCGAGCAGGACGAGGCCCATGCTGAGAAAGAGAGGCAAGGGCAGATCCCTCGGTGGTAGAGTCTGGAAGCAGAGTCAGACGACAATCGAATTCCTGTTGGACAAGGCTGTACACCTCGAGCAGAGAAGGTAGAGGAGAGCGACCAAGAATCTGAATGCTGATCGGATTAAAATCCCGATGTAAGCCGTGGAGGAACTCAAAAATGCGATTGCGTTCTTCTCATGCTCAAACAAACACCTCATCTTCAGGAGACACCAGGGTCAGAGAATCAAAATTATCATACTCCTGGTAGAGCTGGGTGAACTCAGAGTAGTAGGTCGATGGGGGGCGATCACCTTGTCGCAGGAGGAACAACCGACGACGAAGTTGGTAGATCTGAGCAGCATTGCCTCGAACAGAATAAGTAGTCTCTGCACGCTTCCAAATATCCGCTGCGGTATCCAAGAACAGATAGTTCCGAGAGATGGACTCCGTCACAGAGTTAAGGAGCCAAGACATCACCAGGGAGTTGTCAGACTCCCATTGAAGCCACTCAGGAGAGTTAGACGTAGGATCCTTCACCGTGCCACTGACATGGCCAAATAACTGACAGATTTTGAGAGCAAGAGAGATGGAGCGAGCCCACGGGAGGTAGTTGGAACCATCCAATTTCATAGTGGTAATTTGAGGAGTACCATGGTCTGAGGGGACGCGATAAGATCCAACAGAAGCCAGAGTAGGAGAAGCCACTCCACTGGAAGACATGGTGGTAGAGGACTCACTTCCCGTCATAAGGAAACCCCGAATAGAAATCGAGGACGCACAAAAAAAACACCAAGGATGTTGAAGGAGAACCACCCTTATAGAAAGAGGAATGAAAATGAAGGGACCGCCGACATCGGGAGAATCAAGACTCCATAGAGTCAGCGTCCCTAGAGCACGAAAGAAGAAGAAGCGATGCGGGACGACGCGGGAGTCGGGGCTGCTGCGACGCGCGGGAGTCGGGGCTGCTACGGCGCGACGCCGGAGTTCGGGACTGCTGCGACGCGGGAGAAGCTATGACGCGGAATTCGGGGCGGCGTGGGCGACGGGCGACGCGAGAGTCGGGGAGTCGGGGCTGCTGCAACGCGACACCGGAGTTTGGGACAGCTGCGACGCGGGAGCAGCTGCGACGCGGGAGTCGGGGCGGCGCGGGCGACGGGCGACGCGAGAGTTGGGTCGGCGCTGTGCGGGAGCCGCCGTGGGATCCGAAAAACCCTAAACAATACCTCCCTCTGATACCATGTTGAGAAAAAAAGAATAATTGCATTCATAATAACATTAGAGGCTCCCATATATATATGGTTGTACAGATGATAATACAGTAACAACATACAACCCGTTATTCCAACTTATTCCAACAATACATAATGAGATTTAGACCTTAAAGGAAGGAGATTTCATGTTGCTGCCTTCCTTTTTGATCTTGGAGAAAGAAGGTTTATAAATACCTTTGTAAGAAGAAGAAAGACACACACTCTCTTTCTCTCTCTATAGCCCTCTCTTTCTTTCTTTCTTCTTGTCTATAAACCGCGACTCTCTCTTTTCTTTGAGACATGTTTATAAGAAATATCCCTACTCTCTGAATATTCTTATCAACAGTAAGGGTTACGTGATCTCTAAGTTATCAAGGCGCGCGCCTAGGCGCGCCTGAGGCGCCGGGCGCACCGGGCGCACGGAGGAGCGCCCGATGCTGGGCGAGGCGGGCGATTTGGGCCAGGCGCGCCCCAGGCGCGCGCCTTGCGCCAACGTAAGGCGCTGAATAGGCGCGCCTAGCCCCTCCAACCGGTCTGAACCCGGTTTAGCACTGCGCATTGGCCAACCTCTTTATAAAGCCTGCGTGAATCGGGGTTAGGGTTACTTCCGCAGCTCTCCTCCCGCAGTGCCCGCTGGTGAAGCTATTGTCGCCGCTCGCCGCTCCTCTTCCGCCGCTTTCTTCCGCTCGCCGGCCGCCGCCTCTCTTGGTAACTTCTTCCTCTCACTTCATTCCTTCTTCTTGCATAATGATGCTCCTTCTAACTTTTTTCCGGCTGATTTTTCCGGCTGAGTTCCGGCTGATGCTTCTTCTAACTTCTTCTTCTTCCGGCTGATTTTTCCGGCAAGCCCAGTTCACTGTTATCATTTCAACAGTGAACTGGGCTCAGTTCACCACTTCCCTGGGCAAGCCCAGTTCACTCAGCCGGAACAGTGAACTTGCCCAGTTCACTGTGAAACAGTGAACTGGGCATGCCCAGTTCACTGTAACAGTGAACTGGGCAAGCCCCGTCCACTGTTATCAGTTCAACAGTGAACTGGGCAAGCCCAGTTCACTGTAACAGTGAACTGGGCATGCCCAGTTCACTGTTATCAGTTCAACAGTGAACTGGGCAAGCCCAGTTCACTGTAACAGTGAACTGGGCATGCCCAGTTCACTGTTATCAGTTCAACAGTGAACTGGGCTGTAGTTCAAAAGGTACGTCAATGCTTTATAATTTTATATTACATGTTGTAGTTTTTTATTTGATTTCTAGTTGCATTTTGTATGCATCAATTATTCAATTATGACTATCGTGTATTTATCACTTCTCACGTGTTTAGATAAAATATTGGAAATTATGAGCATTTATACTAACTTGATAGAAGAGAACTAACCCAATTTAAGCGAATTGGGCGCCCAATTCGCTCAATTTCAGCGAATTGGGCGCCCAATTCGCTCAATTTCAGCGAATTGGGCGCCCAATTCGCTCAATTTCAGCGAATTGGGCGCCCAATTCGCTCAATTTCAGCGAATTGGGCGCCCAATTCGCTCAATTTCAGCGAATTGGGCGCCCAATTCGCTCAATTTCAGCGAATTGGGCGCCCAATTCGCTCAATTTCAGCGAATTGGGCGCCCAATTCGCTCAATTTCAGCGAATTGGGCGCCCAATTCGCTCAATTTCAGCGAATTGGGCGCCCAATTCGCTCAATTTTCTTTTCCCCCAATTTTAGCGCCTCACGTGCCTCAGGCGCGCGCCTGCGCCTTGCGCCTTGCGCCTAGGCTCTAAGGGCCCTTTGCGCCTTGGTGCGCCTTGCGCCTTTGATAACTTAGCGTGATCTCCCACCAAAAGATCTAAGAAGGTTTAAAATTTCTTTGTGATAAGATTTAGTAGGTTGGAGTATCGTAAGCAAACATGCTCGCCGCCTTGGTGAAGACAATGTAATCCCACAAGTTATGGAAGAGAGGAATACCCATTTTATTAGAGGAATCTCTATAAAAACTTTCGTGTCATCTGGATACACCTCTCCATAACTTAGATTTTTAATTCATGCATTTTTATTGTGTTTTCTGTATCTGTGATTACTAAAATATTATGTGATTTAGGTTGTGTTTGGTAAAAGATTTTTTAATCTATATTCACCCTCATACAGTAATATTCAGATCTCATTCCTCACTTTCAATTGGTATCAGAGTTAGTTTCACCTCAAAGGGTTAAAAACCTTGGTGAAACTTTCTGAAAAATCTGAATACTACTGTTAGAGTAATATTCAGATCTCTTGCAACTCAGTTGGTGATGAGAGCGGATGTTAAGCGCTTCTTATCAAGGAGGTACGAGGAGATGATCGAGCCCCGACCTCAACATCCCGCCGCACTGAGAACAAATGTGGTATTGGGTTGGGATGTATGGTATGTAGGCCTGTTACGGTTCTTCGGGTTGGATGAGGTCCGGATGGTTAGTGGCTGGCAAGATGTTGTGAGCCCCTGGATGCCCGATTGCCTCCCGATACCGGAGTGCCCTAGTGGCATGCCCCACCGTAACACATACATAAACTGTTAGGTTCCTCCCACAAACAATGTGATTTTCCTTACTAGCCAAAAAGGAATACATTAAAAGAATCAATGTATTATATTGAAGTCTTTAAAATATTAAAAGATCTTCTGACGCAAGGCAAATCTATAGGTGATAGACGCGTGTTTCCCTAACCCTATATGCAATGCATACAATCACGATTCATGGACAAATGCAATGAATCTATGACCAACCGCGGTGTAGAAGTCGTGATTGATGATTTGAAGTACGTCGCCTGTAGAAGTAGGTGGCTCTGGCTGTAACGTATCTCCGTCTGGCAGTAATGTATCTCCGTCTGACTGCTGTGTCGGTGGAACCGTCGATGGTGCAATGCGATCCTCATGGCGCGACTCCGCGGGCGGCAATAGAGAAGAAATGGTAGAGGCAATGAGAGGTGAAGACTCGGGCAGAGGGGTTATGGGAGATGGTGGTTCGGGTGGAGGTATGAAAGAAGGGTCCACATACACATGCTCCTCGTAGTAAGGAGTCAGATCATCTACGTTGAATACTCGGTTGATGCTCATACCATAAGGGATGTCGATCTCACATGCGTTCGTACCAATCCTCCGCTGCAATTTTTTTACGGACCGATTTATGGAGTGCATTCACATGTTGTATTAAAGACTCTGCTGAGTCACTGGGTTTGGACTCGAGGAGAATATCCACCAAGTCAATAGATTCCTAGGCTCGTGCAGTAATATGATATGGAATGGACACAAACATGTGGTCCTATTGACAAAGCCATTATATACAAATTCAGCTATGGGGAGAACAGAATCCCAGATAGATGGACTATCCCCAACAAGATAACGTAGTAGTGTCCCAAGACTACGGTTAACAACTTTGGTTTGCCCATCCTTCTGCAGGTGGTAGGCGGAGGAGAACTTCAAGGTTGTATCAGTCTTCTTCCATAATATCTTCCAAAAATAGTTCATGAAACACACATCACGATCAGAGACTATGGAAGTGAAAAGACCATGATACTTAAATATCTCTCTAAAGAAAAATGCAGTTACGTGAGAGGCGTCAGTGGTCTTTTGACAAGGGATAAAATGTGCTATTTTAGAAAAACGGTCCACCATAACAAAGATCGAATCGAACTTCTACAGAGTGCAAGGGAGCCCGAGAATAAAGTCCATACTAATATCAGACCAGGGTCTGTCGGGGATGGATAGCGGAGTGTATAACCTCGTGGGCTGGCGGAACCCCTTCGCGGTCTGGCAGACTCGACAATGCCTGACAACCCTAGTGACGTCTTCCATTAGGTCGGGCAACTAACGCAATCGTCATATAACGACCGAAGTGCCCCGCTGCTCCGCCTGCGTGAAACTCCCAGATAATGAAATCTCGGAGGCACGACTGTAGAATGCAGAGGCATGAGCCCATAAATAAATACCTGTCTGAAATCGAATAACCCTCACGAAGATCAGGAGGGTCCCTCGATAGTGCGACATAAATGTTCCCAAAATCTGGGCACTCTGGATAATCGTAAACTAGACGCTCAAAGCCCACTACACGAGTGCTCATGGTGTGGAGAATGTTGACTCGGGGACTCAAGGCATCAGCCGGTTTGTTCTCAACACCTGCTCGGTGTTTGAGAACATAATGAAACTCATGCATATACTCCACCCCTTTTGTATGACGATGACCCAATTTCTTCTGTGAGTCAAGGTACCTCGGCGCCTAATGGTCAGAATACAAAACAAACTCCTTGTGCAGGAGATAATGTCGCAAGTAATGCAAATCCTGCAAAATGACATAGTACTCGCTATCATAATTTGAATACTTCTGTCGGGCCTCGTTCAACTTCTCGCTGAAGTAGGTCACTGGATGACCTTCCTGACTAAGTACTACGCTGATGCCAACTCTTGAAGCATCACAGGCTACTTCAAAAGCCTAAGAGAAATCAGGTAAGCATAAAACAGGAGCAGTAAACAGTTTCTCCTTGATCTTCTCGAAGGCTTGAGTGGCAGTCTTCGTCCAAACGAAATCACCCTTGCGGAGTGTCACGGCCCAGGCCCGGTTCAAGTAGTCTTAATGGGGCCCGACTGGTTCAACCGTGAGGGCTGCAGCCCAAGTGACCCGAACGCTTTTCTGGCTTGTTTATCAGCGCAACGCGGTGTTGGCGTTGGGTCTCGAACCCGCAACCCTTGATAAGGAGCCTTAATATCACTCTCATCACCAACTGAGCTGCAACCCGCAACCCTTGATAAGGAGCCTTAATATCACTCCTCATCACCAACTGAGCTGCGGCTCAGTTGGTGATGAGGAGTGATATTAAGACTCCTTATCAAGGGTTGCGGGTTCGAGACCAACGCCAACACCGCGCTGCGCTGATAAACAGACCAGAAAAGCGTTGGGGTCACTTGGGCTACAACCCTCACGGTTGAACCAGTCGGGTCCCATTAAGACTCCTTGAGTTGGGCCTGGGCCGTGACACGGAGGCAGCTCATAATGGGGGCCATGATCGAGCTGAAGGCACAGACAAACCTCCTATAGAAGGTGGAAAGTTCATGAAAGCTACGAGTCTCATGAATGTTCGTCGGGATGGGTCACTCTCGAATCGCCCTGATCTTATCAGGATCAACGAATATGCCAGACGCCGAAACCACATAACCAAAGAAGTGTACGGACGTGGACGGGAATGAGCACTTTTTCAAATTGATGTAAAGATGCTCCTTTCGGAGGAGCTCGAACACCATTCGAATACTCGAATATGGCGCAAGTGCTCGGTGCGGCCTTGGCTGTATATCAAAATGTCAATAAAATATACTACCAAGAATTTGCCCATGTAGGGCCGCAGGACATGTATCATCACTCTCATGAACGTGCTGGGCGCGTTCGATAATCTGAACGGCATAACTAGCCACTTATACAAGCCGTTATTCATCTTGATGGCCGTCTTCCACTCACCCCCCTCTCTAACTTTAATCTGATGGTACCTGCTAGAAGGTCGATCTTCAAAAAGATCTGGGCACCGGCCATCGAGTCCAAGAGATCATCGAGGGGGAAATCTGAACACGATACTTCACTGTGGTCTTGTTTATGGCACAACTATCAATGCACATGCGTCAGCTCCCGTCCTTCTTCGGAGTAAGAAGGGTCAGTACGGACATGGACTCAAGCTCTCTCGTATAAACTTCTTCAGCAGAATATCATCAACTTATCGTTTCAGCTCGGCATGCTCAGTCGGATTCAAGCGATAATGTGGGAGATTAGGCAAAGATTCCCCGGGAATCAGATCGATAGCATGATGGATGTTCCTCGGTGGGGGAAGCTTATCAGGAAGCTCCTCAGGCATAATGTCGATAAAGTCCTTCATCAGTTGACGAACATCCGGATAAGTAATCTCAGTCTCGCTATAGGTCTCGATCGCCATCGTGGCCACAACAATAAACATAACCCATGTCTCTAAGCTCTCTCTCAGGAAATCACCCTTCCACAAGACATGGAGGTGTCTCGAAGATCCCGCACTAACTGAAGAGTAAACTTTGCCCTTGGGAGGACCCCTGGGCTGGGTCGGGGTAAGGGTAATCTTTTGACCTTTGTTGAAGAATACACACGTTTTGGACCGGCCATAACACGTGACATCACGATCATATAACCAAGGTCTTCTGAGAAGAACGTGTGCGACATCCATGGAGATAACGTCACACCAAACCTGGTCCTCAGTAGTCGCTAAACGAATCGGCACCAGACATCTATGTGTAACCTGTATGGTGGACTTGTCCACCTATAGAGCACGATATGGATGTGGATGGAGCTCGGTAGTAAGCTGCATCCTCTCCAACCATTTCCTAGCAATTATATTTACGCAGCTACCACTATCGATGACGAGCTTGCAGAGACCTCCTGCACTCGGGAAATATGTGAAGAAAATAGTAGTGCGGCGCCAATCCTCCTAGGCACGTGGGGTGTGGAGGATGAGGCGGAGGACTCCTAACTCTAGCGATCTCTCAGCATCGCTCTCTCATCCGTCCTCTATGACGGCTGTAATCTCCTCACTGGCGGTGTCCTCAGTCTGGGTGTTGGGCTCGCCCGAATCCTCAATTAGTAAATTCCTAGTCGGGCACTGTGCTGCGAAATGCCCTCTGCCAGGATATCGATAACATTGAACGCCTCCTCCCCAAGCTTGGGGCCTCCAGATACAATAGCTTTTCTCATCACGTCCGTGGGAGCGCGAGGGGTGGCAGAAGTCATGGCAGGAGTGAGTCTCCTAGCTGGGGTGGTATCGGATCGAGAGGTGACCTGCCTTGGGCCAACAGTGCACAAATACTGCTCGTACTCTAGCACAAGCTGAAAGATCTTCTTAACCGTCTCCATCCTATGGGAAATCAATTCCCTTCGTATGTCCGCTCTAAGTCCAACACGAAAGTGTGTTGCAGTGGAGATGGGCTCCTCCATAATATTGTTGTGAAATGCTAGTTCGTCGAATCGTGACATATAATCTGCAATGGAGAGAGTCCCCTGACGTATTGCGTAGAGCTGATCTAAGAGCTGATCTTGATATGAAGCTGGAAGGTATTTATCTTGCAAGCGTTGTTTCATCTCATCCCATCGGGTGATGGGGTAACAGCCATTCCGCTCAAGAGACCTCTCCAGACTCGACCAATAAATTTTTGTTTGGTCGATCAACTTCATCTTGGCGAATCGCACTCGCCGCTCATCACTCATCTCAAACCAATCAAAGTAGTGTTCCATATCCATGAACCAATCACAAAATTCCTTCGGGTCCAGGTGACCGTCAAAGGAAGGCGTGTCAATGCGGATATGCCGGGTGATGTCATCCTCCTCTGGAGTCATACCGCAACATGGCTCACGGTAGTCACCGTATTGATCATCAAAGTCGTAATCATACCGCGCAGTAGGGGCTCGATCTCTACGACCAGGTGGGGGAGGACGAGGCTCATCAGGAGGGCGGTGATCCCTCCCTGGATCTTGCTAATACTCATAACCACGACGATAATTCCCTCTCACAAAGGGAGGGGAATCTTGACGAGGAATGTCTCTACCACGCCTCTCAGGAGGCGGTGTAGCATCTCGTGGATCCTTCCTCTAGGTGCTTCTAACTGATTAACCCTCGTGCTAACCCTCGCAATATAACTCATATCGTCGGTGTGGTTGTGGCTCGACATGGACTGACGATAATCCCTGCCACTGGGTAACATGCAAGTGGCTTTAACCTAGGGCTCTGATACCAATTTGTCAATTTGATGCAGTGGAGGGACTCAACTTAAGTTGGACGCTCTAAATACACCCCTATATGCAATGAGTTATTATGCTAGTGCAAAGAGCGGTCCACTCAAAATTATAGTTGTAATTAATTATATTAAAATTTAACAGAAGTACAAGCATTCACAAAATTTAAATAAGGAGAGCAAGAAATGTTCACAAATTGAACGATGCGCAATCAGTTAAACACGCGCAGAATAAACCCTGCAAATCACACAACAAATGTACTAATAGCAAATAAAATAACATCCACAACAGTCGAGTGCCGAATTAAAACAACAATAGAGAATAAGATCATATACTATAGTTTACACGTGTAGGCGGCGAAAAAACGGTTGATGGGGCATCCAAGGGCGTTGCAATGTCTGGGGGAAAAATGGTTGGCTCACTTGAAGTGGGATCCACGATAGGGGAGGAGTTGGGGTGAAGGGTCGGAAGGTTAATGAAGGAGTGGCGGGGTGGGGTTGGTCGGCAGAATAACAAGGAGGAGGAGGTCGATGGAATCACGGCTGTCTGTCGATGGATGGGCTTCATGTGGGAAGGCGGGAGACAGGATGGTGGAAGTTGGGGCTCTGCTTGACAGGGAAGTGGCTTGGGCTATAGTTGGAGGGAAGGCTGGTTCACAGTAGGTGCAGTTAGGGTTGGCGGTGGGTGAGTCGGACGGGGAGATAGAGGGGTCGACGAGCTAGGTTGGCGCCGATGTGGAGACCGACGGGAGTGGGAGACGCAGTGAAAAGGAAGGTGGGGGATTTGCGGCTTTCGGTGGGGGAAAAGGAGAAGAGGAGTGGTTGCAGGTGGCAGCGGGCTGGGCGGAGAGGAGTCGGAGACGGCGGTGGCATACCCAGGAGTCGCACCTGGAGGAAATAGCTCGCTGGTGTCGCACCAGGAACAGGGGACCGGCGGTTGCAAAACCTTCGATAATCCCCTCCGTGAGTCATCGGCCTTTATATAAAACCTAAATAATAACTGCACATCAAAACTGAAAAATCAAATAAAACCACCCGAATCGGGCGGCTCACACTATCGGGATCGATCGAGGGGCGGGGGGGGGGGGGGGCAAATACAACTCAAAATATAAAAATCATATATGAACTCAACTCGGATGGACCATCCGGAAGCAACCACGGACTCTGATCGTCTATCTGGACAACAGGTCACCACCTCCTGCGGGAATACACCTGTGTCGGTCGTGGCGCGCCATCACTTGCACTTGCAATTTGCGCTATCTTGTGCGTTGGAGCGGTCAGTCTCTACACGATGCTACTTGTATTTTTTCAGAGGAGCTCGAGTGACTCGCCGGCTACACAACAAGTACGACCATCTTCACTCACCAGAGACGAGTGCTTTCAAGCCGAGGGAGTTGATGACACGCCATGACCGACATAGGTGTATTCCCGCAGGAGGCAGTGACCTGTTGCCCTGATGGACGATCAGAGCCCGTGGTTGCGTCCGGATGGTTGATCAAAGTCGAGTTCATATATGATTTTTTATATTTTGAGTTATATTTGCCCCCCTCCTTCCGATCGGTCCAGACAATGTGAACCATCTGATTCAGGTGGTTTTATTTGATTTCTCAATTTTGATGTGAAGTTATTATTTAGGTTTTATATAAAGGCTAGCAGTTCACGTAGGGGATTATTGAAGGTTTTGCAATTTTGGTTTGCAACCGCCTGTCCCCTGTTCCTGGTGCGACGCCAACGACCTATTCCCTCCAGGTGCCCAGCCCGCCGCCGCCTGCAGCCACTCCTTTCCTCCTCTCCCCCACCGAAAGCCGCAACTCCTCCACCTTCCTTTTCCCTGCATTTCCCACTCCCGTCGGCCTCCACCTCCTCAACGCCAACCTAGCCCGTCGACCCCTCCATCTCCCATTGGCCTTCCCTCCAGCTCCATCCCAAGCCACTTCCCTGTCAAGCAGAGCCCTGACTCCCACCATCCTGCCTCCCGCCTTCCTACCTGAAGCCCATCCATCAACAGAACCTTGATTCCATCCACCTCCTCCTTGTTATTCTGCGGACTAACCCCACCCCACCACTCTTTCATTAACCTTCCGACCCTTCTCCCCAACTCCTCCCCTGTTGTGGATCCACTTCAAGTCAGCCAGTCCCTTTTTCCTCCCAAATGTTGCAGCGCCCTTGGATGCCCCATCAATCGTTTTGTCGTCGTCTGCATGTGTAAACTGTGGTATATGGTCTTATTCTCTATTGTTGTTTTAATTCGGCACCTGAACTGTTGTGGATGTTATTTTATTTGCTATTAGTACATTCGTTGTGGGATTTGCAGGGTTTATTCTGTGCGTGTTTAACTAATTGTAGCTCGTTCAATTCGTGAACATTTCTTGCTCTTCTTATTTAAATTTTGTGAACGCTTGTGCTTCTGTCAAATTTTAATATAATTAATTACAACTGTAATTTTTTAGGTAACCGCTCTTTGCACTAGCATACTAACTCATTGCATATATGACTGTATTTAGAGCGTCCAACTTGAGTTGAGTCCCTCCACTGCATCAACAAGTACGCAAATAACGTGCAATCCAATGAACGGGATGCTTACGTCATAAATATTAATGCAATGCAATACTTCACACATGCAATAAATTTCGACACAAACATACCAAAATATGGTCACTTGAGGGGAATGAGGTGGTGAACGGTGGCTAGATCCCCGACGTCGGCACCGAGGGGCGTAGGAATTGGCACCCACAACTATCGGGTGGTTCTTCTAGTAAATCCATAAAACACGTGATAACTCCCTACAGGGCAAAACAACAAGATATGTAAAGGGGAAGTTATGGTAAATAAATTGGACGGATTTAATAGCACGATCGAGTTATTTATCGTAACTCCCAAAATATAACTCCGAAAAATATAAAGAAATACATAAAAAATATGAAAAATCACGGCGACCGCGATGATGGTCTCCCATCGTCACTGCGACTATATAAAAATTGTTGATCCCATAGGCGCTGAAATGATGGCGTAAAACTTCATTATCTTGACAAAGTATTAAAGCAACATAAAAATATTTCAATATCTATTTATTCACACCTTCAAACAAAACTTGCTCTTTGCTAATATATAATGTATTGTGTTTGATGATATCTTTCTGAAACAAGTAAACAAAAGGAAAAAAACTGCAGGAATATATGCCAAAATATGATGACTGGTACTGCATGTGCTATATGTTTTCTCTCTCTCTAAAGTATTCAGTTGTGCTCCGCACCGAAAATTTATTGTACATATGATCAATCAGGAAAAGCATTTTTTTTCTCAAAACATATCCATTTAGAAATTTATTGGCTGATTGCATCTCAAACTGGTTACTTAAATTTGGTGCTAACAAATATCTTCAAATGCAGGGTCAGGATCTGTTGATGCAAAAGTTGGGGTCAACAAACCAGAACTATTGCCTAAGGAGTTCAGCACTGTGATTGATGTTGCTGGATTTCTCTCTGCAGGCCAGGTGTCTGTTGTTTTATTTTGTTTGGCCCTAACAATTTTTCAGAAACAGTCATGGAGTAATTCTTATCTTTAAGTTATTTTTACTGAAGGATAGCCATGTCTAGATTGCTGAAATAGCTTAGGCTAATACAACAATTATTGTCTAAGAATGAAGTGAAGAAGATAATTTGCAAAATGCGTCGTGTTATTAGGTTAAATCCATACTTTAAATTATAAAGAGGCAACACCCCATAGTTATAAGAGTTTCTCTAGGGCATTACAATATACAAATGAACTAAGAATTCAAATGATGAGGCCCTGACGAGATAAGTGGTGGAGGAGGTTGCACAATTAGGGGAAGGTGTTAAATGATAATGGATACCATCCATGGTGTTAGATGGAGAAGATAAAGGAAGAGAGGACTCGTGTTGATGGAAGGTGATATCCAGACTAACAATCAGACAGCAATTAATTGATGATAACACTTGTTTCCCTTGGACTAATTAGGTTACCCACGGAATTATGTACATGCTGCACACCCAAATAAACATAGTGGTAGTGAGAAACTGGTGGCGGCGGGGGTCCATAAAGGAGAAGGGGAAAGTATAGTTGAGTACATTAGAGGAAAGCCGATTCATGATATAACAACTGATAGGAACGCCAAAAGATCAACATGACTGCTGTAAGTTTTTGTCAATAACGAGTGTACGAGTGACCCTCATGGGATGATTGTTTGGCTAATCAAACCATTTTATTGTAGTGTTCAAGGACATTACACTTGGAGAACAATATAATACACGTCAAACTGAGATTAATTCTCATTATCTAGTGATTCCTGCTCATAGGGAGGTTAAGCAGTAATATTACCACATCCGGGTTTCCTCCGAACCGCCCACCATACTGATTAGGTGAGTCTCAGCTCGCTGTTTATGATGTTTGTATTCAGTGTTGAACCTTTTGATGTTGAAGACTTGATTTCTTATAGGTGCCAGGCTTAACATAAATTTTTTTTGAGGTATGGGGAAATCAGTGTTCTTATGCCTAAAAAATAAAAAAATTAGAGTCATAGAGGTCGTCTTGCTGGATTCATAAATTACCACTAGCGCACACTGCAATAGAGGAGGAATGCATATGATTTCGTCAAATTGGGGTAGAATTATGTTGATCTGGGGCAGGACTGTCAATCCTTGCCGAGGATTCACTGAGCTCCGTAGATTTGCAGGAGTTCGTCGATGTAGTAGTTGCGAATAATAGCCGCGAGAAGGATCTGCTTTGTCTTCGAGTCATGTGGGCTATTTCTGTTGAGCAAGAAACCGCTTGGATGTTAACGACGGGGATGACGATAATCTCTATGATCAAATGTCAAGCGATTAGACAAGGTAAGAGCCTGTGATTGAGCTTTTCATGATCAGTTTAGCATACATATCTTTGATTCCACCTGATGGCGGCTGCTCTAGGAGAGCATTAGAGAAGCAAAGTTTTCATTCATCAATAAATGCTTCCAAAGCATAGAACTCCCAAGCATATATGGTAGGGCTAGAGAAACATAAAAAGTGCAAATAGATCTCTCAAGAAAAATAAATTGCTGAAATTAAGATGTGTGAAACATGCAAATGCATGAATGGGTAAGTTCTATAGATTCCTTAATTAGCTCTATTTTGATCCCGATCGAGTTGCTCCATGAATTGGATGGCCTAGATGACTACGGTAGCGTTTGAGAGAGCTTTTTGGCTCCGGTGCGACAGCTCCAAAACACCGTTTAGACCAAACACTGCATTTGATCACACGTGGCAGGAAAAACCGCAGCCATATACTCCAGTTTGACTGCACCTCTGTGTGCCGCAACAATGATTCTTCTCTCCCGTTATCCCATGCGACCTCCGCTGCCGATTCCCCGTCGATTCCGACAACCACTCCTTCGCTGTCGAAGGTTCTCCGATCTTCATAACTCCTCGCTGATGTCGAAGTAGCTCCTAATCAGCGAGACCTCTCTCGATTCCGTCATATCCGGCGGTCACTCCTCCGTTGCCGGAAGTCTCTTCGGTCGTTAGAACCCCTCACTGACGCCGAAGCAAGGCTGAATCAGTGAAACACCGCTCTATTCCGTTGATTCCGACAGACATTGGTTTGCTGCCCTGTCTCTCTGTGAACCCCTCTCCGATCCTCCAACTCTTGCCGATCTTCCAGAACCCCTCTTCAGTAGGTATAATTCCAGAATCCCTCCTTTTGCTTAAAAACTTTTCTGTGTATTGTCATGGTGTGATTGCTATGCCAATTTCTCCTGTCTGATGCTATATGGATGTTTTTGCACATTTTGTAATACATTTTCTCCCATCTGTTGTTTTCGCACATCTTGTAATACATTTGTAAAGATGTTGAGAATCTTAAGATAGCTGCAATATTATTAACAAGTGAAACATTTGTTTTTTACTTGTGTGTGTGTATTTGTGTTTGTGTTTGTTTGTGTGTATGCATTTGTGTGTGTGTGTGTGTGTGTGTGTGTGTGTGTGTGTGTGTGTTTGTGGGTGTGGGTGTATGTGTTTGTGGGTGTGGGTGCATGTGTTTGTGGGTGTGTGTCTGCGGGTGTATGTGTATTTTTGATTCGTAGTAATAATCATAATTTATTAATGAAGTTGGGTATGTGTTTATGTATGTATTTGCGTGTATGCATGTGTATGTGTTTGCTTGTATGTGTGTATTTGTGTATAATTTAATGATGGTTTCTTGAATCTAATATTTACGCGTCCATTCTTGTAGGTGAGACACCTTAAAAAGAACACAAGCGATGTATCTAGTGGCAAAAAATATTGAAAAGATTTGTATCTTTAATTATTAAAAAAATTGTAATTTTATTTTATATGTCATGTCACTTCTGTCATCAATGTCCGGAACTATTTTTGGTATTGGTTACGATTCAGGGGAAAAATATTACTATTCAAGAGGCAGCCCTTTAATAAAATTGCATTACCTATATATATAGAGGTATGTATATGAGTAATTACCAAAGCGGAGTATAAAGCTTGTTTAGTGCAAACACATGTTGACATTTTAGGTGATCCTTTGACATTTATAAAGATGCGAAATATGATTTTTTTACCAAGTAGTACAGTTAGGCATGAATTTATGCAAACACATACACACTCACATACACATCAACACATACACACTCACATACACATCAACACATAAACACTCACATACACATCAACACATACACACTCACATACACATCAACACATACACACTCACATACACATCAACACATACACACTGACATACACATCAACACATACACACTCACATACACATCAACACATACACACTCACATACACATCAACACATACACACTCACATACACATCAACACATACACACTCACATACACATCAACACATACACATTAACACACACTCACATACACATCAACACATACACATTAACACACACTCACATACACATCAACACATACACATTAACACACACTCACATACACATACACACTCACATACACACAAATAGTTACAAACACACATACACACACCAATCGCATACACAAACCCATACATGGGCATGGATTCTATTTAATTAGAACCCGAGGAATCAAGACAGAGCTTTAAAAAGAAATAGAGATTTATAATACTGGAGCGCTATAATCTATCTAGCTGGCAACCACAATAAATAAACACAGAAGAAAACAAGATTACCAATTTGGATCACGATACGCACGAAGAAGATTAGTTTCAGGAACAAAGTTGGAACAACAGACATGAGCTGATGAGAATCCTTGATAAAGAATGTGTTTATACTATAAAACTGCTAATCAATTGTAGTTAATCCATCACGACGAGTCTTCGTATTCTAAGCAAACAAATTAATAGCTAGAAATTTGTCGACAAGATGCATCGGTTCTGATCATCCCCTTCCGCATCCATGGTAAAGTAATTTGTGAATGTATTCAATAGCCTAGGAAATATAAGAACCTCCACTAAATGAAGATCTATGAGAAGATAGGTTTGTGTACGAGAGATAGAGAAAGAGAGAGAGAGAACAAGATAGAGAGACCTGCGCCGAACAAAAGACACCGGCGAGAGAGGAGCTTTGTTGGAAGATGCAACAACGACAAGAAACACAGAAGCCTGGAAGAGAGGGCGGCCGGAGTAGCCATGTTTTACCATTGGATACAGCCAAAGGAATGGGATCGCAATGGAGCGTTGCGTTGAGGAGATCACCGGGAATCGCGATGGAGTGCTGCGATGGGGAAGAAGTCTCCGGGAATCACGATGGGGCGCTGCGATACGCCGTGAATCGCGATGAGGAGGAAGTCGCGCGATGGGGGCGGAACTTTCCGCTCACGCCCTTTTTAGCTTAAAAAAGCGCGAGTGTATTGTATATATATCGTGTGTGTGTGTGTATGGGTATACAACACACAACACAAACTCTAATATTACATATTAAATATAAAACTATTTTCTCCAACACTCCCCCTCAAGTTGGGCGTGTAATGTCTGTCAGGTCCAACTTGCCCATTATTCTGTCAAATGAACTCAGACTCTACTCCTTGGTAAGCACATTTGTAAGCTACTGGTTTGATGGAACAAAATGGGTTTTTACAATCCCCATAAGTATGTTTTCCTTAATAAAACGTCTGTCGATCTCCACGTGTTTGATACGATCATGTTGGACCAGATTGTGGGTAATGTTGATAGCAACTTTATTATCACAATAGATCCTGATTGGACCAACACACTCTACATCAAGGTCCTTCATAACCGACTGAATCCACAATCCTTCACATATTCCCTGTGCCATAACACAAAACTCGGCCTCAATGCTGGATCTGACTACAACGTGTTGTTTTGCTCCTCCAGGTCACCAAATTGCCCCCAACAAGAAAGCAATACCCTTATGTCTACCTCCGGTCGTCAACTGAACCCACCCAGTTCACATCAGTATAGACTTCTACTGTCAATGCCTCGTTGGTGAGAACAGTATTCCCTTGCTATGATAAGATTTGAGATACCTCAGGAGTCTATATGCAACATCAAGGTGATGTGATCTAGGTGAATTCATGTACTGACTAAGGACCCCCACGACATAAGATATGTCCGACCGAGTATGAGAGAGATAGATAAGCTTCCCCACCAATCGTTGAAAACCCGATATGTCATCAACAACTTCGCCATTCCTTCCAAGCTTGTGATTGACCTCAACTGGGGTGTCTGCTGGCCTGCATCCGAGCATTCCAATTGTCTCAAGCAATTCCAGAGTATACTTCATTTGAGATATAGAGATCCCATGTTTGGATCTGGCCACCTCTATGCTAAGAAAATACTTGAGGGATCCAAGATCCTTCACTTCAAATTCCTTAGCCAACCCAGATTTTATGAGTTCAATCTCTTCTATATCATTACCGGTTATCACTATATCATTCACATAGACAATAAGAGCAACCATGACATCTCCAGGGAGTTCTCAGACTCCCACTGAAGCCACTCAGGAGAAGAAATTGAAGGAGCCTTCATCGTGCCACTAACATAACACTGTCCATGGGCATCATTGTGCAACATTCAAAGAAGCTGCTGAGAAGCAAGGGTTGCTTGAAGAAGACAATAACATCCGAGAATGTCTAGCTGAAACCAGAAATTTCAGAATGCCTTCGGTATTACGAAGATTATTTGCAACAATATTGTTGTATTGTCAGCCGACCGGGGTCAGAACACTCTGAGAAGAAAATGATGCTGTAATGATCGAAGATTACGGTAGCACCAACACTTCAAACAGTAATTTCTCAATTAAAAGATTACTTTGTGAGCTAAACAACATCTTCGAACAATATAATAAAAGCACTAAAGATTTTGACTTGCCAAGGTTAAGCAAGGGCATACAATATTCAGTGGACTTATCGGGTTTGATTGACAACGAACTTTCAATTCCAATATCTGACGCATATTTAATTTGACAGCACTCCTGAATAATGGACAACAAATAGCGTACAACACCATATGCAACATCATAACAGAAGGAAATGTAGCTATTTTTTTCGTTGACGGTCCTGGTGGAACCGGTAAAACGTTCCTCTACCGGTCTATATTAGCAACTTTCCGTAAAGAATGACGTATTATTATAGCTACTGCAACTTCCGGTATAGCAACAAATTTACTTCCAGGAGGCTGCACTGCTCACTCGAAAACTAATTCAACTCAAAATACTAATTAAAAATACTAATTAAACTCAATTCAAAATACTAATTAAACTCAAAAACGTACTAAATTGTGGTTTCAGTAAACAATCAGATATGTGCAAATTCGTCGAACTTGCATCTGCAATTATCTGGGGCGAGACACCCATGACAAAAAAGAAGACTTTCGAAATTCTAGACCGTACATTGCGAGATGTGCTCTGAAATGACAAACCTTTTGGGGGGAAGGTTCTTATAATGGAGGGTGATTTCAGACTGGTTACACCTGTCGTTATGAATGGTACAAGACTGGAAATAATTAAGTCAAACATCGTTGAGTCTTTTTTATGGCCAGAAGTGAGGTTGCTTAAACTAAAAAATATATGAGGGCACACGATGACGTCCAATTTGTAGAATACTTGCTCAGGGTTGGAAATGACGAGGAGACAACAGTAGAAAATTACATGATTCGGCTTCTTGATTCAATTGTTATGCATTGGGCCAACATTCAGTTGATGATTTAATAAATTTTGTTTTCCTAAATATACAAACGTATAATATCAGCAGTACCAATGTCTAGTATATGGAGACAAGGACCCTGATAACTCTATTGAATGAAGATGATAACAAACTGAATGAAAAATGCATGCTTATGTTCCCGGAGGATAACACAACTTATTATTTTTTTGACTCTGTCTTTGATGATAACCATAACTTATATCTCCCAGAAATCTTAAACTCAATTATTCCCGAAAATCTACCCCCACACAAACTAATATTGAAGCGTGGTTATCACATTATGCTGCTCCGAAATATAGATCCAAAAATTGGATTATGTAATGACACTATGCCGTAGATTTGGAAGAAATATCTTTGAGACAAATATATTGGTGGGGCATTTCAAGGGTCTAAGAGTTTTTATTCCATGCATACCACTTAATAGTGCAGAGGATTATAAGATGCCGTTTGAACTAACGAGAAAATAATTTCCTGTCAGATTGAGTTTCGCTTTAACAATTAACAAGTCTCAGGGACAGACAATGCGGAATGTCGGGATCCATCTTCCAAATCATGTATTAGTCATGACCAATTGTACGTTGCTTTATCTCGAGGGGTTTCAACGCATATCACAAGAGTTTTAGTCAAAAACTATGTTATCGAAGGTCATGAAGATGTGTTTACTAGAAACGTGGTATTTAGAGAAATATTTGATCGGGTTGACTCTACAACAACGAGAAGTACGATATGACATCAACTACAACTAAATTTTATTTTATAGACAAGAACTCTTTCAATTGGTTAAGGAATAAAATAATGATTCATTTTCATGGCGTTGATTTGTTTTAGCTATATTTCCAAGTTCCCGCTGCACTCGATCTCAAGCTGTCCCTGATTGGACAATGCACGGGGTGTTGTAAAATTTTGATATTTTGTATAATTATTAAATTTTTGGCAGAAGGAATGGAATTTAAAATTAAGATTTTTTTTGGTGAAACTTTATTTTGCAGATGATACGTTTTATTAGATGATTAAGAGACTACACTTCATTTGCATTAAAAGTGATGGATATCTATTGTGGTATATGTTCGGGTAAGTTCAAGTTTTTTTCGTTAATATGATTTGGAATGAGTTTATATTGTTATAACATCATCATAGCTTTATTCAATTCAGAAACTCTTGTCAATGCCATTTTCTATATGATTAAGCATTTGATGATACCAATTAATAGTTGAAAGTCATTTTTAGATGGTTATTGTTGTCTACGACAAATGTTGTCTCCCCAAAAAAATGTCGTCGCCCATGAAAATTGTCACCGCCCACGAAAAATGTCGCTCCCACGACAATTGTCGCCCCCTACGACCAATTTCGCACTCACGACGACAAATGTCCCACCTACGCGAAATGTCATCCCACGACAAGTGTCACCCCCACGACAAATGTCGCCCCCTCGACAAATGTCCCCTCCACGGCAAATGTCGCCCTCACAACAAATGTTGCACCACTACAAATGTGGCAGTCACGACAAATGTGGCCCCCACAATAAATGTGGCCCTCATGACAAATGTGGCCCCACGACCAATAACGTACTCACAACAAATGTTGCACCCACGACAAATGTCGCCCTCCGCGACAAATGTCGCCCCCCGCGACAAATGTCGCCCCCCGCGACAAATGTCGCCCCCCGCGACAAATGTCGCCCCCCGCGACAAATGTCGCCCCCCGCGACAAATGTCGCCCCCCGCGACAAATGTCGCCCCCCGCGACAAATGTCGCCCCCCGCGACAAATGTCGCCCCCCGCGACAAATGTCGCCCCCCGCGACAAATGTCGCCCCCCGCGACAAATGTCGCCCCCCGCGACAAATGTCGCCCCCCGCGACAAATGTCGCCCCCCGCGACAAATGTCGCCCCACGCGACAAATGTCGCACCCCGCGACAAATGTCGCACCCCGCGACAAATGTCGCACCCCGCGACAAATGTCGCACCCCGCGACAAATGTCGCACCCCGTCGAATGCCCTCCGGGTTTAAGGCCCGTGCCTACTCGTATATATATTTATATATGTGTATATATATGTATATATATATGTGTATATGTATATATAAGTATATGTATATATGTATATGTATATATATATATGTATCTGTGTATATATATATACATATATACACACATATATATATAATAGCATCTTCGAACGGGCTTCGCCCGTTCTCGATGCGTTGTTGTGGGCTGCGCCCGCATCAAGGCTCTCTTTCAACAAAAAAGAAACGGATTGGACATTTAATCCTTCTTAGTTCTCTCTCTCTCTCTTTACCTCTCTTTCCCTCTCTTTCATTAAATGTCGTGGGCCCCACCTCCTTCTCTTCTTTCCTTCTCTTTATCCCCCCTCTCTCCTCTTAAAGTGATTTGACCACACACCATCTCCATCATCCTCCCTCGTCCCGCTATCCCCCCTCTCCCCTCTCTCTCTCACTCTCACTTTCACTTTCTCTCTCTCTTTCTCTCCCTCTTTCCCCCTCTCTCTCATAGCTTTAAGACACCTATTTATATTCTCTTTCCTTGTATCTCCCTCTCTCCTCAAACTTTCTTTCTCTCTCTTCATCCAATGGATGAGATAGAAGATCTTTGATCTAACGGTTTATGTTTGTTGATTGGTGTGTTCTCAAATATGTATATTGATATAATATAGTAAAGATATGTATGTATATATATACATACATGTATGTATATATATATACATACATACATGTATGTATATATATATATATACATACATACATGTGAATAACAAATCCCCGCCGTTCATCTTGATCAGCGTCATCATTCTTCGTGTGATATGCTACAATGCGTGATCTTCATCCCATTAGATTCACAGCGCGGCGCTTGGTGGCTGCGGGCTCGCCGTCCGCTAGCCACCCGGGATTCGTCGGCGGCCACGCCGACGAACCCCGAGCGGCCGGTGACCGGCGAGCCTGCAGCCGCCGACCGCCGCTCTGCGATCCGATGCTGTGAGTTTTTAGCAAAGAATGATGGCGGACGGCGAGCCCGCAGCCGCCGCCCGCCCCGTCTAGATTCTTCTTCCAATTGGAATCACGTGAAGGAGTTCCGCTGCAGATGTAGGATCGAACGACGGGGAAGTTTTATTCAACAAATATGATGAATATAAACATTTGAAAAAGATCTCCTAACAAACTCTATTTTTACCAAACAGTTTTTTAAAAATTCTAGAGTCAATAATGAATGATAACGCACCCTACAACATTTCAATCAGGTACTTTTCCACCTGCATTAGTCGAAATAAACACACCCTACAACTTAAATGGGAGAAAGACTATATTGAAGACAATTGACAACCATGAATGATAACAAAAGAAGGAAGTAATATGCAATATTGATCGAAGTAGTCAAAAGAAGTAAATCAACGAATGGGAAGAAGAGAGTTTCATGTTTGGCAGAAGTCAATAATTGTTGATACCAAAGTCAATAATGATTGTTTCGGTCTTTGAGGGTGAGATAAGATAATGACGACTTGGAATTGTAGTACATCCTGATCATCTTCTACTCCGAGGATATTGAACACTCCTGGTTTAGGTCACCGACAATAGAGGGGGAGGCAATGAAGTCAGAGAGGATCGCGCAATAGGAGCAATTTTTCAACTCCTCAACTATGAAGTTTTGCAATTGGGATTGTAATCCACGTCTGAGTATCATTCAACATTGGTGAATGTGCACTCAATTACTAGAGTAGAGTAGAGCGTCAAACTGGAGCAACATCACTGAATGCGATTAGAATCAATGATTGAGAACAACAACATTAGATGATGCAGGCGAAGAAGTTATTCATGTGTAGAAAATAGAAAGTTGGATCATTAATTGGGATCGGCGATTGATAAACTCAGTGCCAAAATGATCGAAAATTAAAAGCATGCTAAAGAAACAACAAAGGCGATCCAACCCACAATATCTGAGGTATTGTCCGCTTTGATTCAATTCAGCTCATACTAAGCTTAATCACACAATTTTATCATTTTCATAGGTGCTATACATGTAATTCCCAGATAATCACCGTTTCATAATTACGCTTACCAAAACATACTTAACTGCAGAGTCCCAACTCAACTCCATCACTTGCTTTGAAAATATCTTTAATATGTAAGGGTCCAAATTACGTAAGTCCAGTAATATTTTCTCCAATTATAATGTGTAATTTAATTTATTTTTACACCTCCTTTAATATAGAAGTCTGTCATCTAGAAATCTATCAGAAGCTATCTTTATCTAGACTTGCCTACCTAACTACCTTAAAGATACTCCCCACCCTCATCGTATTGCCCTCATCATATTTGGGATGTTATGTAAGGACCCCTGATTGGCTGAAAATTTTACGCCTTTGGAATGTTTTGCACCATGTCTATGAACCCTCTTGGAAAGCAATCACAGCAGCCCTAGGCTCAAGATACCTAGGGGGTTCGGCGATGGGAAAAGGAGAAGAGGAAGGAGAGAATACCAAGGAGATCCCTTGGCTAGCTGTAGGCTCAAGATGCAATTACCCAAACCATAATGAAATGCCTACATGAGTTACTTAAATAGACTCCAAGGCCAAAATCATAAATAAAATGAAATACTAAAATTAAACATAAATAGATAAAGGTGCTGCACAGAGTATTTAGGCCTGTCAGTTCCGCATTCCTGCCTTGTTGGGTAGCGCCGTTTGTCTTGATTATACACTCCACATGTCCTCTTCTGCTTCACTTTGGCACATTGACAAACATGTGCGATGAAACAGAGAATCTTAATTGAGTTTGTCATCATGACCCACTTTCCCTCCTTTAAGCCAATGTGCGGTGTTTTCCTCAACAATAACCACAACATGCAGGAGTGTATGGAAAACCATCACTAGGAATCTTTGTTAGCCTTGGCAGAGCCATACTTAAAGGTCATGGAAAACCTTAAGCTAAGAATATGATTGCCTCATTTGAGTGTAAAATCTATGATTAGTGATTCGTCATTATTTTATCTTCTCCATCCACTAAAAAATAAAGCTGGGCAATTGTCTTTTTGGAGCCCACTAAAGAATTCTGCTGCCACAAGCTTGCTGCTAAAAAATTGTAGCTGTAGGATGAACAGGCCGACGTACTTCAAATCTTAAAAATTGACTGTTTTCATAGGGCCCTTGGATAGCTCCACCAAAACCCCATGATCTCATCTGTATGAATTTGTTTTTTTTTTGTTGAAATCATCCTCAACTGAACTGGTATGAAACGGGGTTTTTAGGTTTTTCCCTCCAAATGTGCCTAAATGTTTATTATGTTGCCCGAATGAATTTCATTTTTTTTCAAACATAAATTTGATGTTCAATATGTCAAGTGGATGAATCTCCCCCTGTACACTCCCTGTACTGTTACCTGTACACGTGAAATTTTGGCTTTTTTTCCGGAACCACATCCCTCTCACCAGTTCTTCCTTGTTCTCCCCTCTCATGCCCTCTCTTGCCTCCTCTCATTTCTTACAGCTTCTTACAGTATCCAAACTTTGACGATGCCTATCAACAACATCAAATCTGGACGCCAGCCAGCAGAGTTCGATGAGGCCAGGATCTTGGCCCTGATACACTTGTAAACAACCAGCTTCAATATTTTTGTAATTGACCGATGGAATGGGTCAAAAATTGGGCCCATCACCTGCCATAGAAGCCTTTTTTTTGAAATCTTCTAAAATGCGCAAAAAACATGTTTTTAATGATCCATATCCAATTGGAATGAAAAATGTTTTTTTTGTTTTTTTATAAATCATCCTGATCTGGTTAATATGAAAATGGTTATTTACAATCCATCCGGTTTGATAACTAGGTATGAAAATGCCCAAAATCCGGGTTTTTAGATCGTGTTTACTAGGAGCTATCCTGGGGCCTGTTTTCATTGTAACATTTTTGTGCATTCCAATCAAGTTAGGGCAAGCCCAAGAGGAATATAAACACAAAATAGACAGTTAATATGAAAAGTTACTATAAGTTTATATCATTATACTTGTCAAACTATTCTGTTACTAAATTTTTATGCATTAGTAAGCGTTTTTGCTAATCATTTCATTCACTAATCAAACTCTATACATTTTATTTTATATCTTACATAAAAATACTCTTATCATTTTTTCTGTTTTTGAATAATCATAATGATACATTTCAAGTATCTATTAGGAGAATCGACTTCGTCAAGAGATCACTGACCTAGAAGAGGACACGGGATTTAAGCTTCGGGTCCTTGCACAGAATTATCCTGAAACACCAGGTAATATAAAATTTGAAGCATCATTATCAGCAAAAAGAAAAACTGCTCCAGGATTCCTTTCTCATCAAATTGATCATCATGGGCAACAACAGTAATGAGTATGAATCCTCATTTTCCATCCACTCATGTCGAGTGTTATTGTCTAATCACCTAATGTGTTAAACATAAACGATGCAAATCATCTTGAACAACTGTCATTCATGTTTTTGGGTCTGCCTCTTTTCCTCCTCAATCTTTGACACTGAGTTTATCTACTCATTTAACTAGATTTCCCCTACTGCCTAATTTTTTGACATTAACTCTATCTACTCCTCTAATTAGTGCATCTAAGTCTATTTTCTATTATCCTATTTTTGATAGATCTCACTCTTATTGCTTCTTTAGTGTGATCATTGCTTAACTTATATTTTCTAGTTTTTCCACACATTTTCATTCCTTTCAGACTGAACTTAAATATCAATGAATTTACTGCCGAATACTTAAATTCATACAACATTGTCTACCTAATAACTGTTTCATAAAAATTATTTTTATGCCTCAATGTTATCCTCTTATTGCATAGTACTCGTGAGACACTTTTTTTCTAGCAACACAACCTTATCTAGAGGTTATGTCCTCATTTATATATCTATTATTCTGAATAATGTATCCAAATTCATTAAACTTATCATGTCTAGATATCTGTGTCAATAACTCAATATATCAACCTTTCTAGAATCACATACATGTACTCGATTTTTTTCTATTTATATGAAGCTCTCTATCTTGAAAATATGAGAACGAGTAATAAAAAGAAGATTAAGATGAGAGACTAACATCTCGGAAAATCAATTTGGATTCATGCCAGGGAGGTCAACCATGGAAGCTATACATCTCTTGAGGAGACTCATTGACAACTATCGAGAAAGAAAACAAGATTTGCATATGCTATTTATTGATCTTGAGAAGGCTTATGATAGAGTTCCAAGAGAGATCTTATGGAGAGTCTTAGAAAAAAAAGGTGTAAATGTATCATATATTGACATAATCAATGATATGTATACAAATTCAGGGTGAGGACATCTGGAGGATTAACACAAGAATTCCCTATTACTGTTGGATTACATCAAGGTTCAGCTTTAAGCCCTTATCTCTTTACCCTTATCTTAGATGAGTTCACCAGACATATCCAACAAGCAATACCTTGGTGTTTATTGTTTGCAGATGATATCATTTTGGTTGATGCGACGCGCGAGGGTGTAAATGCAAAACTTGAATCTTGGCGAGATACTTTAAAAAAGAAGGGTTTTAGGTTGAGCAGGGCAAAGACGGAGTATATGGAACTTAAATTTAGCAACACAAGAAGGACAAATGACTTCGTTATTAAGTTGGGTGATCAAGATATTTCCTGCAGTGAGTGTTTTAAATATCTTGGATCGATAGTTCAAAAAGATGGAGGTATTGATAAAGATGTGACACATAGAATCCAAGCGGGTTGGTTGAAGTGGAGAGGCGCGTCAGGGATCTTATGTGATCGTAAAGTACCACTAAAACTTAAGGGCATGTTTTACCGTACTGCAATTAGACCCGCGATGCTCTATGGTTTTGAGTGTTGGGCAGTGAATTGTGCACATGAGTAAAAAATGGGAGTTACGGAGATGAAAATGCTTAGGTGGATGTGTGGACACACGAGATTGGATAAAATTAGGAATGAAAGTATCAGGGATAAGACATGAGTAGCACCAATTTCAGAGAAGATGCGAGAAACTTGTCTAAGATGGTTTGGACACATACAAAGGAAACCATTAGAGGCACCTGTTAGGCGTTGTGAGAGTCTAGTCACTAGGCATGTTAGATGAAGGAGGGGTAGACCAATAAAGACTTGGAATGAAACTATAAAGAAAGACAAGATGTACTTAGGCATTAGTGAGATTATGACAAAAGATGGGGCACAATGGCGACAAAGGATCCATATAGCCGACCCCACTATAGTGGGATAAAGGCTTGAGTGTTGTTTTTGTTTATATGAAACTCTCTATCTTCTAAAAAATTTCTTCATTAATCTAAATTTTCACCTAGGAAGCACATGTTTGGGTACTATTATTGTGTAGGATATGTACTCGGTACTTGGTATGACAAAATTTTAAATATAAGCATACTGGTATGGCAGGATGTGTCATAATGAAAATACACACGCATAGCAAGTGCAATATGGAGTTTTCAAAACATCAAGAACAACTAATTTAAAATAATCCAAATGAATGAATACAAGCATGAGTGCACGGTCACTGTGAAAGATGATGTTTTTCAGTATAAAACATACATAAAGAATCCAAATTTAGCATCTTATAATTATTTAAGGATTTAACCGCAAAAGAAAAAGTAAACTTTCAATTTTGTTGTTTTCTTTCCATTGCTAGAGATCATTGTATCTTAAATCTCCAATTCACCTAGAAACAAGCTCACAACACCAAGAACATCAACACCATCAAAAAGATCTTCCCATGCATCGCCTCCAATATCCCACAATCTACTTCTTCCTTTCATTGTAAATATCATTCATCTTGATAATATGTGAATATTACTATACTCATAGAACAATTCATTGGCTCATTATGGTTGAATCTTGTTTTTATAAAGTGAACGAAGGAGTATTGTTATGCTACTAGAAGAGGAGATATGAGGTAGAGAGAAGAAATTAGGGTTAGGGTGAGAAGAAGAGGGAGAATACCTGGATATGTTTCTTCATAATGGTCCAAGAGGGGTTCCGGGTATATATATTCCCGGAGCCAAGGGGGCCGACCGACCCCCAAATGGGCTGAACCGTGTGGTTCAACCCCTCCGGTCCGAGAATTAGTGAATGAGGGATGGACCGGTTGGTTCAACCCCGTTGCCTCCTTCCGCCTATTTAGGTCATCGAGCATAATTGTGCCCCTTGAACCGTAGCATGTTCGGGGGCATAACATTCCCCTCCCCACTAAGCACCAACTTGTCCCCAAGGTGGAAGTCGGGGAACGAGTCGCGGAATTCCAGCAGATCGACCCAGGTATTGTGTGCAGAGGTCAAATTTTTTCATTTAACTAGTATCTCGGGCCGATATTCAGAACCATGTTGCTTCCACTTGATCATCAATACTTCTTCCAATAACGGGCGCTGCTCCCCCGCAATGGTAGCCTCGGGTTAAAGAGGGCTCGGCTGGACGGCGTCGTCCAGCTTCTTCTTGAGTTGGGACACATGAAAGGTCGGGTGTATACGAGAGCCTTCCGGAAGCGCTAATGTGTATGCCACCAGTCCCACCCGCTGAGTAATGCGGAACGACCCATAGTATCGTGGTGCTAACTTTTGATTCGCCCGGCGGGAGACGGAAAGCTGTCGGTAAGGTTGGAGTGAGGAAGACCTTGTCTCCCACTGCGAATTCCTTCTCGGTCCGATGTTTGTCTGCCTGCACCTTCATCCTGTCCTGAGCTGCCCGGAGATTGTCACGCAGTAGAGCTAGGGTGCGATCGCGATCACGCTATTGTCGGTCGACCGACGAAAGAGCTTTGATATCGGGCTCATATGAGCCCAAAGAAGGCGGAGGGCGGCTGTATACAACCTCGAACGGGATAAGCTTGCTGGTCGTATGATACGAGGTATTGTAACAGTACTCGGCCCGGTGTAATCATCCGGTCCATGTACGGGGCTCATCCATCACAAAGCAGCGTAAGTATGTTTCCACCCCGCAATTGAGAACCTCGGTCTGGCCGTCCGAGTGATGATAGGTCGTGCTTAGGCGTAGTCGTGTTCCTTGTAGCCGAAAAAGCTCCCTCCATAAGTTGCTCACGAACACTGGGTCACGACCCGAGATGATAGACCGAGGCACGCCGTGAAGGCGCACAATTTTGCAAGCAAAAAGATCAGCCACGATCTCTCCCGTGTAGGGGTGGCTCAGAGCCAGAAAGTGTGCGTATTTGGAGAGTTTGTCGACCACAACCAAGATAACTGACTTGCCCTGAGATTTGGGTAATCCGTCAATGAAGTCCATGGAGACTGTTTCCCAAATATGGTGTTGAATTTCTAGCAGGGTAAGCAAACCGACCGGAGAGATTGTTTCATATTTCTGTCGTTGACACACCTCACACTGCTGCACAAATTGTTGAACATCACGACATAAGCCTTTCCAGAAGACATTCGCCTTCAACCTTTGGAGGATCCGGAGCACACCGACGTGGCCTCCTGTCTGCGACGAATGAAACTCCTGCATCATAACTGTCCTCCAGGACGAGGAATGCGGAATGACCACTTGGCCCTGGTAATAAAGGTGCCCCCCTTGGAGCTGGTACCCCGGTGTGGTAGGCTGCCCCTGTCATAGTGCTTCCACAATAAGCCTGAGTTCGGGATCCTGTTGCACCTCCGCCTGGATGTCGTTGAGGGAGTCGATCAAGGGACCCGAGATATGGATGAGCGAGCTCTCCGGAAGGCGAGAGAGAGCATCAACGACCACATTCTCCTTCCCTTTCTTGTAGATGATCTCGTAATCATAACCCAACAATTTGGTCACCCACTTCTGTTGAAGAGGGGAAGCTAGTCGTTGCTCCAGGAAATGTTTCAGACTTTGATGGTCGGTACGGACCTTGAAATGATGCCCCAGTAAGTACGACCGCCACAGGGTCACTACGTGTATGATGGCTAGCATTTCCTTCTCGTAGGTGGACAATCCCAGAGTGCGGGGAGCGAGAGCCTTGCTGAAGTAGGCTAACGGTCTCCCATCCTGCATCAAAACCGGACCGATGCCCACTTCGGACGCATCGGTCTCCAACACAAATTCCTTGTTGAAATCCGGTAGGGCGAGGACCGATGTAGTCGTCATGGCCCGTTTCAGGGCCTGGAAAGCTGCCTCAGCGCCGTCCTGCCATACGAATGCCTCCTTCTATAAGAGCTGAGTGAGCGGCCGTGCAATCTTGTCGTAGTCTTTTATGAATCTTCTGTAGTAGCCACTGAGGCCAAGGAATCCCCGTAAGGCCCGTAACGTCGTGGGGCGGGGCCACGTGACCGTACTCTCGATTTTGTACGGGTTGGCCCGGACCCCCTGGGCCCAAACAAAATGGCCTAGATACTCGACCTCCGTCTGGACGAAAGAGCACTTGGACTGCTTAGCGTACAACTGATTGTGGCGCAATATGGTGAGAACCTATTGCACGTGCTGGAGATGCTCTGCCCAACTACTACTATAAACCAAGATGTCATCAAAAAATATCAGCACGGAACGACGTAGAAGTGGCCGAAAGAGTTCGTTCATCACCTCCTGAAAGGTGGAGGGGGCATTGGTAAGCCCGAAGGGCATCACGAGGAACTCATAATGTCCATCGTGGGTTCGAAAGGCCGTCTTATGAATGCCCTCCTCCCACATCCGAATTTGGTGGTAGCCAGAACGCAGGTCCAGCTTGGTGAATAAACATGCTCCGTGTAGTTCGTCCAACAGTTCCTCGATCATGGGAATGGGGAATTTATCTTTGATGGTTGGACTATTCAGGCTTCGGTAATCAACGCAGAATTGCTAAGAACCGTTTTTCTTCTTTACCAGAATAATGGGTGACGAGAAGGAACTGGTGCTGGGACGGATGATCCCGGCGATGAGCATCTCCCGGATGCTACGCTCGATCTCCTTCTGAATGAGCAGGTAGCGGTATGGTCGGATATTGGTAGGTTCCGATCCCACCTTGAGCTGGATCGCGTGATCCCGGAATCTCGGTCGAGGCAGGCTGTGCGGCTCCTGAAAGACGTCCGCATAGTGAGCCAGCAAGGGTCGCATCGGCTCTGGTACTTCTGATGAGATAGGAGGAGAGGATACTAGGCCCATAATCATCGCCATCGAACTATCCTCTTCGGATAAACGTTCTAAACTTCAAACCGAGATTTCCTTCAGTGGGCATAATTTAAGGTCGTGGATGTAGTGTTTTTGTCCAAGTTGTGTGAACTCCATGGTCATCTGATCCCAGTCGAAGGTGACTCTCCGCAACTGTCGCAGCCACTGAACTCCCAATACCATATCAGATCCCCTGATGGGCAGCAGGTAGACATCAGTGCGGCACGTGTACCCCTGTATCCGCAGGTCGACTCCCCTCATCACCCTTTCACACCTCAGTTTGCTCCCATCCACTACCATGACCTGGAACGCGGCTCCCTAATCTACCTGGTGCTCCACCTTTCGTGCTACGACAGGGTTGATGAAATTGTGGGTGCTCCCACTATCAATCAGTATGGTGACCCGCTCCTGGGCGACCTTCCCAGCTATGCGCATAGTGAGGGGAGTTGTGCACCCCTCCATCGCTTGGATGGAGACCCCGAACTCGACCAAGGTCAAGGTCCAACTCGGCGGTATCCTCCTCCTCATCTTCCTCTCTCAGCATGAAAACCCAGATCTTCTGACTTTTATGCCCTGGAGCATACTTCTCATCGCAGTTGAAACACAACCCCTTTTCTTTTTGCGCCTGCAGTTCAGGCCATGTTAGTCGCGTCATCGTCGGTCTCCCAATCGTCGGTTGGTCCCGCCTGGCCGGTGTGGGGGGCATGGCCGCTTTCTCTGTGGTGCGGACCCGCTGTCTGTTGAAGCGTTTCTCCTGTATCCTCGTCAGGCTGATATCATGACTCAGGCTGTGGGGCATGTAGGCATGAACCTCATCCCGTAGGTGATCCTTTAGACCCGTGACGAAGCAGCTCAACAAGGTTCTCTCCTCCCATCGGACCCTGTTGGCCAGTCTCTCAAACTTGGTGCGATATTCCATCACTGTTCCCCGCTGTTGTAGCTTCTGTAGCATGGCCTCGACGTCTTCATACTCCAAAGGGCCAAACCAAGCTGAGAACTCCCCTACGAACTCGATCCATGGCGCAAAGTTTCTTCCCCTCAAGAACCACTGCGTCCACTGGTAGGCGTCATCCTCCAGGTGGAAAGCTGCTAACTGCATCCATTACTCCTCGGGGATTTCCTGATAATGGAAAAATAGTTCCGCCTTTTTGTACCCACTCGAGTGCATGCCCTCTCTTGAACTTCGGAAAATTCATGTGAGTCCTCTTGGGTGGCATGTGGGGCCGCTGATGCGCTTGTCCAAACCCACCCATCTCATGTCCGTACCCCACTGCCCTCTGCTGCTCCACAGGGGGGGTAGGGTCTCGGAGGTCTGGGGAAGTGCATTCCTCCTGGGGCTGCAGCTGGAAAAAACGTTCCCTTCCTTGTTCGCCACCGGGGTGTTGTCCGTCTCCGTAAATCCTGGCCGGTGGTGGCCGCATGTGCCATTGTTCGCCGACTCCGTAGCCCGTCGGGTATCCGACGCTCCGGGGAAAAGGTAATAACCCGGCGACTCCTCTACTGGACCCACCCGGGGCCGCCGAAGGCCGAATCGTCCCCGTCGTCTGCTCCGAATGACGCCCAAAGGGCATGCGACCTATGCCGAGTTCGACCCAGCCCGCGGAGGAGCCGCCCAGGCCGGGCGCTCCCGCCACCTGCTCCTATGGCCTCCAGGACCCCGCGCGCCCTCCTCCGGCCTCGATTCCCGCCGGAGGGCCTCCGCCCGTGCCATACAGGGAGTTCGGGTTGCCGTCGGAGCCGATCTGCATGAAGCCGCTCGAACCCGAGTGCGCGCGCTGTTGCAGAGCGGGATCGGGGATTTCCGCCTCCGATTCCTCGGTGACCACCGTTTTCCCTTTTAGGTTTTGAGTTAGGAGGTCCTTGATCTCCTCCATGCGGGCATCCATGCGTTCCTCAAGTTGTTGGGTTGAAACCTTCATCCTTTCCTCCATGGCCGCTACCGTATCCGTCAACCCGATGTAGTTCTCCTCTAACGAAGCTAGACGGCCGACATCTTCACTCGAACGTGTGTTCACCATGGTGGGAGGAAGGAATCTATGATACCAATTGTTATGCTACTAGAAGAGGAGATATGAGGTAGAGAGAAGAAATTAGGGTTAGGGTGACAAGAAGAGGGAGAATACCTGGATATGTTTCTTCATAATGGTCCAAGAGGGGTTCCGGGTATATATATACCCGGAACCAAGGGGGCCGGCCGGCCCCCAAATGGGCTGAACCGTGTGGTTCAGCCCCTCCGATCCGAGAATTTGTGAATGGGGGCTGAACCGGTTGGTTCAGCCCCGTTGCCTCCTACCGTCTCCTTAGGTCGTCGAGCATATTTGTGCCCCTTGAACTGTAGCACGTTCGAGGGCATAACAAGTATGTACTCCAATTTCTTTGATAGCATGAGGTTCAAGAAGGTTGATTAAGAAGATTCATAGCTATCTTGTGTAACCTCAACGTTGAAGTTCCATAGTAGTTTCATCAAAATTTGGGCAACAAGGAAGCTCTACTTTTCAAATTATTTGGCTCATTAAAAGCATGGCCAAGTCCTATGAACCTATAAAATTCATTGATAACTAGCCTCTCCTCCAAAGTGAAAGATGCACCCCAATCAAAGGCAAACTCCCAACAACCAAATTCTATTCCTTCAGAGAAATATCTTCTTAAGCACTTATTTCTCCCAAAGAAAACTTCATCTATGTATGGATCATCTCTATTTGGGTCTCCATCAAGCCATTTAGAATTCCAATACTTATATTTTGTATCATGTTATATGAAAATTTCATGCATAAACATTGCATACTAAATATCAAATGTACGCAAAATTTACCTTGGAGAATGAGCCATGTAATGCAGCAACGTGTAACTTTTGGTCCATCGTGTTGCGAAACCATGATGGGGGATCACCTGCAAGCGCTGCACTACGTCGCGGAAGGAGTCCAACTCGTAATCATGTTATCTTTTATTTTATGTATCCGGACTTTAATTGTATTTGGAACTCTTGGACTTGATTTAGCCTCAACTGGTTATAGGGTGGGGTGTGGTTTGTGTAAGTTTATGCAAAGTATTATTATCAATTCTCTCTCTCTCTTAGTCTCTCTCTCATTCTTTTTCTTCCGCCCACGCGCCCTAACCGACGATGTCAAGCCCGCCGTGTAACAACCCAAATCGTTATAAAAAATTTAAAAGATAATAAACATAAATTTAAATAGTTAAATCCCCGATGACGAGAAAGGAAAGCAGTGACAAAATTAGTTTGATATTTTCTATCATAAGATTATATTTATTAAATATAACATTTTGGAGAGTTTTGCATTTTTTTCATTTAAATGATGAAATTATTTTGGGTGGAGATGTTTATTGAAATTTGAGTTACCATGCATTTGGCCCAGCCGGTTGACTTGATTTTGGTAAAATAAAATGTGTAATATATTTTGATGAAGAGCTTTGATATTATTAACCTGTTGACATGTGGCTTGGTTTTAAACAATGTTGTTGGTAGTTGATGCTTGGTACTGTTGACATGTATGGGGCCATAAACGGTTCAGTTGTTGTTTTGACTAGCTGTGGGTTGATATTTCCGTCGACTGAACCCACCACACCGCTATACCTCTCAATAAAAGCCTGCCTGCTCTTGCTCTCCATTTCATTCTCTCATCCCAATATTTCTCTCCATGTTTACGCTAGGGCTCGACGGGAATCAGCGGCAGTAACTGCGTCTCTATGTCTTTTTCCCCCTTATTCTCTCTCTCGACCTCTCTCTCCCTTGTTGGTTCTATTGCTGCTAGACTGCCATTGAGTTCTGCTAGGGCTTGTCGACCCCCTCTCTTACAAACGACGACAGTGGCACCTCTCCTTCCTCTTGAATACAGTATTGGAGCTCTTGGAAGAGTTCGGCTGCACCTCCGCTTAGTCCCACAGAAACCGGTTGTACAATTAGTTTTTCCTCCTTATCCCACTGTAAGATCTCCTCCCTCTTGCTTATATTATTGGTTGGTCAGTTATGCTACTGCTTTAATGGTTAATGGAGGAAATTAAAATTTAGGATACGTTTTGGAATTTACCTTTTGATTTGGCTGGCTATTACACTTATCGTGAAATGGGCTTCTTTCCTCTTCTCTTCTCCATTTATTCTGAAATCAGAATTTATTTCTAAACCTTATGGCCAATATCAAGTTGCAATTAATTGATTTTTGTTTTGTCATGGCCGGCTATAGTATTGAATTTTGGCTATATCTACAATACTAATTTTTTGGCCAAGGAGACATGAGGCTGATTTGAGGATCATACTACAACTTAAGGTTTTATATATTTGATCATATTTGAATCATAAAATCTATAAGCTCACCTAACATATCCCCAACCCTAGGCAAGCCTTTAATAAAAGCTGAATCAACGTAACATCAACATCACATTTCTATAAGAGACGCAACCCAACTAAAGGTACATAATATTTCAGTACTTTCCGAGGGCTCACGATAGGCGTGGTGATGTACCTGAGAAAGATAAGGGCAAAAGGATAATCACAGTGAGTTTTATCTCTTGAATTATGCTCTATTTTTGAAGTATTTTAATATTTTCTGCATGCTATTTCGACACAGATTTTAGTTTATTGCATGTGCATAAGTTATAGATTTTGATAATCACCGATACTTGAATATTGCTATGAAATCAAATATAGAATGTCAATTAAAAGCGATACAAATCCTGAGGGGAATTATTAGTACAAACACATCTTTTGCTATCTATCTGCATGAATGAGTGAGAATTGAATTATATAATGTAATAGGAAAAGATAAAAGATGAAGAATAAGATACAGATGAGAAATGTTAAGGAGAATCCAAGTAAGGGGTTTACCTTTAGATTTTTTCTAAGTAGGGGGTCTGCCTACAATTTTGATGATGAATCCCTTGAGGGGTGGGCCCAAGAGTATGATGAATCTCTTAACATTTCATGAGTTGTGTAATTAAAAGAATGAGTGAATGTTATATATTGACAATTAAATCGGAATGAGATTAAATTAAGAATTTGATTGGAAGAGATCAACAAGCCGAAGGAAGACTTTTTGAAACATTAGAGAATACATGAAATTTGATCATTGAAGTCTTCTGATATACTAATTGCACTTTGATGTTATGTTTGCAGATTGATACCAATTCACATTGTTTGCCTGTATAGCAATTCAAGTGGTAGTTTACTCACATACTCATATTTTTATGATAACTCATAGTGGATTATCATTTAAGGAAGTTGTAGCATCTCCAAGTGCACCAAAAAGGGCTTCCCTAACTGCTGAAGAGAAGAAAAAGCTTGCAGAAAAATGCGTCTCCAAGTGCACCAAAATGGTATGGGTTAAAATTTTCGTAGGCATGGAAGATTGTGTAGAGAAGCATAAGGAAACACGTGACATGCATTGTCAAGTGTGCAATGAAGGTTGGAAAGGTTGGTGCTAAGTGGAGTGAGTGACTAGTGTGTCGTTGGTTGTTTGTATCTTTCTTAATCATGTTTAAAGTCTGTACTTTGTAATAAGAAATACAATTTCAGTTTGTATATTTTATTGTGTACTCATGTGCATTTATTACATGTGCATTTATTACATGTGCAAGCTGCGACGAATTATTAAAAATAAACTAAGATACTGAATAACTTGTGGAGCCCAGACAAAGGGCCCTCACACGCCGCACCCCCTCCTCACTAGCATCCGTCATCTCCTCCCCCTTTCCGATGAGATAGGTTCAAGGGGGTCCAAGAAGAGTCATGTCGATGTCCTACGGGACTTCTCCCTCGTTCGTTATCATGCCTGATCCCAAAAAACGATCTGTATCAACTTGGTATCATAGCTATCAACCTCCGCCTCTCCCCTACTGCACACGCCCCTGCCGACAACGCCTCCCCAGACACTGATCGCCTACCGCAGTCTTGTCCTACAAGCCCCGCTCTCTCCAGTGCATCGACAACGTCGTTACCGTGTATTCCTCATGCAGACGCTTCGACCACTGCACGCGTTACCCAGACGTTGTTTTTGGGGGCTTCCACTGCCGATGTTCCCCTTTTCGTGGACAACACATGCCTCTTTCCCACTCTCCTTCGGGCCTTTCCATCCTCTCTAAAAGTACCTGTTAGAAACCACGTGTGGGCCCCTCGTCGGGGACTAAGTCCAGATCATCGTGGCCGACTGCAGTTGAATGGCGAGAACATCCCCAACCAAATCTCCTGGGCGCATGTGGGACCCTCGTCGGGTACATGAACCCAGATCACGCGGAATAAATTCTCAGATAGGTTGTTGAGGCTCGGGATAGAACCCGGGACCTCCTTTATTAAGCTCCTAAGCGGAAGCTTGACACCCAACTGACAAGGGGATGTTCTCGCCATTCGACTGCAGTCGGCCACAGGATCTGGGTTCATGTTCCTGACGAGGGGCCCGTCGTGGTTTCTACCAATGGACAAAGTTAACCTCGGTGGCTTCACTTTGGATCAGATTTTGGAGTCCTTTCAGAATATGATGGTAGCCAACAATAGGGCTCTAATCGAGGCCTTTCGACCAGACGGGCCCCACCTCCCCCGCGCGTTGCTTCAGGCTCTTCCTAGGCGGGACATGATTTTCCCAGCCCTCGTTTTGATGGAGGCGGACTCCCTCGTTTTGTCAAGATGGATTTCTTGATTTTTGAACATCGGAATGAACCCTTGGCATGACTCACACATTGCGAGCAGTTCTTTGTCAACCCGTGTACACCATGGGAGAAATGTATTGTCGTTGTTTCCTTTCCTCTCATGGTCTCAGCACAGTTATGGTTCTACCAGTTTCAGTGGTAAAAACCTCTCCTCGGGATGAATTTAAGACTCACTAACCTCCGCTTTGGGCCTCCCCTTCGCGGTAACCCCGTTGGCGATCTCCAATGTTTTAAATGTCGGATGTCGGGTACATATCGGATTGAGTTTTTAAATGTCGGATGTTGGAGACATGTCAGAGACATTTGAAAATGTCGGGTTTCAAAATTATTAGTATCTGTATGTATGCATAATATAACTATGCATCTATCATGTTTTTATGTATCTAACATAATATATTATTATTTGTTTTATAAGTTCTTTTTTATTATTTATATTGGCAAACAATGATAAATGACATGTCTTTAACACCTTTTTTATTTGCAGGTTAGTTCGATCATCAAGTAAATATTTCAAACAGATTGAGCAGAACAATAAATATTCAAGTACAATAAATAAAAGAATACTTTGAATCTCTTGGAAAAATGAAGAATATTGTACCATATTTTTGTAAATGAACCCCTGCGTATGCTGAAGATGATCCAGAAGCCTTCCAGGAGTAGCATATTTTTCTGACCATGCAACATCAACCTGAACCGAGTGATCAATAACAAGGTCCACAGGTACCTGCAAAAGCATATATTGTGCTTGATGTTGAAAATGGGAAAGAAATGAAACCTCACACCTGAGAAATTAGTCGGGCTTTGTTCTGTGCTCACCGCCGACGAAGGTGGAGGGAGGAGCAGGGCTTCGTTGAGGGAGGAGTGCAAGAAGTGGTTTCGTTCGCTGCTCACCGACGACGGAGGAGGAGGGAGGAGGAGCAGGAGCCAGGAAGTGGCTTCGTTTGCTACTTATCTCCTACGGAGGAGGAGGGAGGACTACCAGTGCAACAGTGCCTGCTTCGTTCGCTATTCACCGCCGACGTAGGAGGAGGGAGGAGCAGGAGACAGGAAGTGCCTTCGTTCGCTGCTTATTGTCAACGGAGGAGGGAGGAATACCAGTGCGACAGTGCTGCTTCGTTCACTGCTCAACGCCGACGGAGAAGGAGGAGCTTCGTTCTCTTCTTCACGCCACAAAAGGAAAAGAGTTGGGACTGGAAGAAAATTTAGGGCAAAACATCGAATGTAAACCTTTATACGAAACATAATTTCCGAAAAAAATTAATATCGCCCGAATTTGCAAATCTCGGATTCGGCCGAAATTTCGGATTTTGACCGAAATTTTGGACGAATTTATTAAAAACGAAATTTGTTCCTAAAATTGAAAAAATAGATCGTTTTCCCCTGAAATCAAACATGTCGGACATGTCGGCCAACATTTAAAACAATGGCGATCTCATCTCCCTTCGACAGTCTGGGTCAATCGATGACTATCTCGAGCAATTCCACGTGCTCCTTGCTCGTGCCCTCTCCATTCCTGCAGCACATCAGGTGACCTTCTTTATTGCGGGTCTCCACAAGCGACTACATTTGGATGTCGAGTTCCAGTTTCCTCCTGACCTCGCGACGAGCATGAGTTTAGTACGCGTTTGTGAGAAACGCCTTTTGATGGTCCGCCGGTACTTGGGGCGACGCTCTGTCGAAGGACTCCCTAGGGGTGGCCCTTCACCCCATCCATCTAGCAGTGGAGTCGGCAAGGGCAAGGAGGGGAATCGCCCTTCCACCATTCGTCGACTAACACCGCAAGAGATGGCCGACCGCAGGGCCATGGGTCTGTGTTTCAACTGTAATGAACCCTTCATTCTTGGACATTGGTGCAAACACCTCTTCTGGCTTAAGGTGGAAAACCCCTCTGATGAGGACATGGAGGAAGAGGATTCTGGGGACCCCGAGATATCTATCCATGCTATGACGGGCCCCCATTCCGGGATATGATACAATTACCGATCTTTGTGGCGGGTCGTCAGTTGGCCACTTTCATGGACTTTAACAGCACGCATAACTTTCTTAGCGATCTCACCGCACAACATCTTCGCCTTCCGGTGACACCCCGTCAGAGCCTCCACGTGCCAGTGGCCAACGTCATAGCAATGGCTTACACTGGGGTTTGCCGTGCTATGCCTATCGTGGTGGAGGGATATCATTCCCTCATGGATTTCTTTGTGATTGCCCTCCCGAGCTTTGAGGATGTGTTAGTGGCTCGGTGGTTGTGCACCTTGGGCCCCCTATTGTGGGACTTTGACGAGCTTACAATAACATGGGGGTAGTGGAACACAACATACCATGTGGCAGGGGCACTCGACGTCTGCCGACCGCCGGGTTTTCTTTGCTCGGACCGACCCGCCCGAGCCCTCTGATCTTGATGCTCTTCTACGGTAGTATAGTGACACTACGACTACCCCAACGGGACCCCCTCCTGTGAGGCGCCAGGACCACCACATCTGCCTCTTGTCGAATATTGATGCCATAGTTTCTCATCCCTACCGTTATTCTTTTTCGCAAAAGGATGAAATTGAACGGCAGTGCTCCGCCATGCTGCGACAGGGCATCATTCGCCACGATATATCCCCTTTCTCTTCTCCAGTCTTCTTGGTTCACAAAAAGGATGACACGTGGAGGTTCTGCGTGGATTTTTGCGATCTGAATGTGCTGGCAATGAAGGACAAGTTTTCAAATCCGGTAGTTGAGGTGTTGCTTGACGAGTTGCACGATGCCAGATACTTCTCCAAATTAGACCTTTGCTCGGGGTACCATCAGGTGGGCATGCCCCCTTGGATATGGAGAAGACCTCTTTCAGCACCCACCATGGACACTTTGAGTTTCTCGTGATGCCCTTCGGGCTCCCAAACGCGCCACCCACCTTCTACGCTCTCATGAATGAGGTATTCCACGACTTAATGCATCGTTGTGTGCTTGTTTTTTTTGACGATGTCTTGGTATACAACACTATTTGGGAAACCCATCTAATCCATCTCCGCACAGTCTTTCAGTTGGTTGGCGCCAACTGATTTTTCTTGAAGCGGGACAAATGTTCTTTTGGGACTGACCGGGTCGCCTACTTGGGTCACGTCGTCGACTGTACGGGTGTGTCCGCCAATTCACTCAAGATTCAAGGGGTGACCGATTGGCCGCTTCCTCAGTCCTAGCGTGAGCTCTGCGGCTCTCTTGTCCTTGCGGGCCACTATCGGCGTTTCATCCAAGGGCCAATATCTCCTGTTCTCCATCGCCTTCGACGAGAGATTCAGGACACCCCGGTCCTCCTAGAGCTTCTCCAGCACATTGAAGAGTGGTGTTTGCCATTGTATTGGGCCGCACAGGACGACCTCATCTTCTACAAGGATTGGCTCTACCTATCGTCTACGTCTCCCTTGATTTCGGATATTCTAGCAGGCGCCCACAATGACACTCATGAAAAGGTTCACATGACCCTTTAGAGGATTCAGACAGAGTTCTTTTAAAGAGGATTCAAACGCGGAGTCCAAGATTTCATCGCCCTTTTCTCCGTCTGTCAACACAACAAGGCCGACCACTTACTACTAGTTAGGCCCCTCCAACCACTTACCGTACCTACACATATATGGGTCGATATCTCTATGGACCTCATCAAGGGGCCAGTCGATCATCTTCGTGGTGGTGTATAGATTTTCCAAGGGCGCACATTTTATCGTCACGAGCCGCCCTATTACAGTGGATGGGGTAGCACACACCTTCTTCGACCAGGTGTTTCGTCTGCACGACACTCCCTTGAGTATTGTGTCTGACATGGACAAAATTTTTACTTCGTTATTCTGGAAGGAGTTTTTTACACTGTGTGGTACCAAACTTGCACTCTCTTCATCATACCATCCACAGTCGGACGGGCAGACCGAGGTGGTCAACCGGACACTCGAGATCTACCTTTGTTGCATTACAGGGGACCACCTGAAGGACTAGCCATGGTGGCTTCAATGGGTGGAATTTTGTTACAACACGTCCTATCATACGACCCCTTCATACCACTTCCTTCCACCATGTCTACGGTCGAGAACCGCCACGACTACTCATATACACCTCAACTCAATCTGCCACCGTTGACAGTGAATTGCAGACTTGCGATTAGATCCTAAGATTAACCCACGAGCACCTTCTCCAGGCCCAGACACGCATGGAGACTGCCTACAACTGGGGACACCGCGAGCTATTCTTTGCTCCAGAAGATTGGGTGTGTCTAAAATGCCGCCCTTACCACAAATCGATCATCGCCAGGAGCCCATACCACAAGCTGGGCCCCAAGTTCTACGGGCCATTGAGATTTTACAGCGCATCAGCGAGGTGGCTTACCGTCTCCAACTACCGGACGATGCCAGAATCCATGATGTGTTCCATGTCTCGCAGTTGAATCCATTTGTGGGGGTACCACCGCCTAATCCCTTGGCCTATTTTCCCCCTCCCACCAGCTATACAACAAACTTAATGTCAACGCGGGAGGAGATGTTACGGACCCACGATGGGGGATCATGTACAAGCTTTGCACCACGTCGCACAAGTTCAACTCGTAGTCATGTTATCTTGTATTTGGAACTCTTGGACTTGGTTTAGCCCCAACCGGTTATAGGGTGGGGGAGGGTTTTGTTTGAGCTTATGCAAAATTGTATTATCAACTCTCTCTCTCTCTAACTCCCTCTTGCTATTTTTTCTCCTCCCGCGTGCCCTAACCAACGACGCCAAGTCCTCCGCACCCGCTCCTCGCTATCATCCATCGTCTCCTCCCCTCTCCGTCGAGATAGGTTCTCGGGGGTCCAAGAGGGGTCGCCAAAATCCTACGGGTCTTCTCCCTCGATCGCCCTCGTATCCGATCCCAAACGACAGTCTGTATCACATCGTTCAGTGGTCAATAATAACGTAGTAGGTGGCAAGCTTGCGGGATTGCAGTAGTGGATTTAGAGAAACTGAAGACGAAATCAAAAGTCGTCCGCGTTTGGAAAGAACGGCACCTAGAAAGAGACATCGATGTTGGGAAGAAGAGAGGCTAGAGAAGAGATCGCCATCAAGGTCGGGGAAGATAAGAGCTCCGACGTCGATGGAGTAGTTGGGGAATCGCAAAAGGTCGGGGTCGGGGAAAGATTAAGCGTAGAGTTTCTCTAACAAATGCATTTTTTGATGATGTTTTTTTTGTTATTAACCCAACGCGATACACAATGGTACATATCATGTGATATCTCGCCGTACCCATGCCGGAAATATACCCGGTACGGTTATATGGTTGAGTTAGCATACCTGTACTATGTTGTTTTTATCTTAACTAGAAGTATGTCATATGCAAAAAGTATGCACCAAGGCAATTGAAAAGCAGTCTGTCGATCCAAGGCAATTCTTTGGGCCTGGCTCTTTTATCCATAGTCATGATATTGATACACATCTCTTGTATAATATAATGATATGTAGTTTTTCTTGTATGCTGTTGGGCGGATTATCGTCCTTTGGCTTTCTTTTCTATAGTTTCCTTTAATTTTTATTTATTTAATGTTCTGTTTTTCAGGTTTAGCAATTAGAGACTTCTGGAAGGTCGATGATAGAACAATTGTATTTGTTGCTGATCCCACCTTTGGTAAGATAATTTTTCTTCTCAAGCCTTAATTGTCTGACATGAGCTTGTAGAGTATTTCTTCAACCTCAAATAGATTTCGCCAGATTATCTTGTTCCATTCTGTTGAAGAAAACTCATTTTATTTCCTACTTATATTCTTTCAAGAGGAGAGTAGAAAAAAGTTTATTTCTGTAGAGATTTGGGATTCTCACATAAAATACCTTCATGGGCATAGGAGAAAGATAATCAAATTGATTATTTTGGTCTTCAATTCTTGAAACAACTCAGCACTCTGTCCTCTCATATAGAAGTGAATGGAATGAAAATTAGTCTTATCATTTCAATTCTCTTAATTGAACTGCTTTCATGGGTGTAGATGAATAAAAGTTAAATCGTTCATAGTTTTTGCATAATTGTGCATCTAAATTTTGTTTTATCATTAATTTGATGTTCATTAAAGATATTATGCTTTTAGTTAAAACCAAATGTTGCCATTGCTAACACACTCGTATTTGTTCACATAGGATATTATGCTTTTCGATTGAAAATGGTTTTGATTGTTGATATCTAGACTCCCCTTTGTTTTTCACTCCATAACAAGTGGTATCATATCGATGGTTCCGTTGTGATTGATTTTGTTCATGGATTCTGTTGCTCCCATTTATTCAAGTATGGTTGGCCAAAGTTCAAGAATATCTGAATCACAATTTCTCCTCGTGGTTGAGTGTGCTCTTGATGTGTGATACTTGATGATGTTAATATTGAAAAACAAGTGACAAAGAAAAACAGAGGAAAAACGAAGAACACTGGTGGATAAGTCATATTGATTCATTCATCGATTCTATTCATTGCATTCCTTTTGCAGGATTAAATAGTAGATCAACATTACATGGGAAAGAGAAAACATTAAGGATAAAGAGGCACAAAGAGACATGAACTTCTCGGGTGCACAGTACATTAATTAGTCTTAATTAATACTTAATTGATTATCAGGTTTTTTCAGGTAACTTAACACCCTCACTTAACCTGATAACAATTTGGCCTAAAGGTATCTTTTTAGGGAATAAAAATGCTCGCGAGAGAACGGCTTGGTAAGATGTTCGCCAACTGCATTCCTGTGGGGACAATACTCAAGCTTGATTTCATTCTTCTCCACGAGTTTGTGAATAAAATGGTGACAAATATTGATGTGTTTGCTTCAATCCATACAGTGCTTTATGAAGTTTATACACTTTGTGTTTTCCCCTTCCACTTCATACCCTCTTGGTTGTTCGACGTAGATCTCCTCTGTGATAACACCATTTAAAAAAGTTGACTAGACTTTAAGCTGGTAGACGAGCTACTGATGTTCTGTCGCAATTGCAAATAGAATTCAGATAGTGTCCATCCTGACAACTGGATCATAGGTGTCTTCATAGTCCAGGCACCGCTTTTGGCTATATCTTTTGGCAACGTGTTATGGGCAGCGGGGATACAAGGACATTTAAACCCTAGAGCTTTAGAAAGGAGAAGAAGTTGAGGGGAGAGGAAGATGAAACCCTAGAGGAGAGGGCTTAGAGAGAGAGAGGAAGTTAGAGAGATAAAGAGAAATTTGATTCTATTTTCTCGCATAAGGATTACATGATAATAACACGAACATACAAAAAATGTTAAAGCACTTAAACGCTGCGACATGACCTGATACAAGACGACTCGATACAACACGACTTAGCATGTAAATAATAATAACTGACGGCGGATCCGCAACACTCCATCCTTCCTTCAAAACGAGTTTTCCCCCAAGCTCGTGCTCCATGCGGGTGACCGGATCATCTGGTACCTTGACCTACCTCTAGAACAACGCGCGGTAATGCGTATCAGCGGCGGTGGCATCAGCGAGGATCGGCGGTGCCATCCAAAAAGTGGGCGGCCTATGGAATGACTTCGTTGGGGTCGCTGGAGGGATTGAGTGGAGCAGCTACACGGAGGTCGGAGGGCCGACATGCGGCGACAGGAAGGGATCCGCCGAGGTCGGCGGAGCATATGCCGGTAGAAAAGGTGGCGAGGTGACCGATGGGAGTGGCATGGCAGGGGCCGACGGAGCATGAGCCGACAGAGGCGGCGACGTGTCGATCAGAGGAGCCTGTGGAGGAGACGATGCTGAAAGTAGTGTCCGCAGCTGGGACTGGTGTTGGAAGTGTCGGGGATGTCAGGTGCGCCAAAGGGGGTTGAACTTCAAAGTTTCCTGATTGCTCCAACTAAGCAAGCTTGGCGTCGAAGCGAGCCGTAGAGTCCTGAAATGATGTCAACCACATTGAGTTGAGGATGGACGCATCAGCTGCACTTATATTAATGTCCATGTGGCAAGAATATGATTGAATACTAATAAATTAATCTATAAAATAGATTAATAAATTAGGAGAAGGCACAGTCGGCACAGGGCTAAAAACAAATAACGTTGATAGAAGGGGAAAGTGGTACGGCTGACAGCTTTACTGGTGCGGTGAAAGCAGGCAAAGGCGTGCACCGCCCAAGGAAGGCGACGGGCAACATCGTGCGGCTCGAGAAAGGCGGAACGAGAAGCACCCTGCTTTGGGATGCTTGGTTGGGGGAGAAGATGGCAGAGGTGGTGGGGAAGCCGGAGCAAGAAGAATAGGGGAACCAGGCGGCGGCGTTGCTGATGTCAAGGGCGACTAGGAAGGGTTGAGGAGGGGTGCCGAGGGAGGCGCCGACGACGTAGGTGGAGGATTGAAGGAGGTTGCGGCCACTGGCGATGGGGACGAAGGAGCAGCGCGTGGGGTTCGGTGGGGGTGCGACGGCGAGGGAGGAGAGGTAAAGGAGGCGGGAGACGTCGTGGGTTGCGAGGGAGAACAGGGTGTCGACGATGGGTATGGGACGAGCGACCGACGAGTGAAGGGGCGAGCACGAGCTGAAAGCTGGAAGGATGCGAAGGTTTGAGCTGCGACTGGGTCGAATCGGGGTATTGCGGAAGTTGACGGAAGCGGGGGGAAAAGGTCGAAAGAAACCAAAAGTGGATTTTTTTGCGTCGGGCAATGATGGCGTTCGTCGGCGAAAGAGGATCGAAAAGCTCTGATACTAAGTTGTTATGGGCAGCAAGGATACAAGGGCGTTTACACCCAAAAGCTTGAGAAAGGAGAAGTTGAGGGGAGAGGAAGATGAAACCCTAGAGGAGGATAGGGCTTGGAGGGAGAAAGGAAGTTAGAGAGATAAAGGGAAACTTGATTATATTTTCTTGCCTAAGGATTACATGATCCCAAGGGCCCTATATATAGGCGTTGATGTCATACTCGTAAATAACATGAACATAAAACAAAATGTTAAAACACTTAAACGCTGCGACATGACTTGATACAAGACGACTCGATACAACACGACTCAGAATATAAATAATAATAATAACTGACGGCGGATCCGTAACACAACGATACGGGCTTTGTGCTTGATAATATGTCCATCTTCATCGGTTTTGAGTTTGTACACACATTTTAAACCAATGATGCCCGTGTTCTGAGGTTTTGAGACGAGGGACCATGTCTCATTTTTCTGAACTGACTTCATTTCCTCATTCATTGCTGTATTCCAATATTCTTCAGTTGCGGCCATCGAAGATTGAGGTGTGTGACTAAAGAGGGCTATGTCACAACTTCTTATGAGGCTTATATAATCTGTAACCTTCAGTTTGATGGATGTAGCCCACCATGATGCATTTTTCACGTGTTTCATCTAATTTGTCTCTTTTCTATTTGGGTATGTGGGCATAACTTACACAACCAAATGTTCTCGAGTGACTGAGAGTTGGTTTGTGGTAAAAATGGCTTCATAGGGTGTTATGTCAAGCAGTGCTTTGGATGAAGCTCGGTTGAGTGTGTGAATTGCTGTCATTGTGGCTTCAGCCAAGAAGCACTTGGCATATTCTTATAAATAAGCATGGCTCTTGGCATTTCTACCAATGTCCTGCTTCTCCTTTCTACCACCCCATTCTTTTGAGGATTGGAAGGGGCAGTAACTTCTCTTCTTATCCCATTATTCTGGCACTAGGCCTGGAAGTCAGCAGAGAGAAATTAAACTCCTCTATCACTTCTTATGGTTTTATTTTTCTTCACATCTGATTCTCTATTTCGTTTCAGATTTTTGATTCAAGTGATAGATCCACATATACCTGGAATAGTCATCAACGATGAGAAGGTAGTACTTTTTCCCTCCTAGAGATTCAGTATAAGCAGGTCCCCAAAGATTAGCATGCAATAAATCAAGGGGCCCATGGCTTGTTCTTGTAGCAACTTTCGGAAATGGTAGACGACGCAGTTTGCCGAAAGCACAAGTTCCATGTTACTGTTTGTGATTGAGGGTTAGTCTAGGAATATCTTCTGTCCCGTACCTTTTTGAATTAGTGCCTTCATAGACTGGAAGTTGAGATGACCCGGGCGATGATGCCAGGTGAGATTGATGTCAAGATTGCAACCTTTGTCACGGGTGAATGCAAGATGACTAGTTGGAGGCATTGCAACCTTTGTCACGGGTCATGCCCAACTTGCTAAGTATTTTGTCAAAGGAGTACTGACTCAGACCCTTGGTAAGCACATCTGCGAGCCGCTGGTTTGATGGGGCAAAGGGAGTACTCACAATCACCCTAAGTTTTCCTTAATGAAGTGTTTGTCAATCTCCATGTGTTTGGTACAATCATGTTGAACTGAATTGTGAGCAATGTTGATAACAACTTTAGTATCACAATAGATCCTGATTGGACCAACGCACTCCGCACCTAGGTCCTCCATAATCGGCTAAATCCAAAACCCTTCACATATCCCATGTGTCATTGCTCGGAACGCGGCCTCCACACTGGATCTGGCTACAACGTGTTGTTTCTTGCTCCTTTAGGTCACCAAATTACCTCCAACAAGAGAGCAATATCCTGATGTAAACCTTCAGTTATCAACTGAACCTGCCCAATACGCATCTGTATAGACTTCTACTGCCAAAGCCTCGTTGGGTGAGAACAGTATGCCCTTGCCAGGAGAGGATTTGAGATACCTCAGGACTCTGTATACAATATCAAAGTGATGTGATCTAGGTGAGTTCATGTACTGGATAAGAACCAACACAACATAAGAGTTGGACGAGTATGGGAGAGATAGATAAGTTTCCCCACTAGTCATTGGAAACCTGGTATGTTATCCACAACTTCTCTGCCATCTCTACCAAGCTTGTGATCGACTTCAATTGAGTTGTCAGAGGGTATGCATCCAATCATTCCAGTTGTCTTAAACAAATCTAGAAAATACTTGAGGGGTCCAAGATCTTTCACTTCAAACTCCTTAGTCAACCTAGACTTTAAGTGTTCAATCTCCCAAACCAAGCAACCAACTTGTCGTCCTTGTGTTTCACAAACAAGGTATGATCATCATTGCTCTGTTTGTATCCAAAAAGAAATCATTGTCTGGTGAAATCTCCCAAACCAAGCACGTGGAGACTGCTTCAAGCCATACAGAGCTTTCTTCAACCTGCAAACATTTCCTACTGACCTTTTTGGAAGAACACCTGGAGGCAGGGACATGTAGACTTCTTCCTCAAGATCCACCATGAAGAAATGCGTTCTTCACGTCCAACTGACTGTGGCTCCATCCTTTACACACGATTCATGAAAGTAAAATCCTGATTGAATTCATTTTACCAACTAGTGCAAATGTCTCTTAATAGTCGATACCAGCTGTTTGGGTATATCCTCTAGCAACCAACCTGGCTTTGTACCGTTTAACAAGGCTTTGAGAGTTTTGCTTCACGAAGAAGACCCACTTGCATCCCACAACAGTTTTCCCTTTAGAGAGGTGGACAAGATCCCATGTCTGATTCTTGTCAAGGGCCACCATTTCCTCCAACATGGCTGTCTTTCATTCACTGTGCTCAAAAGCTTCCTGCCAAGAACGAGGAATATATATAGAAGATAGGGAGGTGACAAATGCTTATTTTGGTAGTTAAAAATTTGCTTGTGGTTGACATCCATATGAGTGTTAGCAGGTTTGCATCCCGAATAGCCAGCATCCTGAAGAAGGTCAAGACAATACTTTTGTTGTGATAGGACAAGACCATCGAGTCGTCTTTGCTACCTCAAGTCCAAGAAAGTACCGAATATTTCTCAGATCTTTAGTTTTAAGAGCGGAGTTTAAGTGTTGCTTAATTAGTTGTATCTCTGTGAAGTCATTGCAAGTAATCAGAATATCATCAACGTAAACTAGGAGAATGGCTGTGCCGGTTGGTTTATGACTAGTAAAGAGAGAAACGTTGGTCGAGCTTCGAGTAAATCCAACTTCACGAACAACTTTTCTAAACTTGTCAAACCAAGATCGAGGAGACTGTTTGAGACCATAAATAGATTTTTTGAGATGACAAACACGAGACTCCCCCGTGGTCTCAAACTCGGGAGGTTTTGCATGCAGACAATTTCGAGAAGGTCGCATTGAGAAATGCATTTTTGATATCCTACGGGTGTAAAGACCATTGTCGATGAACAACTAAGGAACCCGAACAATATTTAACTAGGAGAGCACGAGCAACTACGACCTCGCGCGACAAAGTAGAGACGCGGGTTGAGCAGTAGGTAGATGCGACAAGGTCAAGGAAGAGCAGCGGCTAGATATGGCAAGGATGCGACTAGCGGCGGCAAGATCTGCGGCAAGGTGCTGCGATTAGGAGTTGCAGCGACTTGAAGCAGGCGACAAAATGTGGCAAGTAGAGGCAAGCAACGACTTGAAGAGGTGGTTATGAAGCAAGGGAGCAACGAGTTGAGGAGAAAGGTGGATAGAGGAAGCTGCGGTTAGCGGCAAGGAGGTCGCGGGAGTTCCGTTACCCAGGAGAGCTGGACGGCAAAAGGAAGCGGCGACTAGCCTTAGCAGGCCGCAGAGAAGCAAGAAGGTGGGACCCGGCGGAAAATCCTATAAAAGGAAAGGGGAAGAAGGCAGGGAATGGGAGAATTGAATCCCCGGAAACCGCAAAAACGTTGCGGTTAGAGAAAAGCTAGCCGCCCACGGTAAACCGTCAATGGAGCCGCGGTTAGAGGAGTAGCCGCCCAAAAGCGCTTAAGGACTTGCAGCGAGGGAAAAAATCAGGACCGGATTGGCTCTGATACCATGTAGAAAACGACATAAGAGAGAAAATGAAGATTATTTTATTAAATTCTCAATTGTCTCGTCGCATAATACGTGTATTTGTACATTTATATTGGAAGAGAATGATGAAAGGATTCCCAATTCTAAGATTTGAGACTAAACAAGATTACAAGTGGGCTACTATTGGGGCCTTGATTATGAGCCTTTTGCATATTTTTCTTTAACAGAAATTAAGGTTTATGATTTAGAATTTTGAATTTAGAGTTCAAGTTAAATTGTATAACCACTATATCTTCATCTTGTTAGGCTACAATTGGTGCATTTCATGCTATATTATTTTATGGGGTAAAGTACATTTGGGATCTCTGGCCACTACAATATTTAAGTGGACATTTTGAACCCATAATTTTCCACCTTTGTCAAATGAGGATAATTTTTTTTGAAAAATAATTTAATTTAAATTTTTTTTAATTTGAAATTTTAATTCCTACCTCTCATTTGACCACCCAAATTTATAAAATTTTATTAAACCCAATATAAAAAAAATTAATTTCAAGTTCTTTTAATATGATATTAGGAGTTCGAATTATATGTATGGCATATGTTTTCCTTATAAATTCAAGGAATGATCCTATCTTATATTTCATGCAGTTAAATAACTTGCAGCTAAATAATTTTATAATATGTATGGAGCAGGCAATATCTTGAATTTCAATGTTGGCGCCACTGTTGATTTGGATATACCTAGAAGCTTCTGGAGTCGTTTAGCTGGAAAGTATGGCAACATATTCTACTGGAAAGAGAAGGTGAGCTGCAGAAATCTGCCTTCTTACATATTCTGTTTTATGTAGTAATTGTTTCAGGTTCAGAGTACTCATATTAAGGCTCATTTAATTGCTTGAAATTAGAAAAATATTTTATAAAATTGTGAATGTTTTTGAATATTTTACAGACTAAATTCAAAATCAATAAATGATGAACTGAGAACTTTCTGAAATCCGATATTTTCATTTCAGTCATTTCGCTTTTTTATAAATACTTTTTTGGCTTTTCATGCATGCACATTAAGGTTTTGAAGCCTAAAGATGCTAGCAATACTAATGAGGTCTCTCTATTTTTATTTGAAGGTTTAGATTTATGCCTTCAGCACAAGGAGATTTTACTTGCTTTGCCAATTAGGATCCGTTTGGCACGGTGGTGGCGGTCATTAATATGGGGGTTAAATTGTCATTCGTTAACGCCCACCTAAAGAACTTCATCCACTTTTATGTTCAAAGAGATGATGTTTGTTAGGTGATCCTCAACGAATGACGGTTTAACCCATGTGTTTATGACCGCCACCACCGTGCCAAACTGAGCCTTAAGCGGTCTGATGATTTTTGTTTCTTTGCGAACATGCTATATCCGTTGATTCCAACATTATATTGCAATTGTTGTTTGTTTGTATTCTTCATTTACCCAAGTGGTCAATTTGGTTGGTTCTTTGCGAAATTGAATCATACATAGGGTTAATTATTGGGACCTCCCCTAAGACTAAATAACCACAAGGACCTCCCCTAAGGCTAGATAACTACAAGGACCTCCCCTAAGACTAGATAACTACAAGGATGTCCTCTCTATTTTTTGAAATTCCAAAAACCCTCCCTCGTAGATTACATTGTTGATTTATGTATTTTAACTGGACGGGAGTGTCTTGCAAAATTATAAACTCAGAGGAGAGGTTTTTATAATTACAAGATGTAGAGGGGAGTTCTATGACTTTATGCAAATTGCCAGCGGTGGTTCTGGTAATTAACCCTCAGTTGTACAATGCATAAAGACCGACAAGAAACTTGACAATACATTGAGTGCCGGTGGCGGTCGTGAATGCGGTGGTTACGAATTATCGTTCTTGAATGCCTGACCTTGTTAGATACTATATATGGTAGATGTATAGCTTAGATTCACCTTGGATGTTGGGATCACTCTCTCATGTATATATATGTACCACTATTGTTGAGGAGTATGATAGATTCATTTTTTTTCTATCATGGTATCAGAGCTCTAGGGCGTCCCTTTGTTCCGCCCACATGCCGAGCCCACTCCGTCTGCTCCTCCAGCGTTCACTCGCGCTCACTCCGATCCGCTGCATGTTGCTTGTCCAGCGTTCACCAGCCAACGCTCGTTAGCTTCCGCCGATCGACTGCTTCGTCGATCCCGATCTGCCCGCTTCGGACTGATTCCCCCGCTCATGATTCAACTTCCTCTGATTGTGATTCGTCGATTGCTGCTTCCGCAGTTCTACTGATTCTTCCACAGATCGTGATTCGTCGGTTGTTGTTTCCGCCGATCTACTGATTCCCGATTGCGTCGCTCGATCCGCTCGATCTTGGATCTCGTACACAACATCCATCCCTGCTCCTTGATCCCGCGTCTTCCTCGACTAATCCCCCTCCTTCCACACTCTCTTTAGCTCTTCCGTCGGCCTTCAGACGCTCCAGCTGCTATTCAAATCCGATTCAGACGACCCGCGACTTCGACACTCCACGACCTTTTTCTATGGTTGCTTCGACAGCCCCGATCTTCTTCTCTGGCTTATCCCTCAGCCCCGATCTTCTTCTCCGGCTGATCCCACAGCCCCAACATCCTCGGTTGATCATCTCGATGGCATTCGATGCTCGTCCTCCTCCGGCACTTTCTGCAACTCAGTCTGGTGCTTCTCGTCGCCCGTCTATCCTTTGCCACTACCGTAAGTGTCTTGGTCATGTCAAATCTGAGTGTCGCAAGCTTCAGAGGACTTAGCAGTCTGGTCAGCAGCGTGCTCCTGGTGCACTTTTCACCCATTTTTTTTGGCTCTGACGCAGTCTCTTTCTGTATCTGAGTTTGCTCAGCTGATTGCCCAACAGTTCTCCCAATAGGTTTTACTGACTCGCTCCTCTGCCTCCGTACTTCCACTGGATTCTTTTGATGCCTTTGTCTCTCAGTCGGCTGCCTCCGCCCCTGCAGGTATCTCCCTCTCCGACTGGTTGCTTGACTCTGGAGTCTCTTTTCACATGATATATGATGTCACTCACCTCTTGTCCTGTCAGCCCGTCTCCTCTGCCCTTAGTATCATGGTAGCCAATGACATCATTCACCCCATCACCAGTTGTGGCCTCCTTCATACCAGTCATTTCTTTGTTTCTTATGCTTCCTACATACCCAAGTTATCCATGAACCTTATATCTGTCAACCAACTCACATCTCATGGTATTTTTTATGAGTTTGTGTGTCGTGTGCAGGATCGTCTGGCAAGGACACTGCTTGGAGCTAGTCGTCGTCGTAACGGGGTGTACATTCTTGATTGTCTCCATCTTTCATCCACTTCATCGTCACCGATAACTTCTATCTATTGTCTTCTTCGGTGGGCTTCTCTCAATGGCATCATCGTCTTGGTCATCCCAGTGGTTCGCGTCTTGTGTCTCTCATCAATCATGACTTCCTTGGTCATGTTTCTTTTGATCGGTCCCACTCTTGTACAATTCTAAGCTTGATAAACATCTACAACTCATATATCTGTCTAGTGATTCTAGGTCTCATCGTCCTTTTGATTTAGTCCATTCTGATATATGGGGTCTCGCACCTTTTATATCCAAGGGCGGACATCGATACTATGTTCTCTTTGTTGATGACTATTCTCGTTATTGTTAGATCTACTTTATGCATACTCGTTCTGACTTTTGCAGATTTATGTTACCCTTTCTGCTATAGTCACCCAGTTTTTTACTTCCATGCGTACTTTTCGTTCTGACTCGGGAGGGGGGGATATCTCTCTCATGTTTTTCGTGATATGCTAGCTACCCACGACACTCTCCCTCAGCTTGCTTGCCTCGGTGCTTACGCTCAAAACAACGCCGACAAAAGGAAGCATCACCACATTATAAAGATACCCCTCACCCTCTTCATATCCTCCCACGTTCTTCCTCATTTTTGGGCCGGGTTTGTTTCCACTGTTATCTACCTTATTAACCTGCAACCTTCCACTTTCCTTCAAGGCCAAGGTCCTGGTGCGTGTCTGTACTCTCGACCCCCCCCCCTCCCGTTACACTCATCTTTGTGTTTTTGGCTGTCGGTGTTATGTTTTGCTCTCTGCTCAGGTTGTTCGCTGTGTCTTTCTTGGATACAGTCTTGAGCATAAGGGCTATCGTTGTTATGACTCTGTTGCACGTCGACTTCGTATCTCACGTGATGTCATCTTTGACGAGCCTCACCATTTCTTTGTGTCCTCTGTCCCCTCGACCCCGCACTCATCTGGTATAGTTTTTCCCATCCTCTTCCCTTGCGTCCAACCTCCCCAGTCTCACCACCTTCTATCTCTCCAGTCTAACCTCCTCACTCCCCCCTTCATCACCCACTTCCTCCTCTGACGAGCTCGTCGACCCCCTTTCATATCACTACACTCGTCGTCCCCTTTCTGTTCTCTTGCCTCCAGTGCCCTCAGACTCAGTGTCTGTCTCTTCCAGCGAGTGTCTAGTGGATGATCCTCTTGCATACCACTACCCACTTTGTGAGAGACATCCTCTCGACCGTATTAGCCTTGCTACACTACCGTTGGACCTGTTTGTCATTCCTGCTACTGCCTGTGGTACTTCAGAGCCGACTTCCTACCGTGAGGCTGCCCAGATACCTGAGTGGCAGACCGCCTTGTCTGCTGAGTTAGTGGCACTCGAGCACACTCATACTTTGGAGTTTGTTCATCTTCCACCCGGTGTTGTCTATTACTTGCAAGTGAGTCTTCAAGGTCAAGACTCGCTCAGATGGTTGTGGAAAGGTACAAGGCTTGACTTGCGGCTCGTGATTTTCAACAGGAGCAGGGGCGAGACTCTAACGAGACCTTCGCTCTGGACGCTCACATGACTACGGCTCGTACTCTTATTACAATTGCAGTTGTTCTCCACTAGTCTCTATTTCAACTCGACGCGAAGAATGTCTTTCTTCACGACGACCTTCAGCAGGAGGTGACATGCTTCCTCCTCCCAGTTTCTCCTCTCCTCTAGGACTTGTCGGCCGCTTACGATAAGCTCTTTTCGGGCTCAAGCAGTCACCCCGCATATGGTTTGCACGTTTCAACTCAGCCATTACAGTCGCTGTTTTTTACCGTGTTTTCATGATCAAGCCTTGTTTGTGCACTTCTCTCGTGGCCGAACTTTTCTGTTACTTTATGTGGATGATATGATTATTACTAGTGATGATCCTTCTCATGTGGCATTCGTCAAGCATCACCTTCAGCAGCGATTTCAGATGATTGACCTTGGATAGTTGAGCTACTTCTTGAGTCTTGAGGTCACCTCTACAGACCGTGGTTTTCAGCTTTCTCAGTGGCGTTACACATTAGATCTCTTAGCTCGTACTGCTCTCTTTAACGCTCGCACCATGGACACCTCTATAGAGGTTCACCTCCAGCTATGTTTGGGTGATGGAGTTCCACTTTCTGATCCTACGCACCATTGTCACCTTGTTAGGAGTCTCGTATACCTCACTACTACTCGGCCCGACATTGCTCATGATGTTCATGTTTTGAGTCAGTTTGTTGGTGCGCCTACATCTGTGCATTATGGTCACCTACTGCGGCTCCTGCGCTATCTTCGGACGATGACTGCACGAGGTCTCTTCTTCTCCAACTGTAGTTCTCTGCAGCTCCGTGCTTACTCGGATGCTACCTAGGCCAGTGATCCTATTGATCATCGATCTGTCACGGTCTCTGTCTGTTCTTGCATTCTTCACTTATTGCATGGAAGTCCAAGAAACAGTCTGGTGTCTCTCATTCCAGCACTGAGGCTGAGCTTCGGGCCATGACTACCACCGTTTAGAACATTATTTGGCTCTGCTGACTTCTTGAGGACCTTGGTGTCGCTTCTCCAGATCTCACTCTATGCCAATGTGATAATACTGGTGTCATTCAGATTACTCTGAATCCGGTGAAGCACTCTCTTGTCAAGCATATCGTAGTGAATGCTTTCTTCCTACGAGAGCAGTATGGTTGTAGTATTCTTGCTCCTCACTTTGTTCCTTCTGAGTAGCAGCTTGCAGATTTGATGACTAAACCACAGACGCGGAACCAACATACATATCTATTGTCCAAACTCGTGTATGATCCCCCTTGAGTTTGAGGGGAGGGGGGGGGGGGGGTAGATACTGTATGCGGTTGATATAACTTAGACTCAGCTCAGGTGTTTGGATCACCCTCTCATGTATATATATGTACCACTATTGTTCAGGAATACAATAGATTCATTTTTTCTATCAGACCTCACCTAAGAAATTTCATCCATTTTTATGTTTAAAACTGATTTTTTAGGGCGATGTTACGTGCACACCACTTTTGGCTATGTGCACACCAAATTCTCACTTTTGGCTGTGCACACCTAAACTCTTCGAATAAACAATATCACTACTTTTTTTTCAATCCCACCCATATTAAAACCAAAGCGCACACCGCGCTCATATTTTCTCCCGAAAGCCGAAACCCTACCCTCGCCCCAGCTTCCGCCTCGCTTCACATGACATATAAGTAGAGTTGGATGAGATACTCAAAAAATACAATACATCATCGGCTATTCAAAAAAATGAATTGAAAAGAAAACTACGGGAGCTATTGGATCCTACAACTAGCCAAACTGTAGAACCATTGGTTCCGGGTTCCTTAAAGGGGCGACCAAAAGGAAGCTTGAACAAGCAAAAGGACCGTGCATGTATTAATATTCAATTTCAAGTAACTTGCAAATATTTTATTTATTTAAGACAACTAATATTCATATCTCTATATTCGTGCATGTCTACATGAACTTAAAAATAGTCTGTGCAAATTTTTAATTATATCGGTGGAAATGATTTGAGATTTTTGTTTGTTTTTTGTTGGGTTGAAATGTAAAAGGGAAAACATCTTTTGTATTTGAAGTAACAAAAAAACTCAAATTTTATTTTGATGTTTATTTAATAATTTGGCATACAAATAAAATTTATGGTATTTACTTGACATTTTGGTCTGCAAATAAAAATTTTTGATTGCACATATCAATAGTATGCACATAGTCAAAAGTGATGTGCATGTAACATTGCCCATATATTGGGGGCGGTCATAACCGTCGTCATATCAAAAATATATTTCATGACGACGGCGTTTTTTTTCCAAACTCACGGGTATCAAAAGCATGACGGTTCGTAACCACCATGTTCATGACCGTCACCGCCGTGCCAAACGGACCCTAAGATTGTCTAAAATTGTAACAAAACAAATTAAATAGTAAACCTCTACTGTGAATGATAGAAATTTGTATGTGTTAAAGATTTTAGGTTTCTGCTGAGGTTTTCAATGATTGTTTGTTAATGGCAGGGAGAAGATGCATCCGTGGAAGCTGCGGTAAATGCAATATCAACATGTTTGAGAGAACCTGTTGGGCGAAATAACTGCTCCGAGGTCAAGTAGCATTTTATTCCTTCCTCTAGGGAACCCTATTTATTTAGGGAGCCCTTGTTATTTAGGGACCATACGCGTGGCGTATAGAAATTTATTTCCTCCTTTCTCTAGGGGGTTTGCATAAATACATGGATACATCTTCTCTAATATTTGAAATTATCAAAATCTCCCCTCCAAATTTACATTTTTAACTTTTTAGTGCTATAAATTCCTCCACTTGAAGAGGTGCATTTGTAATTTATGTTTAAGCTGGGAGGCAATGTTTTGTAATTTTGTAAAACTCAGTTGGAGGATTTTTGTAATTTCAGTAAATAAAGAAGAGGTTCATGTAATTATGCATAACTTACAGGGAAGATCTCAGGAATTATCTTTTTCTATACTATATACAAAGAAATATGGTTGGACATACCGTGTAACCCAGAGGACCTCCCAATCAAATCCGACCATTAATTTAGGGTGATGTTATATGTAAACCAATAATGATTATATACAAAATAAAATTTTATAAAATTTTAGGTGTTTTAAAACAGTATACATAAACCAAATAAAACCCTAAAACTTAACACTATTCCTCATTTCCACTCTTCCGGTTTGGCCGTCCTTCCCGCATCCCGCTTTCCCGCATCCGCCGATACACTGCTCCCCACCTCGCGTCGCCCCTCTTTCGCCTGTTTCCGGTGTGTAACAGGTGTGGCCGGCGAACTCCTCTCATGGCCGACGTTGGCACCATGGTTGACCCCTTTTCTCCCTCAACCTATATCTCTCCTAGTCACGGGAACAAGGTTTACCCCAAACCCTAACTATTTTTTCTCATTTTTTAGATCTCTTAGAATATCAGCGGTTCTTCATTTCCGGCGTGTGCCTCGTTGATTTAACGCTCATTTCTGGATTCGTATTCTGGTTTAGGGTAGAGTGTTTGCGAGGAAAAAGGTCCGGACTATGCCTGAATATCTAATTTATACTGTTTGTATGAATGATCATCCTATGGGTACCTTCTTGTGGTTGCATCGCATAATTGGACGAGAGGATCAACTTATGTTTCTTTGCTTCCAACGCCATGGTTGTTGATTAGTTTCACGGGGAATTCGTTTTAAGTTTTACCGCCGTAGATATCATAGGGAGTTATTAAAAGATGAACGCGGAGGGTGAGTATTTTTCTGCTTGCATTTGGACAATTTTTTGAGTTCTTATGATTGAAGTACATCGTTCTTGGCATGCAGTTGCTGCTCAAGCAACTAAATCTGAGAAGTTTTATGGATACTAGGTGTATCTTATACTGATTAAATTAACTATAATAAGAAATATTTGATGGTGAACAAAGAAAAACTGAATTCAAAGTTAGTCTACATCTATATATTACTCTACACTATCGCTAAAGCATTCATACATTGTCCATTCATGATTGAAGTTTTCATTTTGGGGGGAATACTGATGTAGGAATCACCACAGGAAGAGGGACGGCGGAGCCTTCCGGCCGGAATCGCACCTCACGGGCGGGGGAGCGTCGAGCGGCGGAGCGGCGGAGCGGGATCCTTCCGGATTGGGTATTCTCACACGGAGAAGAGGGAGGCGGCTAGGGCAATCAGCTTTCTTGATGCAATCTAAAAACTGCAATGAAAATACACTCTCCTCCCTCTTATACTATGAGGGGGAGAAATAACTATTAGCACACGCACGCTAATAGCACACACACATAATAGTTCCACAGAAACAAATACATAAGCAAAGAGAGCATAAATTAAATAGCGCCGCCTCTTTATTTAAACAGTTCGCGGAATCCAAAGCGGGTCGAACTTCTCAAGCCATGCAATCCCCGGTTCGGTGAGGGTCTCTTTGCTGACGGTGCTGCTCGCACCGTATTCCGCATCATTCTCCGCAACGTGGGAAGCACTCGACCACGAGTGGGCGGCATAAAGAGGCACGTCCGGGTAGAACGGAGACAAGTCGCTCACGTTGAAGGTCTTGGAGATGTTGAACTCCGGTGGTAGATCAACCACGTAAGCATTGTCGCTGATCTTGCGGGTGATGGGGAAGGGGCCGAACTTCTTCGGCATGAGCTTGTGGTGGGGGCCGGCAGGAAGCCGCTCTTTCCGGAGAAAAACCATAACCAAGTCGCCGACTTGAAAAATCTTCTCGCGGCGGTGCTTGTCGGCAATAGATTTATACTTTGCGTTGGATTCGAGCAACTTGAGGCGGGTCTCGGCCTGGACGTCGCGGGCCTCTTCTGCTAACTGCGTGGCCGAAAGTGGGCGGCGGGTAAGCGGGCCAAATCTAGCGCGTGCCGGGGCGCCTTGGTGTAGACGATGGAGAACGGGGTGCGACCGGTTGAGCGGTGGACCGCATTGTTGTAAGCGAACTCAGCTTGGGCGAGAGCGAAATCCCACTACTTCGGCCGGTCTTGGCAAATACAACGCACTAGATTTCCCAAGGTCTTGTTTACCACCTCGGTTTGCCCATCCGTTTGGGGGTGAGCGGAGCTACTAAATTGGAGAGATGTGTCAAACATTTTCCACAGCATGGTCCAAAAATGGCCTAGAAATTTTGGATCGCGGTCGGATGTGATGGTGGTTGGAACGCCATGCAAACGGACCACATCGCGGAAGAATAGCCGCGCAATATGGGAAGCATCAGATGTTTTGCGGCAAGGAAGAAAATGTGCCATCTTGGAGAATCGGTCCACCACGACAAACACTGAATCGACTCCGCGCTGAGTTCGCGGAAGGCCCAAAATGAAATCCATGGAGAGGTCCTCCCACACGCCAGAGGGGACCGGGAGAGGTGAGTAAAGACCGGTGTTTTGTGCTTGGTCCTCGAATTGTTGGCACATATAGCACTTCCGAACGAAATTTCCCACGTCCTTGGCTAACTGCGGCCAGAAATACCTCTCGTGGAGACTTGCAAGTGTCTTGTCTCGGCCCAAGTGACCACTCATCCCGCCACCATGTAGATCACGAATCAGCTTCTCCCGTAATGAAGAGCGGGGAATGCATAGGCGGTTTTTGAGTAAAAACCCCTCGAGTATCAAAAACCCTTGCGTGAACCTCCCATCGAGCAGGCGCTCCAAGTGTCTTTAAAATCCGGGTCGTCGGCATATGACTCAGCGAGGATATCAAAACCAATGATCTCGTGTTGTAGTGTGGTCAATAAACAGCTCCGCCGGTTGAGGGCGTCCGCGACGACATTGGAAGAACCCGGCTTGTGATGAATAATATACGGAAAACTCTGAAGGTAAGTGATCCAACGGAGATGCATACCATCCATGCGTTTCTGACTGTGGATAAATTTGAGGACTTGATGATCCGTATATAAGATGAACTCCTTGTGTAGTAGATAATGCTCCCAATGTTTGAGAGTCCGGACAACGGCATAGAACTCTTGATCATAAGCGGACCACTGCCGCCTTGCATCACTTAATTTCTCGCTGAAAAAGGCAACCGGCCGCTTGTCTTGGGAGAGGACCGCCCCAATGCCAACACCGTTGGCGTCGCTATGCACCTCAAATAGCTTGTCAAAACTGGGTAGCGCCAAGACCGGTGCCGAGCCGAGCGTCTGCTTGAGCAAATGAAAAGAGCGGTCAGCCTCGTCCCCCCAAAGAAAACGCCCCTTCTTTAGGCAATCGGTCATGGGAGCCGAGATGGTGCTGAAATCGCGAATGAACCTCCGGTAGAATGTGGCTAACCCATGAAAAGACCGCAACTCGGAGAGGGATGCGGGTGCCGGCCAATCTCGGATGGCTTGTATCTTTTCCTCGTCAACTTGTATGTCGTCCGCACCCACCACGAAACCCAGAAAATTCAGCCGCGGGGCAAGAAAGGTGCACTTCTTGAGGTAAATAAATAGCTTGTTCTCCGCCAAAACTTCTAACACAGCACGTACATGAGATAAATGCTCCGCCCGGGTCTTGCTAAAGATGAGAATGTCGTCGAAATAGACGACCACCGACTTGCCCAAGAAAGGTCGCAGCACCTGTGTCATAAGACGCATAAAAGTGCTTGGAGCATTAGACAAACCGAAAGGCATTACCTTCCACTCGAAGAGGCCGTCCGGAGTTTTGAAGGCGGTCTTCCATTCGTCTCCCGGTTTGATGCGGATTTGATGGTACCCGTTGCGGAGGTCAATTTTGGAAAACAGTTGTGACCCGTCCAACATGTCATCTAGGCGGGGAATGGGGAAGGAGTACTTGATGGTGATGCGGTTAATGGCGCGACTGTCAACGCACATTCTCCAGGACCCGTCCTTCTTGGGAACCAAAAGTGCGGGAACACTGCATGGGCTAAGACTCTCGGAGATAAAGCCTTTTTGTAGCAGCTCTTCAACCTTTGTACGTAAGACGCCATGCTCCTTGGTGTTCATGCGGTAGTGGGGCAAATTCGGGAGGCTAGCGCCCGGTATGAGATCGATCTTGTGTTGTATATCACGAAGTGGTGGAGGGTGGTCTGGCAAATCATCTGTGGTGATGGCGCGGAACTCATGAAGTAATGCCCTAATGTCCGGGTGCGCGACATCCATCTCCCACTCGTTGGTGGCGTATAACCCGTAGGGAACGAGGGCCACCACCTCCTTGGCCTCCGCAACGTCCCGCTCGAACCGTGAGGTGTCATCGTGCATCACGAGTAGACTGCGCCCCTTGTCAGTGGGCGGGTTGGCCGCGGGTTTATCGCCGACCCGGGCCACAATTTGTATCTTCTTGCCGGCCCAAGTGAAGGAGTAGATATTGTCGCGGCTCTTGTACGCAACGTCTGTATCATATTGCCACGACCGCCCCAAAAATAGATGGCTCGCGTCCATCTCCACAACGTCGCACCAAATGTCGGCTAGGTAGTGCTTGCCCATAGCGACGGGTACGTGTGACCGGTGGGTGACGCACACGGAGGGACCCTTTTGAATCCACCCAATGGAGTAGGGGTGCGGGTGCGGCTCGGTTGGTAGTTGCAAGTAGGTGACCAACCGACTAGCGACAAAATTCTCGTAGCTGCCATTGTCGATCAGGACATCACATATCTTCCCCTTGATGTTGCAATAGCTCCGAAAGACATTACTACGTTGGGCGTGCTCATCCACCCGCGGTGTAAGAAGGAGGCGTCGGACCACGCAAGCAGCAAAATCGCCATCTTCTGCAAACCCATCGATGACCTCATCGGCCTCTCCCAAGTCATCCTCCGGATCCTCGTCCTGAGTAACAACGTGTACGGGTTGGCGCAGAAGAGGGCACCGGGAGGCAAAGTGGCCTGGTTGGTGGCACTTGAAACATGTCCCCGGTGGTGCGCGGTCAGGTGCCCGACCCTTAGGTGCGGAAGGCATGGCCGGCACCTCTCGGCTGGTAGAGTCCCGAGTATGCGACCCCGACGCATCCGACCAGGGACGGCGAGAGGTCGGGCGGGTTGAAGGTGCTGCCGACGTCTCCATGAGTTCCGCCTTGAGGGCCATGTTGTAGGCCTCATCCACCGTGCGCAAAACATGCAAGCCGATCTTCTCACGAAGGGATGGGCGTAGCCCATGTAGGAATCGAGTAACATGTTGGCCGTCCGACTCGGTCAAGCCGTTGCGGTCCGCGAGGCGGCAAATTTCAGCCAAATATTCGGTGACGGTGCGAGAGCCTTGCGAGCAACTTTGGTAGAACTGGAACAGGTGCTGGTCGTAGTCGGGTGGTAGGAACCGATTTCGTAACATTTTCTTCATTTTGAGCCAGGTGCGGACGGGGGCCTTGCCTTGGCGTTGCCGATTGAGCTGAAGTTGATCCCACCAAACCGCCGCGCCGGATTTAAGGCGATACGCGACCATCTTCACTTGGCGGTGTTCGTCGAGCTTGGCCATCTCGAAGAAACGCTCGACCTCCGAGACCCAATCGAGGAAGTATTCAATGTCCAAGTTACCAAAAAACTGTGGAATGTCCGCACGCATGCGGTAGCCGTGCTGCTGCGGTGGTGGCGGGTTGCGCCATGGAGGGGGATCAGCCCCGACGTGATAGTCATCCTCGGAGCTGGAATCGGACAGGGGAGTTGCCGGGCGGGGAGGTGCCGCATGGCCACGGCGGTACTGCCGGTCGTAGAAGGCGTCGACCGGAGGTGCTGCAGCGGGTGCGGGATCGCCGGGCGGAGGTGGCTGCGGGTTGCCGAGTGCTGCGGTGAGGGCGGCGAGCTGTGCGGTGATGCCATTGATGGCCGCCCACAAAGCTTGGTCGTCCCTCGGGTTATCTCCCATTAGCGTGACAGAACGAGAGAACGAGCAGGGCTTTGCAGCGGATCGAGTAGATCGATGCGGCGAGGCGAGCAGGGAGGACCGGCGCCGAGCTAAGAAGTCGGGGCAAGCCTCTGATACCAACTGATGTAGGAATCACCACAGGAAGAGGGACGACGGAGCCTTCCGGCCGGAATCGCACCTCACGGGCAAGGGAGCGTCGAGCGGCGGAGCGGGATCCTTCCGGATCGGGTATTCTCGCACGGAGAAGAGGGAGGCGGCTAGGGAAATCAGCTTTCTTGATACAATCCAAAAACTGCAATGAAAATACACTCTCCTCCCTCTTATACTATGAGGGGGAGAAATAACTATTAGCACACACACGCTAATAACACACACACATAATAGTTCCACATAAACAAATACATAAGCAAAGAGAGCATAAATTAAATAGCGCCGTCTCTTTATTTAAACAGTTTGCGGAATCCTAAGCGGGTCGAACTTCTCAAGCCATGCAATCCCCGGTTCGGTGAGGGTCTCTTCGCTGTCGGTGCTGGTCGCACCGTATTCCGCATCAAATACTATGCTTTATAGAGTCATTGGAGATAAGAAATGAATCTCCAATAGTTAATAGAATACTCTATCGCTAAAGCATCATACATCGTCTTTAAATTTATTTTTTTGTCGGTTTAATAAATTTATTTTTTGTTTATTTTAAATTGGTTTGTATATAACCATTAGGTTTGTGTATAACAAAAAAAAATTGCATTGATTTGTATATAGCCATTATTCATTTACATATAAACTCACCCTTAATTTAACCTATAGGTGCACATAAAGCCCGGCGGGCCCGGGCTTTTCCGAACCGGGCCTAAGAAGTAACCGGGCCGGGCCGGGCCGGGCAATGCCCCCGGGGGGGGCCTGGTAAGGCCGGCCCGGGCCGGGCCCGGTTATTATTTTATTTTATTTTATTTTATTTTATATAATAATTAATTTTATATAAAAATTAAAAAAGAAATTATACAATTACAAATTACCATAAAAAAAAGCGCAACAACTAAACAACCTAATATTGAAAAAAAAAATTTATTAATAATTAATGTAATGAAATTATACAAATTTAGGAATGTGTAAAATTTACACTGTAAATATACAAAAATTAGGAAATTCTAAATTTTTAAAAATTACAAATGTCAAATGACAAATATTCTAAATTATTAAAAATTAGAAAATTACAAATCAAAAAAATACAAAAAGTTGCCTAGTGGCCCTAGTTTAAATTGATCGCGTCCATCTCGTCTTCCATGTCCGACGAGCTATCCTCGATCGCTGAAATATGCTGCTTTCTCTTCATCGCGTCCAGGTGGTCCTTGTAACATATGCAGATCTCGAGCGATTCTTCGCTTAGCCGACTTCTCCGCTCGTTTAAAACCCTGCCACTAAGAGAAAAAGCAGACTCTGAAGCTACCGTGCTAGCTTGGATCGTTAGTAAATCTCGGGCCATATAGGCCATAATAGGATAGGTATTTACTTTACCTTTCCACCATTTTAAAATATCGAAATTTTCTAATTCGTCCGTGAACATAAAATCGCGAAATTGTGTTTTTCTGTACAATCCTAATTCATTTAAACTACTAGATGTTGTGCGCGCTTTTTTCCTAGAGGCTAACTCTAACATTTTATTTTTAAAACTACTAGATGTTTTGGGTTGCGACACATCTTCTCGGGGCCGCGACCCATATAAATTATCGTAATAATTATAACATTGAGTAAAAATAGTGTTAAAATTTAAAAGACTCAGATTATCTAAATCTGAATCATTTAGATCTACGCCTATATTGTTATTTATTTCTTCAATAAAATTTTCTACGCCGTCTACGCCGAAAAGAGGATTCAAAGCGGCGGCGCATGAAAACATAACTGAGATTTCTCTATAATATTTTAAAAATTTTATTTCCATTATTTTTATTAATTCGATCCATCCGGGCCTCCGGCGTGTTGTTTAAAATAATTTAATTTTTGTGAAATATTAAAAATATTTTCAATAACTAGCGGGCTAGTAGGATAATATACGCCCGATAAACTATTTGTCGCAGTATAAAAAACTTCTAACAAATCCATGTAATTTTCTAAAATTGCCCAATCGGACTCGGTTAATTCATGTTGACCTAACAAAGTATAAAATTTCATTAATAGTGTTTTTTGGCGAATCGCTCGTTTTAACATTATATATGTAGAGTTCCATTTAATTGACATGTCAAATAGATGTTTCAAAAATTGGTGACCTTGACCGGTTACGAATTTTTTAAAATCTTGACGTCGTTGTTTAGAACTATAAATAAATTGTAACATTAAACGTATTTTATTAATGTATGGTTCCATATAGGACAAACTATCCTGTACTACTAAATTTAAAACGTGACACGCGCAACGAGTATGAAAAAAGGCGCCGTTTAACATAAGTTTCAAATCACGTTTTAACCACTCAATTGAGGTGGTATTATTTGTGGCGTTATCGAAAGAAATACTCATAATTTTTTCTTTTATTTTAAATTCGCGCACACATTTTGAAATTATTTGATAAATCGCATCACCGGTGTGCGGGACTTCGAAACTTTCAAAACAAATTATTCGTTTATTTAGATCCCAGGAAACGGGATCGACCCAGTGACACGTTATAGAAATATATGATAATCCTAATTTTATACTACTTGTCCAAACGTCGCTCGTTAAACTCACTCGACCCTCAAATTTTTCAAAAAAATTTATTAAAGTTTGTTTTGCCTCTAAGTAAAATTTAAGCGCGTCGCGTCTAATAGAAGATCGACTTACTTGGTGATGTTTGGGTTGTAGCCCTTGGTGAATGTACTCGGTCTCTTCTTCGTTGTCGTAGTGGCTGAACGACAACCCGCGTCTGATGATGTTCTTCACCTGCAGCTCTCACTGCCGTCCTTGATCGTACGTCCAGATTTGTCCGGATGTCGATAATTGCGCCTGGGTCGACTCGGGAGGAGCTTGTTTGGCTGCGCAAGACTTAACGTGTCTTGCGAGTGTCGAGTTGCCAGCGATCGAAAGTAATTTCGAGCACTGTTTGCAGCTCGCCTTTTGCTCCGCGCCGACTTGTACTAAGTCGAAATATTCCCAAACTGCCGCCGTACGCTTGTGCTCCACCACTTCGTGAGCGACGGATGAGGAAGACGACGCCTGCGTTGACGACATGCTCGCGAAAAAATAGAAATAGAGATGAGAGAGAGAGAGGGTGGGAGAGTGAAAGGAAGAAAGGAGGGGGGAGGGGGGTTTATATTTTTTTTTTATAAAAAAAAATTTAAAAATTATTAAAAAAAATAACAGCCACTTGGGCTGCAAATAGTAGCCCAAGTGGCTGCTGCCAACTAGCAGCCAACGGCTCTTAGAGTCGTTGGTTGCTGGGCTGGCAACCAACGGCTCTAAGAGCCGTTGGTTCCAGCTAGCCCGAGCTTAGCCCGGGCTTTTCCAGGCCCGGGCTAAGCCCGGTGACCGGGCTTTGCCCGGCCCGGCCCGAGCTGGGCACCGGGCCGGGCAGTGGCCTTAGATTGGGGCCTGGAAGGGCCCCATGGCCCGGCCTGGGCCCGAGCCGGGCTTGGCCCGGGATCGGGCCTACCGGGCTTTTCACCGGGCCGGGCCGGGCCGGCCCGGTGAGCCCGATTTTTTTGGGCAACTCTAATTTAACCTGAGCGACAATCTCATCCGTCCAATCTTGCTATATCATGACCTGCCATACCGACCGCCCAACCTTAAAGACGAGACACTCGGGCGCCCTCCTAAACACGCAACACTTCATCAGCGACACACCCTTGTGCTCTCACCTCGTCGAACTCTCACGCCGATAACCTCCTGATCTCAAACCCTCCATCTCCCTCTGCCTCCCCTGACGATGGTGTCCGGCGATGGCAAGGACACTTCAACGGAAGAGCGGCATTCCACGTCGGCGTCCCAAAAGACATCTCGCCGGTGAGTTCCCCACTCGAACCCCAACCCCACGTCCTCCCCTTCCTCACATCTGCCCACTTTTTTGCATATCTGCCTACCAACGCCGGGAGGAGGCGTAACCCTCACTCAATTCTACAACTCCTTCACTCCTGCTGCAGAGGCACCAGTTCAACGAAAAAACGGGATTCCATGCCGTCGCGTACAATAGACATTTCGATGGTGAGTTCCCCACTCGAACCCCAAACCCGCGTCGTCCCCTCCCTCACGTCCCCCTTTTATTGCAGATCTGCCTCCGTCGCACCGGAAGGCCAGGGCCCCCCGTCTCACATCTGCCTCAATCCCAGTTCAAGGTCTCTATTCCAGCGCATCAACTCGACATAAATTTTTTGTTTTGCTCTTCTGCGATTTCTACAACGCCCAAACTATTCTACCCTCACATTGCTCACCTCTCCACTTCGTCTCCGTCTGCAACCATCTGACTTCACCACCCTCTCTGTAAGCATTTGAAACTTGAGTAAGTCTATCATTTAATTGCGAACATACTCTTCAATTTCATTTAACATATATTCTCTGCATATAAATTCTCCACAGTTTAAATTCTCCACATTCTCTGGATATAAACCCGAAGAAGAGCCATCCACACCTGGATCCTTGGAAATGGACCAGGGTTGTGAGTTTAGGGTGAACCACACTATGATCACAGCTGTCATCTACTTATTTTTAACTCTACCTTATGAAATATAAACTCGTACAAGAGGTCTTTGTGAGTTCAGCAAATAGAGGGGTTGCAACCACTAATTTTTGCATATTAGCGGCCATCAATTACTAAAAAAATATATCATAATGTGATTTACACTATCTAATGTGACTGCAAAACTCTTTTTCAACCACCGTCCAGAGAAAAATCCATGTCATTGGGAGCAACTATTGAATATGTATATGAATCTTTATTTCAAAAACTGCAAAGTGTTT